>LUCM01011472.1:45935-84319 GCA_008360955.1 Fasciolopsis buskii
GCCTTCTAGTTATGCTTACAAATGAACCAATGCAGATGGGCACCAGTCCTCCATCGGATATGGAGATGATGATAAAGGTAGGTTTTCTCGAAAGATATAAGGCAGCTGAACGAGATGGGTTGCCGCCGTCCTTCATCAGGGATGTTGGCGAAGTGTTAACATCGGAGTTAACAAAACTCCTGGGATCAGTCTGGGAAAAAGACGAGATTCCTAAGGACTGGTCTGAATTGGTGGTTGTACCGATTTACAAGAAGTGTGATAGATCATCATGTGAAAACCACAGATGAATTAACTCAGTAAGAACTGTATCTAAACTGCTCCTGGGGATCATCTTCTGTCGATTATCTGATACTCGCGAAAGGTGTTTGCGTGAGAATCAGTCTGGTTTCTGTCCCGGTCGGGGTTGTATTGACTAAATTTTCCCTTTGCAACACATCTTAAAACAGTCACATGTTTCGTAGACCCACGATTTGCAAACGACGCTCGACTCAGTTGATCGTGAGGTTGTTTGGCCAGAGAAATTCATTTCATTCATCCAATCTCTGCATGCGAAAAGTCGAAGCTGATCTCGTGCTTGCGGCAACGTTTCACCCGAGTTCAGTACAAGAAATAGTGTTTGTCAGGATTACCGCATTTTATCTTTCCTTTTCAACTTCTTTATTGAAATGGCTATGAAGGTAGCTCTACCATCATGTGAAAATGATGGTATTGATATTTATTCAGACAAGAAGATGCCTGATATAGAATGTGTGGACAATGTTGTGCTACTGAGTGAAGACCAAAGTAAGTTGTGCGTTTTTCTCGATCATTTGAGCGATAATTTAGGTAGGTTCGAGATGCGCTTTGCATCTCCAAAGTGTAAAATGGTGTTAAAAGGCTGGATTGGCTCAAAGCCAAATCCGGGTAGTTGTATCTCATTTGGTGATTATATGTCAGATGAATTGCTATCAGGCATGCAGTCCACGCGATTGTCGTTTGCTAATTTGAAGCATCTGTGTCGTCGGTGTGATAGCTGTTTATCGGTCAACTGTTGAGTATATAAAGCAGCCGTGAGGTCGGTATTGCTCTGCTATTTCAAAACACGGCCTAGAGAGCCGGAGATGTGCGAAGACTTTTGATTGTTTGAACACAGTTGTCTTTGTGATGCTGGTGGAATATGATGGAAGAATTTTGTAAGCAATTCAGAAGTTAGGCGTAGGGTATTGTGTCCTAGTTTAAGCTGGTTGGGACATGTTATGCGCATGCCCACAGAACGCCTGCTTCGTGATACGCTGTTCTTCGCTATATGCAATCTTTTGAAGACGGTTTGAGGTAGCCAGTCAGTGACATGGGTAAAATGTGAGTTTTAACTAGTGGACTGGCTGATGTATGTGCAATTAGACTACTGGATTGAGGCAGACGAGATCTCCCAAATCGATGGTTGGGGACAACGTGTGATATGGCTGAATGTCGAAGTGAGTGGCGTTCTTTCATTTGAAATTTTCCTTCTTATGTATAGTGCCTCAAATTACTGTTTTCCAATCAACCTTTCAATAGTCCATGTTCTTTTTCTTTTTTCGAGCAAATGATACTGTGAGGTAGCAACTACAAATAGAGCACGTTGGTATACGGTTAGTAATCGTCCAAACTGAGGCTGTAACATCAGAACACGGGATTGAAGATTGACAGTATAATTTCTGCCTACTTTTCTATTGACTCGGGGTAAGCATTTTAACGGTAGGACTCTTTTTAATGTTGATGTTAAAGGCCAAACAGCAGACATTGACCTCGACAGCCTGAAGACAATGGGTCGGCCAAAGATCGTTAACTTATTCTTGCTTGACTACACAGGATAAGGTTCAACTAGAATCAGGACGACCGACTGAAGTCATTAGAACCACAATGATAGTCAGACTCCAAAACAAATTTAAGGGATTCGCTGCTTCCATCCATCACATTTGGGATTTGGGAATTTTTGCTGTGAAAGTCTCGGCATACATCATAATACATGGCCATTGCACACGAGAAATTATTTAGTGAACAGAGCAAACACTCTCAATAGCTTCAATCTGTCATTCGGGATGCATCAATTGTGGACAAGCAAGTAGTAAAACTCCCCGCCCGCAGTGCTTTTTAAGATATTCAACCGAATCTTTCGTGTCCCTTAATGGATTTTTCGTCAATTCAATTGAATCTATCAATCATTCTCACAGATTTTCCACTCTGCGACCGTCAGTCTCGATGTTGGTTCATTTCACACTTCAGTCGAACTCATTCCTTCATTCTGTGCCGGAGAGAGTGAGGGGAATGTGCTACCTATCTACTGTTTTGTGTGACTGGGACAAGAATAATCAAGACGACCGTCATACTAATCGAGTTGACCGCTTGATGGAAAAGCAAGTCTGTACTGGTCGATCGAGTTGGACAACTCAGTTATGATGCTGGCCGGTTGTCGTCATTTGTGAAAATATCTCGAGAGCTAATCATTTGAGGTTTAAAGACTTGTCGATAAATCTGCTGACTTTCCCGTTAGCAGTTTACGGCTCCAGTTTGTACTTATGAACGGCCGGGAGAAAGGGTTAGTAAATTATAAGTTAACCACCACGTAGGGCATGAAATCCACTGATGGCAGCGCAAGATTTAAAACTACACTCAAATCACCCAAAAACAAAAAAGTTCAATTACGCCGTCAAAAAAAGAAAATAAAAGATAAGTCTCAAATTTCGCCTGAAGCTCATTATTTTTTGTCGCTCAAACGTTATCTACACTTTGCTACTTCGTCCTAGAAAGTCATTTCGTACAGCGCTTTACAGTGTCCTGACCGGGGCTTCCCTAAATCTGCCTCAAAATACCTCTTTATAAGTAGTATCCACATAACACAGCATTACTGCTTGTTGTTTTGTTGTTGTTTCGTCAAACGTTTTTGAGATTTCTTATACTCGATTTTACTGCCTGTACCATCGGTCACCAGCTTTGTGAATGGATTCCACGAGACCAACCTAGTCGTCCAAATACGTTTGCCCACTGACTAAAATCTTAATTAAAAAGGAATAACTTCTTGACGATTCCTTTACATTTCTTTGCAGTCATATTTAAAATAGCTGATTTCCATGAACTCGCTAAGAAATGGTTATCGTGTCGACCAAATGTAACGTGATGCATGACAAAATTACCGGCATCTCTTCTGATCCAATTCCATTCAAAACGTCCATGCAGGGGAAATCCAACTATTGATTTCCCGGTCAGAAATTTGGTTGGAAAATAGAAAAGATAAATAAACTGATTTCGACATGTTCGGCTAATAAAGATCCAGATAATTTGTTCTTGAATTCCAAGCTGAAAATTTCGGCCCCAACCGAGTACCTGAATGTACCGAATTTAACCAGGTTCTTCTAGGTACTCATCGGTGAGATATTTGTCTTACCATAAGCTCAATATTTGACCTTTTTAATCAAAGACACCTCACGCAACACAGAAGTCTGAGGTGTTGTTTGTGACGCAAACCGTTGACATCATAGCCCTAACTCATCCACGATAAATATACTCTGAACACTAGTGCCGATTCCGATTTGGATGATTCAGTAAATTCACCGATCATCATCCCGTTTGTTCCATTCTATCCCAAAAAACAACAGACTTCAAATGAAGAAGGCGAACAAGTTGACAGATGGAATCGGACTGGATTAATTCACTTACTGTCACACGCTACCTGTCAGCTTTGTGATATGCAAGAAAATAGGACATTCGCGATGCTAGGGTTGTTCATCCCCAGGTGCTGAAATCAGCGACACAACATTCTCCTAATGAATCCATTAACTACAACCGTACATTCAACCAGCCAGTAACCGGCATGATTTGGACCCCAACTGGTACACTGGTACACACTGGTACACATGAGTGCACATGAATACATTTCACAATTTTTGTATCAATCTATTCGGCCCGACCAGCTTACAGTTTTCTGATCGGAATATGTTGCCGGTGACCCAAATCACTGTGAACAATGCAATCAAAGCGTCCGATACCTATCCACTATGATGCTTCTCTATTGTCGTGCAAGTATTATGCCAATCAACGAATACAGATTTGATTGCGACAGGGTCACTTTCTACTCTTCCCTTGTGATGGGCCGAAAACAACGCCCCAATGCATTACGGGCACTCAAACGTTCACCCAGCCCATGAACAGTTAGGACAGGAGCTGATACCGATTTTTCACAAGTGCAATCCGTGAGGTAAACATAGGAGGGGAAAGGGTCATTACTAATGTCATCCATGGCCTGATTGCATTTTATTTGTTCCCTGTATAGTGATGATGATTTTCATTAGCATGGTTTTGACAATGCGTTTTTGTACTTACATCCTACCCCCTGGTATCTATGGGATAACGAAATTCCCTTCAGATGCGCATGGGGACAATTATTACGACCGGGTGAGCTTGATTAGCGCGATTGATGACATAACTCTTTTATGTTCGGTTGTCTTTTATGATTTTAATGCACCGGAATGATTTGCTACGCTAGTGCAATTTATCGAGAGATCATACCAACCAATTTGACTGTAGTATTTGAGGAGAGATACGGCAATCATGACCACAGAACATCAGATTAATAGGAAAAAAATAACCAAATTCCAATTTAATGTTTATTAAAGAATAGATTGTGACTAAAATTTGCATTTGTATTGTGGCGTGAATGAATTTGGCAGCAGACAAAGAGCATTCATTTCAGTCTGTGTTGGAATAAGAAACCAATACGCCTAATGACCCAAATTTTGTTGGTTAAAACAGAGGGTAGGTAATAAAGTTTTGAACATTTTCTAGTCTATCTGTTTACGGGATAAATGATATCGCTTCTCATTTGGTGGGGGCACTGTAACATGGTGAGAAGTAGACTAAGCCGATAGAAATGTAGAATCCGACTGGTTTTCTCTTCGTCTGTTTACCGATCGGGTTGCTAGCGTTCCGGTCAGTTGTGCGTACATTTTTACTTCAAAGAGAAATGCCATATTAGTACAAATGGAGGGAATAGGTAAGCACTGAAAGAAAAATTAGTCTCCATAACATAACGAGGGGTTATTGGACTGCTTCGCATGAGGGAGGTAAACACGTCCCTATTTTCCTAATAGATGGATGCCTGATTTGATTTTTTACTGATCTGTCGTACCTTAGAAATGATGTTAAACTTACCATAGAAATTCATGTAAACATTAATCGTGGAACTGCATATTTATCGTTGTCCAGATTAGGACTCGGACTCGTGATGTTCAAATTCGAGTTGAGCAACTCAGACGGACTGGTTCCTGACAATTTGTACAAAGTAAATGGTAAAGGAAATTTCACGATTCTTTTTCACTTTGTTTAGCTCCTTGAAAATACCCACTGAACAATTTAAGAAAACACAAGTTAGCGTACAAGCTAATTTTCATGGATTCGTACTCATTCCATGACATCGCAATATATTAGGAAGAATTTTTCGACGGAGGGATTGAATTAATCAAATAAAATTTGGATTGGAGAACGGAGTTGTGGTGTTATATGCATAATCCGAATATAGATGGACATGTTGTATTAATTGTTTTGTGATCTAGGGTTTGCATTTCGACGCAGGGTGGATAAAATTACAACGAATATTTGTGACATCAACTTATGTGCTCGACCAATTGAGTGAGGAAGAAAAACAATCTTTCGAGGAATACGTTCAATCCATTGTACAAATCAGGTGAACCAGAAGCGCCAAGTGTTGATGAAACGATTGGAAGGACCAAGAACCCATCGCAGTGAGTTCCCCCGAGAACCTGATCGATTTGTTCACGCAGACTCAAGTTAGAAAAGAACGCTTTGTTGGATAGTTTTATCCCTGGGGCCCGAAATTTCTTGCTTGCCCAAACAGCTATGAAGTGCACAGAGATGGACTTAGAAAGTTGGATTCGAGATACTCTTTTCTCTCAAGTTCGAGTTTTATCCCGCTATACACAATGGAAATGCAGCATTTAAATCAACTTGGTGAACACTTGCTATCAATATCATGCGCTAGACATACAACGAGTGGGTTATTAAAGCCAGAACAATAAGAGACGTTAAGAGAACTGCAGAAAAATGCCGCACAATCAGTATAAACAGATAAGGGTGCCAGGATTAGTTCTTGCTGAAAGGTCTGACTATGTAACCGAAAGTGAAGCCATCTGTAACTGACAAATCAAAATTTGCAAAAGTGGCGAAGGAGAAATGATAAGAACGCATCAATCTGAAAAAATCTTGTCTACTTCCTACCGGTACTCTTCCTGTCTTCGTTACTGTTGTCAGAATCAAATATACGCGGTAAAATAGCACTCATACCGTCAAAATTGTTCTAGCTTTTTAGCTGATTTTGAAATTTGATAGTAAGTCTCCCGTTCATTCAGATTATTTCCCACATCCGTGAATTAGAATCGTTGTGTCGTCCGTATTGCAATGCTTATTGATCACCGGTCCGCGCTGAATTGCAACACAAACAGGGTACTTGAAGAGAATTGACCTTACTTCAGTGACTGGAATCTGAATCCGCCAATCAAGATTGATCTCACATTTGCCTCCGGATGAAGTAGGGAAATCCAAAACGACTTGCAATGTCCCAGCGGTACTTTGTAATTCAGCCAATTCACGGCACCAAAAGATCGCAGTTAACATTGAAACATTCTAAACAAAACAACATTGTGCTCGGGATCCACTCCTCACAACACAAAGATTAGTCACTAATTCATTTGAGTCGAAGATTATCTTTCAATTTCCCGAATTTCTGCACAAAAGTTAATCAATTTCTATCAAACAGATTCACCATTTGCCCACTGATGATGTGGGTTAAATGGAAGACGCATGGGAGACGACAGGCAGTCAATTCCAAGACCTTCGGTAAAAAGCATAAGTAATTTAACTCCTGATTAACCTCAGGCAATTTTTTCGAGTGCAAATCCTAGCCAGCTGGATATCGGTGTTTTTTCGTCTTTTTACTTCTTTTACCGATGAAACAAAAATGCATACTAATTTTAGGAAGGAGGCTGCTGCCGACAGAGGGATGCCAAGTGAGGAAAATCACTAATAGTGGGAGAATTGAGAAAAACACAAGTGGCGAAAAGCGTCGGTTTGTATTCAAGGTTATGCCAGTGAACACACAAAATCCCTCCGCTCCACTTATGTAATCTGACTAACCCATCCTCCTACAGTCGAAATTTTTTGTCAAGAATACTATAGTGATGTAATGGCATGAGTACGAACCTCACTGAAAACGACTTGTTCGCCCAACTTAGGGTTCTTTACTCAAATGTGCTCAGTGGTAATTGCAAAGGACTTTAAACAGATGCCAAGGACCCGGCTGAATGAAAGACTTAATAAGTCTATTTAAGTTGCCGTACGAACTGGCGCCGCGATAGATTCCTATTCATTGCTTGGAATGACTGTATAACTAAATCAATTTCGCAAAAGCAATAGCATACTACCGTTAAGAAAAAAAAAGCAAACTGGAAAAAATATACATTACTAAGAACTTCACCGTCAAAAGACAAGTTCTTAAAACGTGTACCGTGTCAGCAATCACACCTGAAATTAGAAACGAGTCATGTTGTGACAATCAACTATGTGCCGAGCCAATTGAGTGAGGAAAAAAACAATCTGTTCGAGGAATAGTCGTTCAATCCATTTTGCATATAACAGGGTGAACCAGAAGCGCCAATGTTGATATACCAATTGGGAGGACAAAAACCATCCAGTGAGTTGTTCCGGCAAAACCCTGATTGATTTGTTTACAATTTGCCAAACTTCAAGTTAGACAACACGTTGTTGAAAGTTCTATCATTGCGGGCCAAATTTGTTGACCTAACAGAAAAGGGCCCAACTGAAATTAGAAGTTGGGTTTGAGAATCTTTTTTCTCAGTTGTCGAGTTTATCCTAATGATCACAGACAGAAATGCAGGTGTTCTGATCAACTTTGGTAAACACTTGCTATCAGTATTATGGTGCTAGACGTACAACCCGGTTATCAAGGCCAAACAAGGGTGCAGGCATAGCTCGTCTTAACAAGTCTGACTACGTTCAAAAAATAGAAGCCGTTCTGAATGACAAGTTGAAATTTGTAAAAATGACGAAGGAGACTAGTTAAAAGTATCAGATTGAAAAGTCGTTGTCCAGCATCCGGAGACGGTTGAAACAAAAGGATATAATAGGTCCCACCATATTGGAACAGATTCTGTCTACGGGAACCACTACTCCGATAACGTACGTTTACCCAAAATACATAGAAAGAGTTTCGCTTTGAGCACCTATTCTCGACAACTACACTTCCCTGTCACCCTGTGGCGAAATGACTGGCTAGGTTACTTGAATATGTTAGACACTAAGAGCATGACAAGCTTCAGAGAGATACATCAAGCTATACCACTCCGTAAAGAACTAACCTTGAAAATGGAGGAGAGAATACTTTTTATACGCTCAACGCTGCCATTTTAACTAAACGTTCCCAATCACGAAAACCAATCGAATACCTCTGTGACTACATCGAGAACAGTGAGTTAGCCACTCTTGAAACGACCATTGTTATTTTGTACCTACAACGTCCACTTTTAAATCAACAATCAAATTTACCTCCAAAAGGATGGCGTAGCGGACATTTTCATAGCGAAGCTGGAAAGGGCGCCACTCAAATAGTCAATCGAAACCCTCTACTTATACCAACACTACGCGGATAAAATCTTCTGTGTACTCAACCCCTCAACAAGAACTAACCAAATGTTGAATAATTTCAACTCGGCTCAAGCAAATGTGAAATTCTTAACAGAGATGGAGTTGAACAATAAAATAGCATTCCTATATATACAACTACGTCTTCCAGAATCCGGTTCAGTTCAGCACTCAGTACAAAGGAAAACCACGTGGAATGGACAATACATCAACGTTCACTACTCTGTACCCTTTAATGTGAAGAAAAACCTAATTAGATGTCTCATAGCCAGAGTAGAAGGAGTACGCACAAAAGATACTCTTCTGCTTCAAAAAATCTGAACGAAAGGGAAGCGACAGAACAGAAATCGGAAAGAATGGACGTTGGAAAACAAACTTCGAATTTACTGATTGAGATCTTTCAACTGTCCGGAGCTTTTGAACTGGTTTTTGTCCGAACGTAGTGCTGAATATTAGATATTCCGTTATAGACTACGGTCCTTCTGATTTCCTACTACTATCATTACTACTACTACTACTACTATTGATTTTACTATTATTATTGTTATTACTATTGCCACCATCACCACTACAATGAGAACATCGAATCTAATGGAAACAAAGTATGATGAAGGGAATTGGAAGTCATCAATTTTTACTTTGCTCAGTGTTCGTTTTCACTCGGTACAAATATAAGGACAATTATTGGCCTACTTGAAATGTCTAATAGATCCGACCATTTCGACAGAATGTTCGTATAGATACTGAAGATAATTTTATTGTTAACCTTAGAAACCGACGAGTTTCACTTTCAAATCAGAAACAAACGAGGTGTTCCAAACAGTTATGAACATGATCAGCAAGACACTAAGAATAAGAAAGTAACTTAAATACCTCTGCTCATGGTTGTTCGTTTCGGTATAGCTTAGGTACGTTGCTACGTCTGAGTGTTCAGATATGTAATGTAAAGATAATTTAGTTTAATAAAAGTAATTAATATTAAAGAGGCCAAATTCATTTATGGACAGATGATGACCAGATTCGAACTCATGATATTCACTTGCAGGTGCCATGATCCCGCACTGCTCATTAGAGATGGACCACAGAAAGAGGCCAAGAATGCTTGTCGAGAAACCAGTATGAAGTTTAACTCGATGCGACTTCGCGATTTTGATTTTTTACGATAGTACGTCTGAATTTTATGAATAAGCTACAGATTGAAGAATTTGTTGAAGTTTGCTGCCTCTATTACGTCTAGAGTGGAATGATTTCTTAAGAATTCAGGAAGCACGAAAAAGATTCTTATCAGTGTCTTCCAAAGGGCGCATAGGTGCGCTTCTTTGAAGAACTCGTAGAAGAGCCGCAACACCTATCTCTGGATTGTTTATGCCAGCTGAGCTGAACCGATCCAAGAAACGGGGATAGGTACTAAATTTAGGCAATATCCGGGTTTTATTTCTAGGGAAGCATGCTACGAGTTTTGTGGTTATTGCTTTCTGTCGGTTGCGTGTACCGAGTACAATTTCGTTCACTTCAGTTTACAGAAACATTTGTCTTGTAATAATATGCTCTGGTTCTTGTCCCTACCCTGGAAAAATTCCAAGTTCCGAAGTTAAAGTACTATTAAAAAAGGATAACTTTTTAAATACAAGAATGCCGCTGGCTACGGCATATAATCATATCGCCTAAAACCTCCAGCCATCGGGTGGGGGATCTCGTGGACCCTAATCCGCCAATCTAGCTCGAGCTACTGGGGACAGCCCGCAAGTGTGGTCCCTATGAACTTTGTTATCCCTTCATGTTTTAGGAGAGCACCGGGCACTGCGGACACTGTTCCTTCTTTGTGGGAAGCTATGTAGTGTGCAGCCTGTAAACCACCGTGTTGGTTTGATTGTTTAAGCTTTCATAGTATCGGTGCTTACTAGATTTTGACAAACGTTGTTTTTCTACATCACTGCTTTTTGCGTCAGTTGCGCAAACTTTCCCTGAAGGTTGTTGTCTGCGTTCTCGCACCTAGTATTCGATACAAGTCCGACCGAGTCCGAAATCGACTTGATCCTCACGTGTGAGCCTTTAAAGAGGACCAGATAATCAGCGGAGCATATCGTCTATTGAATGAAATACCTAAAAAAGAACTAATTCCTCTGCAATTTTTATCAGAAGATCTGTCATTTTTCTGGTGAATCGGCACAATATGCTCTTATCATCTTAACACACTACTAGGTCATATTATGATATCGCTCTTCAAGCTGGCCAAGTGCAGTCGACGAATAAATTAGGATGTTTCATTCCGCTATCCTAACATCTAATCTGCAATTCTACACATTCTTGAAGATTCATTTGAGATTATATTACCAAAAATCATTTTTTTGAATGACAGAAATTAGTACAGTCAAGAAATAGATATGCAGTATTTTACAGTCTTGTTCTAACACATCAAACTGCTCCAGAACGTGTTTGCAAAATTTAACTTCGCTTATTTTAAAGTAACGAACGAGTCACGAGGTTGAGTGGGACCAAAAGAGAACAATCACACATACTCAAGATTGTCATCAGATTTACGCCAACTCACAGGGTGTACAGACAATGGTTAGCTTTCGATAAGTCTCAAGAAAAAAGCAGTATTAGTGTCAGTAGTAGCTGACTCATTGTAATTTCCGAATGATTCATCAGGCATCATCAAATTCTAACTCCATTCTAAGAACCTTTTTTTCACCCAGTTTGCTGGGAATCGTCCGTAGTGCGTACTCACAAGGCCGCAAGTGGAAAGCTAAATCGAGTTGAGCGACTGAGTGGAACCGGAAATTTTTGGAAGCAGGCTATGGCTATCGAAAATTTACTCCCAGGATTCGCACTCTGGACATGCATGACAAAACCGGTGGCAGTCAGGCACTTTACACTGAGACATTTCAGTCTGAAGGTCGTGGTCCTGTACCCACTTGGCAGCCCTCAGTTGGTCATCGAAATTCCTGAAAATGATACACATTGCGGTTTCATTAATAAAGGAAATAAAAGAGAGCGGGAAAAGATACCTAATACTTTCATCTACTTGACCGCCGCGGCTATTCTAGTGAAATGTATGGTGTCGAAAGGCGCAGTCTTCATACAGGTTTTGCAATGTGTAAGGTCTGTTGGCTTGATCTTAGCTCACGTTTTGTGTAGTCACAGACGTTAGGCTAAAATGCAGTGCTATTTCGAGGCTGAAAAAAGAACAAGCAAATGTAAGTCTGTCACTTTCTTTCTTCCATTGTTATGCACTCACTCTTTTTCATGAGCGATTCCGATGTCTTTTGGTTAATTACAATTTTGGGATTTCTTCTTGCGAATTTTCCAGATGCTATTTTCAGATACTTGAGGTTGATTTTTTAACCAAACATCCTAATGTCCTTCATTGTACATTCCTGATCTCCAAACCTGTTACTAATTTATGCATCCTTTTTTTTAAATTTGTCATCAGCCTGAGTGTTACAAGTGTAAAAATGATCAAGTTGAAGTGAGGAGGAAATTTCAGCCACACCCTTTTCGAAGATATTAAGTAAAAATTAATTGAAACACGAAATTTGTATAGCAAATATTCTACAACATTTTGTCTTACTTTTCATTGTCCCACTACTCCCATCCACAAGTGTGAACAAATCAGCAGTGTTCAGTTTTTGAGGATTCAGCTTGTCGCGACCGATCATCATCAGTTGGACCAGTCAGACAGAGCAAACTAATGGATAATCTATCGTTACGAATATTTTTGTATTGTGGAATGAAGTACTATTTTAGAAATAGCCCCATAAATTCATTTGATGAGTTAAAGCAAATCGACTTACGAATTTTGAGTCCATTAGCAGACCTAAATTTAACAATGTGCACTCTATACGTGTTTACCCATGTTGGTGTGCATGAAGCAGCGTGGATTTCGTGTGATTTGCCCTTGGATGACTGATTACAATCAGGCAATAGGACAATGGTTTGGTGGCTGTCACAGAAGAAGCACTAATTTATTACGGATTCGAGGGGAAAAATGGAAATTTATATCAAATATTATTGTTTGGAGTGATTTGTGATCCAGCTTGTAAATTGAACGAAATTTCCTAGACTTATTCTGGCCTATCGAAAAAGAAAGCTAGATGTTTCGTTTTCAGTTGCGTGACTGTCAGCTCGAATTGTGCCCCATGTACTGCGGTTGAAACATATCGACCGGGTGATTAAGAAAATAGCTATCCAGATGATACCTACAATACAATCGTCCAGTCGGGCTACCGAAGTGCCCATTAAGGAAGGGAGGACATCTTGTTCCATCGAATTCTTTTGTGCACATGATTCTGCGCGTGGCAGAGCCGGTATATTTTTTTGCTACGCACAAGCGTCGCTGTACTTAGACTATCTACTCACAATATCATTTATCACATGATTCCAGTTAAAAGAAGAATCGTCTTTGTTGAATGCGGACAATTAAATTTGCTGAATGGAACGAAACTTGAGTGAATTATACTTTGGTCAAATGACAACACGATAAGTGGAATTATGTATATCAGCAAGTGGGACTTAGACAAGAAGGAACCCAATCCAAGGTCGTCTGTGGTCCATCTATTCGACTCATATCGCATAGGCGGTCTGGTGACTTCATTCAACATTCCACCCCCAGATTTCCAACGAATAGGTCCTAGACGGTCAAGTGTAGAATATCAGCGAAGTCCGAAGCAACTCACGTCTGCCTCCTAAAAGATGATATTCGATCACATGGGAAGCCAGCTCGGCTACCACACAGTTTCATCTATTCCATTTGTGTTTTGCAGTCCACCGACCGATTGGCAGGTCAACCAGTGGAAAGTCCGATTAACTAGCTATCCGAGTGAACAGTCGTTTGCTTCTCTCTCTCTTCGCCTCAAATAGAAGAGAGTACAAAGTGATTTGGCGATAAGAGCACCGAAAAAAGTAAATTGATTTTCTCAAACGTTAATCTGAAGTGCCGTCAACATCCAACTTCAAGAACACATTGATTCAGGGATCCTCCTCACTGACGAGGTGATCGTCTACGTCACAGATGCTGGTGCTCGTGGGATCTGTCCACGTCAGTTGCAATGTCTTACACGGACTTTTCTTGAACGATCGAAGAACGGGCGGTATTACATTTTGTGAGGTATATGCTAATTCACAAGTTTTTTCCGGCACAGTCACTATGCTGTTGCAGCTGCCCGATAGGGTGAAATCGAGAATGATCGAAGAAAATTTAGTTTAAACGAGATTTACGAAATTATTTTTCTCAAAATAAGGACGATGGGGCCACCCCATGGGACGAATCCTTTGCTGTTATTGAAATATCGTAAGATTGTTGCAGCCTGTGCGAAAATATTTGCATCTAATAAGCTCATCGTATACAAGTGCCTGAGTCACGGTTGTGTTTGGACTAATCATTGACAATATTACTAAGCTCCATTCACTCATAATTAACTGTTTTTTTAGGAACTCGCACCGGTTTTGTTTTATCTCATCGATTCGTTTGTACTCATGTCACAAGCAGGGCTCCGGCAATTGCCTGGAACATGGATTGGTAATGGTCGATCTTTATTGGACTGGATTTTAGGCGCTGATGCAATTAGCTGTCACAAATTGGAGTATGAAGATCCGAGAAGAACACTGTTGGGGTTTGCTTATTTCAAACATGGGACATCTTTTTTAAAAAAAATTAAAGATAGCAACTTGGGCCTGGCATTGTCTTGGACTGCATCCAATTTGGTCGGTACGCTCTGCGAACGTTCGAGTGACTTGCAAGTACTGGTTACCGAATTCGTGACGTTTGATTGCACCCGCTAGTTTTCCGACATCGACCAGTGTGTCAGGATGCCCGATATCGGATGTATTTCCGTGCATCTCAGAACAGCATGCAAGTGATGAAATTTTTCTCCAGAACTAGTGGAAAACTGAACCAGGTGCTCAAGACCCTAGGAACGAACTCCAAAGTCCTCTTTATAATGGACAATTTTTTTCTTTTCGAAAGACTGCTCACGCTTAATGACATCGTCCCGGATGCAAGTGCTTTCTGACCGAACAAATCACTGGGAAGTTTCATTAGCGAACACGTCATTTAAAATCAACGCGAACATACTTCCAATCTGTTTCTCCCTTAGCGTATGAGGTAGTCTCGTCATAGCTTTCCCAGTTACTCGCCGATCCACAAAACTCACAGGTTTTTTGGGTAATACCGACTTCAAGAACTATTAGTATTCAAGCCTACCTTCAGCTGGGAAAAACTTAGTATGGTGAAAAAATCCCGTTTATCGCGGTTTCCGTAGAAGATTGAAAATTTTAGGCAAATCGAAAGTTCCATTTCCTTTTGAGACACCAGTCCAATCCGTGCATATAGTCGTTTCGCTATTAATGCTGATATAAGATGACTCCCGGAACGTGCCAAACCTTGGGACTGAATGACCCTCGGACAGATAACCAAATTAGAGGTTAGGTCACCTGATGTGGCCGCAGGTCCATTCCAAACCATGAAAGATACACGACAGAAAATTCTCAACAATACAACTCACAAAAGGTTCTTCAAACTACTAGCATAGTATCAGTGCAACAGAGGAACAGGAATGGGAATGGAAGCTGAAAATTACAAGTGAAGATATCGTTTTGTGAATCGCTAATTTGTCTATTTATTTTCATTCCAAATAGTAAATCGGATGTCCAAAGCCGGTACTAGATTTGCAATATGTCGATTCTTTGCTCATCTCCCAACCACACACCTCCCACACACACCAATCTAATCTCTTTATCATTTTACCCAAATCGATCAGTTGGTCTTGATCAGTTTTTATACAGTTACACAATAGCGAGTCGTTGGGAGCGAGCATGTTTGACAATTTCTGTTTTCTAAGTGCTTTTACAGAAATCGCAAACAATTGGGACAGTGCAGTGAACGTCACATTTGGGTAGCTGGCATCATCGTTTCAGTCTTGATGTAAAATCGCTAGCTCGACTATCTGACAGAAATCAAAATTATCATACTCCAACAAAGTCTGTGAAACCGTACCTCTAATGCTTCCTGAATGTGAGATTCATGATTCTCCAACATGCAAGCAGAAGATAGTATAAGTTCAAAGAATTTCAGCTGTACCATCCTCGGCCGATCAATGGGATGACTTGATTTGTCCGAAGTAAACTTCAATACAACGTCATTTGCACGTGAACAACTGTCTAGTCGATTCTTTTTTCTTTCCCCGAGATATATCCACTACTTAGATCTCAGCAGATTTTCCTTATGTTTTCTGTCTGACGCATTTGTTCCCCGATACGTTTTATCACTTGGTCAAACGGATAAGATGGTGACGTTTGGACGTGAAGTTCTCGGGTTCGAATTATCTCACCACCGGTTAACTTCTCCACTTGGTAACCTGAAAATGATATGCATTGTTGTTTCATTAATAAAGGAACTAAGCGATAAAAGATTGAAAGATTTCAATCCATGTCTTGTGTTTTGAACCTGAACGCTTTTCGGATTGTCGATTTGATCCAGTTGCTGTCTCCTTGTTCGATCACTGCTGAAAGTTATGCAAGTTGGCGTTTATATACACTGTATTCCGCCCGAATACATCACTGAACTTCGATCTCTCTTTTTGATTGAACTGGCCTCCATCAACAGGGATCTCAGTTAGCACGAACAGGGAGCTACAATCACTTCTCATTTGCTGGATGTTTTTCTTCAGCGACGTTAACTTGACTAGGAAAAGTGTCATCCTGGAGTATGGCGGCAAATTCAGCATTGTAACCCATCGGATAAGTTGGGTTGATCGATCTTTGTTAAAGATTGCCTCATCAGCAACGCAGTTCAAATTGGCCATTCCCTATCTGGAGATCGAGCCGGTCTGAGTTGAACAAGTGATTCAGGTCCCTGGTTCAGTTGTTATCGACACTGTATGATTTAGCTCCATTCAAACCCTGGTTTCAACAAACTGTGGAAAAGAAACCCACTGCCCATTTTTTCACCTCTTTGGTATTGTAGTACGTAAATTACAATCCCCTTTTTCGAGAAAAAAACTAGACTTGTGGAAAATTTAATGTCAACTGGATTCGACGACCTTTTCATTCGAGGTGATCAATCATTGCATCATTTCAGCTCTCTGTCTCGATAAATATTGGGCACGCACTTCGGGTTTTCCCCTGGTTTCTGTTGAAGATAGTAGCAAAAGTGTTGCACACATGACAAAATAATAGTCACAATCATAGGTCAAAGTAACAAAAATTTCTGTGACTTACTTCGTCCAATCAGACTGTCCTCGTCTGGTTACCGGACGTAGCATTGCGGGTACAATGTTATTGGACCTTCTACTATTCAGTACAAACTATAAATTTCAGTCAAACATCCCGCTGGGGTGTTTATTCCGCGAAAACAAAACTTGTGAAAGGTTATCATGTTTGCAAAGGTTGATTCAATCAAATACATTGAACACTTAGTCGGTTTTCACACAATTCCGTCTTATCAATACATGGTGATCTGTACCAGATCTACGGGAGTGTTGTCGCGCTTTCTCCCCGGCCCACACAAGCACGCACAACAATTTGACATCCGTGATTTATGCTTCTTGACAAATGTTTGAGGATTGGTTTACAAGTATGGTATTGTCGTTGTGTTCCTTTTGCTCGCACTCCAAGTGTATGATATAATTTTCAATACTTCTGAACTTATGATTACAGTTTGCAGCATTGAATTTGACTTTTGACACACCAAAGCATGCAAGCATGGGTGCAGACGCGCGCGCGCACACACACACACACACACATATAGACACAAGCAGGCAGTTGAATTGCTTTCGCAGCCTACAGACGGAAATCGATTCAGTTAACTCGACAAGAAGTTGGTTTCTTCCGAATGAAGTAGCTGGCCCATGAACGCATTGTTTTACACAGTGATATGATTTTTAAAAACATTTAAAGAAAGTATGTGCTGCACAAATGATTTGACGAAGTTTCCAGGTCGTTATCACTCATCTGGTGGGTATATTCGGTACACCTTAGTTCATTCATTTGCGTACTTGTATACTCCATGTTTTGTTCACAACAAATTAATTTTTTCCATTTGAATCCAATTAGGAAACGGGAATCTTGATTGCCTGGACCGTGTGTGCGAGATTTTCCGATGATTCGATGTGCGAATCACGTAACACAGCATGGTAAACCCACGTGATGGCATGCAAAAGAAACTAACCAGACAGAGATGGTTTGATAGAGAGTGAAAATGGACGAAATAATATTAATTGTCTTGGTCGGTAAATGGTCCCTTAATCAGGTCACTTTAAAGTCCTTATTAGTATTTACGCTGTTCGCGGATTAACCGCAAAGCCATAGCGAGCTAATCTTCCCGAGGTTTTGATGAAAAATATTATATTCAATTTCTATATCCTTCAAAAATAACTTGGTTCATTCCGAGGGATAGATTTTCACAATAGATCAGGTCGTTATAAATACACAATTTTTTTAGTGAATGAAGCATTAAATGACTCTGAGAGAACCAAGTGATAGAATTGTTGTGAAAATAAAGGTGCATTTCTGTCAAGACAAGATTCCTTCGAGAATATTTCTCATCCGTGAAGGGTTAAGAAGATGGTATGCGATTGTCTAAGATAGTAACATTCAGTGTGCAACTGCTCGAGAATGAAACAAATTAGATTTGGATCTGGTAAGTGAGGAGTCTTGGTACTAGAACAAGAACTACTAACACGCATTGGATTGACTTAGACACAAACTGTACAACTGAAGACAACGGAAAGTGCATACTAACCGGAAGGCATATTGAGGTCTACTTACAAACCATGTATTTAGATACAAAATAGGAAAAACTATTAGTAGAAACGCGGAACATGTTCAAGCCAACGATATTAGAGGCAAGTCTAAAATTCATGTTCTGGTTGGCTGGTTATTTGTGCAGGGTGCAGATAAGAGCTATACCGGAGTACTCAAGTCAGTTGCACGTAGATTGACTACAGGAAGACATTCATTGAACAAGACCGTTTTTGCATGGAGTGAGTTAAATCTATTGAAACATTAGAAACAGGAACGTATTGTTTGTGAGTTGCCAAAGTGATAGGATCAAGCCAAGCATACCACCAGATTTTGATATTAGTTTGATGCACGTACGCAAAATACTAAAAGTTTTTCTAATACTGGTGAATATAACTGAGGCTAATAAAGAGTAATTGGCATGGAAATCACGGGCAAATTGTCTCAGTGAGTGTTGACGAAGCTGCAAAGAATTCAAGCTAAGCGTAGGCAAGACGAGAAGGTGCGTCTCTAAGGGTACCTTATGAATATGTTTGGACAAGGCAAGACTTTGCGATAACTCTGCTTCAATATGGATCAGTGACATAATTTTAAGAACTGTTTAGTTGCTGCTACGTATAATTGATTAGTTACTTTTCCTTAGAAGAGTAATTGCTTCCTCTGGTAAGCGAAATGATAATTTCCTTCCATCTGGATAGATTGACTGAGTGAGTGACTGAAGCAGAAAGATCATTAAGGGATAGAAGATAAATATTTAGTGAAGTAGGATAGCTGATAACTATTGCCGGACCTAGGTCCAGTTGCAATGTTTCCGCTACATTTGATTTGTAATTAACCAGAATCTTTCGGCAAGTTGCACATGGAAATTGGACAGCAGAAAAAAATAATATCCCAGGGTTTTCACTAATGTACAGACAGGAAGGCAGAGACCCCATTACCGATGGAGGTAAACTGAATTCCATTGCAAGAGTGGTCTCTTATTAGTGTGTGAAAAGATGATTGTAAGACGTTAGACCACTAATAGAGTCAAAGATATACGTACAAAAAGAGTGCCCGGTAGGGTCAACCGAAGATAAAACGTAATTTACCAAGTAGACCAGGAAACCAAGTGTTGACCGACGATTGGCGTATGCGAACTGATGATTGCCTCGAATATGAAAGCATGACGCAACACGTAGTAATTAGGGTTTCCAATACCATTGGGAGGGTCAATTTACATGTTACCGAACAATGTTTACTAGTTTCCATTTTGTATACGGGGTTACATTTCACTGGTTTCCAAGACTCGAGTATTTTTTGCTTTCGATTCAATTTTTGAGAGAGTTCTTAGGGAGCTTGGTTAAATTTGAACCACACCAATTCAGGATGAGGAGTCGGAGTTTGCAGGAGTCATGTGACCTTAACGATTTTAGTTTTCTTTAGCTCGGTCACTGTCTTGCTGGACTTGATCTCAAACGTATCAGGGGTCGGACAACGTGCGGACAGCAACTATAGTAGTGATCTGTAAGAGTCACTTGGGAGGTAAATAAATAATTCAGTGTGCCAATCTTGTTTTCTTGTCACCGTTTTACAGAGCGTTTTTTGTAACACCCAGATTTCGCAGAGTGACGGCTATTATCACGTCCTGTTTCAGTATAGAGTGCATTATTTTACTGATTTCGGTTCTCGATCGAAGGCGAATCTGATTACAAAACAGACCTTCTCCGGCTAAGTAAATTGGCTCTTTTTGACTTCTGAGAGTTTTCCGTTTCGGAGATGAAAATCTAGCAGGATAGCAAACCCCGAAGACAATTTAAATTGTTTATCAAATGATCGTAGAAGCTCGAGGTAATGGAATTGCAAGATTCACAAAAACTTCTAACAGCAACCTTATCCGGTGGTGAATTCAAGTCGTCCTTCGAATACTGTCTCTGAATGATTCTGTTGTTGAATAAACGGGTATGCAAGATACGATGTTTCTGAATAGATCATTCGAAAGGCTTTGGTCATGCACAGATCGAATTGGATAAGGGGATATTCTTCTTGTCTAGGACAACCTCCGAGTCGTTCACATTCAGAAGTTAAAGTTTTGCATTCTTCCGGGAATTAAAGTGGACTATGTTAACCATTGACAAAAAGTTCAAGATTAACCAACATCCGAGTGGCTAAGTGCCGGCAAAAACGAAGACTAACTAATTCAGTGTTCAGATACCTTTGACATGACCACATAAGCAAACTTATGTCTGACGTTGTGCTCTATCGCCATGTGTGGAGAGATCGCAGTTTACATTCGGCCGATGGACATCAGATTTGTCTGCAAATAGTTACAAGTAGCATCTTTGATTAAAGGCACCAAGCAAGCCTGACGTATGTTGCCAGGCCACCTCTGAGGTTTCTTTGCTGACACAAACGGTCAGCATGGTGAATGTCGTAGCCTTTGAATTCAGCTGACGAGTCAGACTTCCGGACGAAGCCATGTCTCATCCGGAAGAATTATTTCCATCTCAAAAATTCGGCTCTTCTGATGGAATTCACCAAGTACTTTTTTATTTTCCACCAAAGGTTTTACATTCGTTGAGAACATTGTTGGTATGCATGGTTTTATTGGATCCGACTCTTCCAGAGTGGCCTGTCAGCCTGAATAAGGTTTTTCATAATTGCCATGTTTCTTTTGCTTGAACCTGGAATATCGATTACGAACCTGATAGCAGAAGTCAGCAGTGACTGTGAATCTACCAAGCAACAGATTATGGCTGTGACATTTTAAAAATCCCGGTGCCTGCTGGGCTAGGATTGTTGCCCCTAGGTGATTGGTTTAAACAGTTTTCCCGGTCTAATAAATGGACACGATGATATACTTGCCGACTAGCTAGAACAGCAAGGAGTAATTTGAAGACCGTCTTTATTTATTATCAAAAATGCACAATGCTTATGGACAAGGGGACTAAATAGCTGCCATAGGGAGCAGGGATTGGTAACGTCACGGTTCAAATCCACAGCATTCATCTTCGGACTCCACAATGTTGACTGTTTGGCTTTCGCTGTTCACGACGCGTTGATTAGAGTATGTCTGCACTCCTGAGGGATCTGATTAGTTTGAGGCATGGAATTCGCCAACTCAGTCCAAAAGAAAGGTAAAATCATCTTGTTGACTAGATTAAACGTGATTTTTGTAAAACAATGTACGGGGCACGCGTGCCTGATAAGCGATGCTAAGCGAGAAATCCGTGATTTACGTCCAGGAAGTTTTCTTCAGCATTTGCATACTACTTGTTTTCAATGCAAAACCTGCTCACCAGAGTTTAGTCTTCTTTAGAAATGTTTGCAATTAACCAACAAAGACCATACGTGTAGTGCCACAATGGACTTTTGGACGAAGAGCATCATTCGCATCCCTGAGGTAATAACAAACGAGATTGTTTTGACCAAGTCTTGTTACTATGACAGAAGACTAACTGTAGGCCGCTTGACAGTTCACATTTCATCTGGTGATTTGCGTGATTTAAAATTATCTTTACCGAACTGTTCTTTCGCATGAAATTCTGTTTATCCTTGCTGAAATGTTGAGATATAAGGTGATTAGAACTTGACGGATGTTTTACGATGTTCACTAAGATCAGAGTTGTGAGGTCATAATTTTCAAAGATTTGTCTTATTCACTGTTTTTAATCAACCGGACTTTCTTGATAAACAATGATTTCGAGATTTGAAACCATATCCGAGCTAGTGAGATTACAGGAGACGCGGCAATTGAAGACACCAGTCGATGGGTCCGTGGACAGTACCAGTCAAACACTGTTTTGTCGAACTTTCTAAGATTAGGTACAGAAAATCCATCGAACACATTTGACCAGCGAGCCCCGACTGATGGTCATTTGCGATAAGTAATTGTCTTATTTCGACTCTTGAATGAACATAGTTCAAAAACATAGGGATATTTGTTCTGGAAATGAAAAAGTCTATTTTATTAACTGCTACTCAAATCATTTGTAGCTCTTTTTCAACGGAGATTACCACTGACTCTAACAGGGAACCGAAAGTGCCAAGAATCAGATGAAACAATGGAACGTGTTGCTGATTCAGGTGAGTTGGACAATCACTGTGACAGCGATGTTCCATTTCTCTGCTCTCGTTTACTCATGTTGATAAGACGAGGCCAGTGGTGTTATCTCACAGTTAACCATAGCGATTATGTCATTGGTTTTGGATTAGACTATTACATCAACATCCTTCTTATTCCTATCACCATCAACATCATCATCATCATCATCATAACAATTATCCAGCAGAGCCATTACTCAATCAGATTATCACCTCAGCATACAAGTGGAACTCCAGCTTAACTTCATTATAATCGTATAAAATCTGATAGTTCTTTCCGTCACTATTTTGTATTGGTTAGATTTCACTCCATACCGCTGAAACTACCTCCAGCTGCCCAATTCTGAACAATGGCCATGTAGATTAACAGGAAATTTCACACACAAGGTAGCCATGAAGGATGACCAGACGAATCAACGTTGACAACTTTCGACCACCTGTGAGACGAAAATGGGGTTAGCGGTCAAGGTATGCACAAACTGGTGAACTTAAAGAGATTAGTGATAGAACTAACTTCATGCAACTAACTTCTTTCTTATTCCCCACCCAAATTTCACCTAATCTGATCACCAATCAAAAGAAGTCTTTTGGCTTGCACCCTCTCAGAGGACAGATCATGTTCAAGCCGAAAACATGTATATAGTCCGGAAGTTACTCACACGATCCACGAGAGTATGGTGAATTGGCAGAAATAAAGGTCGCACTAGACCGCATAGTTAATTCGATCACTCTTGACTTGTTTTGGTGAATTTTCCAATTTTTTTAAATTTTTTTTTCTGAAAACTGCCAACTTCAAGAGAAAATCTTTGTTGCTATAAAAACACGGTCATCATCAATCGGACCGGTTGGTAGAAAAATCATTCTCCGTCTACTGAGAATTACGCCCGTGGTTGTTCATCATCCACTCTATCCGAGTGAAGTTAACAATTGCGAGACAAGTTCAAAGAACGTCTAACCTGCCGATTTCAGTGTTCCTACCTGACCTAAAACCTCAACAGATACACACCAACAAACACATTTTGCTGGTTGTGAACACTGGGGTTAGACACAACCGAAGACGACACTTAGTCATCCTATCTCTCCGACTTTCATATTTTGGTTCTGCATATCAAATGAGACAGACGATAAGCACTTCTGTGGGTCTCTGAGACTGCATTGTGGTATTGAAACAAGTGGTGCCACTTGAAGTCCAATAAACGAAGCGCAGGTGACGACTGGGTGTGTTTTGCCACATGAAAACCGTTTTACCACTTTGGTCCCCCTTTTTATAATGAGATATAATTTTCCTACCTTGCGGTCGAACAGTTGTTGTTTACTTGGTAACACATTGTCACAGTGTAGTTTATTTTCACCAATAGGACAGGAATCAGAGGAACGGCCCTAAAGTTGAAGATCTGGGGACTAAGTTTCCCAGCTGATTAAGAACTTTAACAGTGAATTCTCGTGTTTAGAATTTCAGGTCGGGTTGATGTGCCTACTCAGATGGTGAGTTGAATATGAATATCTCTCCTTAGCCAAAAATATAACTGTAATTAGATTCAGTTTGTTACCTGGACTTAAAACTTTCTTGGATTAAATGTTCTTCAGGAACGGGTTGTCTCCATTTCTGGCATGTGGACCAGCTCAAACATCTTTACCTGTAATCGCGAAATCGAATACACCACTTGACAACCCGTGGCTCGCCCGACTGATTTGGCATGGGTGTAAACGGGATTAGTAGAATTACGGCTACTTAAAGATACGTGTGAGATAAGCTGGAAAGCCGTTTTGAGTGAGCAATTTTTTCGCTGGCTTGATCGGTTATTCTATCTAATCCCAGACTTACACATCATTGAAGTAATAGACAGCAACTGGGTCATCGCAGCTGGTTACTAAACCTGACCTAATAGGATCTTAAGCGGTTCTCGGTCCGGTTTCAATGTCATGGCGGTCGATTTTTCGCGTCTACATTCCATTGTCAAGCGCCTAATTAAAAATCTACTAAAATAAACGTCCCACCGCCAATGTGAGCAGCTGTAGCTTGCAAAGACAGTTTGCCGAAATCGAGTTCCTTTCAGTGTACAGCGTAAAACTAATGCTTTTTGTGAAAAGCACTGTCGAAGTTTACTGTTCAGTAACACAGAGTAGTCAAACTAATTGGAAAGGTACCCACGTTTCGATCACCATGAGGAAACTTAAAAAACACTAGTTTTACAAGAGAACGGAGGTGAAATCGTTAATACTTGACGTATAATACATCAGTGCAATCTACCAAGTAGTATTCATTACCGGAAGAAAAAACACTTAGCGCAGAAGCCTGTATTAACTGGACTTGAAATTAGTGTACGAAATTTGATCAACCACAGTAACGCATGGATGCGGATTATCAGTAGATACTCAACTGGCCCCAACCGAAGCTCAGCAGACGAACAAAACGAAAGGACAATAACTAAAAGGAAACACGTTCGAGTTGTATTCACAGCTCACAAAATTGGAAAGATTCCCATTGGTGGATTACGTTCCGTCCAGTCGCCTTTGAGGAATGTTAGAAACCACGGTTCTCCCTGGTTACTTGATATGCAGGCCAGCGCCTGACTGTACTGGACTGCATCGAGTGACTTGTACGTAAATTCACTGCCCAGTCACATTCTTAAAATTACTTTAAACCTCCCAGTTCAAGCCAGTTTAGTGACTCACAAAACTAAAACTGGTTGCGTCATAACCGAAAGAAGTAAATCCTGACAAAAACGCTTTAACGTGGAAGCCGAATCCCGTTTGTGAGTCTTACCTTACAGTACTGTAAATGCCTTCGGTCTTAGTTTGATAGCCAAGTGACACTGGCTTATTACAGAGCTCGACTAGTGAACTGAGACTCAAAAATCGTAAGCTAGGCTGCCAGCTTGTTACATGGAGGGGAGTTGACTGTGACAACGGTGTTGGTCAAATTTGCCCACTTGCTTGCTGATCAATTACCTAATTCCGGAAGGTGTCAAGGAACACAATTGTGGAAATCTTCGTTTGCAACCGTGAATAACTATGATCACTGTTTGTCCAATTCGATTTACCTATCTTCATTTCTTTGTTAAGTTGACAAAATTCTGCCAACCAGTGCATCGCAACTGGGAAATACCAAATGGAGTAGTTGCGTTCATATGCAAAAAAGATACATACATTATTATTTTGTTAATAAAGGAGACAAAAAGATAAAAGGAAAAGTATACCATCGAGCAAAAGTTCATGCTAACGTCAGTTTCCTGGACAAACCCAATGCGGGAAGAATATAAAAACAATAGGGGGAAAGCATTGCCGCAGTCGTTTGGCGTAAATGTGTCTGCCTGTTTGTTAACCGCCCAAAAAACTCCATTTTCCCGAACAACCTAACGAAATTAATAATAATAACATTATTACTATTATTAATAGTAGTGATAACAAAGCGAGAAATCTGTCTAACTTCGTCATTAACGTCAGTATTTACCGGTAGTTAATTCCATGTTGTTATCTACTCAGAATCTATGCTCACAATTGAATCTAGTTTCATTTGTCAAGTCGCTTTAAAAAACTCATCGCGACGCGCTCCTTCGTTTCGCTGAATGCTTTACTCTGTTTACCAAAACAAAATCAATTTCAGAAATGTGAACTGAATCTCATCTAGCATGCAATGGATTTGGAATTAGGGACAAACTGCAAAGTGACATACTCGAATGATGTACGGGCCGAAATGTAAAAGTGTGATGTGTTATGCGGAAAAATGTATCCAGAAGAAACGCGGCTTTGCTAGTGAAATTACTGATGAGTTGACATTTTCATCGCCAAAGGTGACCTTCTGCATAGTATCTTTCAGTCGATTGAAAGTTCCCTTCAAGGAAGAAGCTCGCTTTGAGCGGAACATTAACTTATTATTATTATTATTATTATTATTATTGTTATTATTATTATTATTATTATTATTATTATTACAGACAACCACGTCCTCCTAACGAATGCATTTTTTCGCGGTTTTCACCGGCTTGTTAGACACTTTATAAGGGAACGTTATCTTAGGTGAAGATTTTGAACATTGTAACAGCCCCGCCGGTTGAGTGCAACATTTTTGCGAAACTCTTGATTGCTTCCGGTGATCGCTGTCGGAACAGGTTTTGCAAATCGCAAGACTCTGAGCTGTAAACCTACGGATTCCCCATTATTGTATATCGATGTCCTTACATGTTTATGCATGTCACTCCTAATTCTTATGACATGAAAGAATGTGCTTAACTCGAGGTCATGCATTAATGAATGTTGTATTGTCTCTTGAGTTTTAGACGCAGCAAAGTGATGCTGTTAAGTGACAGGCAAGAATTAGAAACATCCTATTTGATAGAATAGGGATATTAAAAATTATATTAATGATATTAGTAGATGGTGATATATTATTGCACCCCATATTTTTCGGGGAAGATGCTTTTCAGAAACCCTGAACTTGCTGGTATTTTTAATTTCTAAATTCAAGCTTGGGACAGCTTTGGATTCCAGAAATGGTCACGGGATTCCAAGAGAAGGGTAGTTATTCAAAATTCCAGAAACATGATATTATGTGATCAAATACCATTAAGGACGTATCGAATAAGATTACTGTAACGGGATGGCCGCACACTGCCATCGTGACTGTGGCTTTGTAAGTGTTGATACTAGCTGAGCTTCGGCTGATAGGTTTCCTTTCCACTTTTCACGATTCATATCAGGATGCTTGAACCCCCTTTTTAGGGTAGTCCTGACCCCGTGTGTGTTATAGTAAGCACGTGACTGCGTATTCAGATGAATTTGCCACATGTTAGCAAACTTTTGATACTCAACCTGTTTCCTTTCTTAATTGGATGTCACTTGATAAGATGAGTGCACGTTACCAACGGACGGTGCTCACGCAGACTTCAGGCTTTTAGAGTTCTCTAGTCTGAGTAGGCTAACATTTTGGTCGAGAGTATGTAGCCGTAGATTCCGATGCGCGACGCAGTTTTTTTTAGTTTGCCTTCCGGCTGTTTCACTTTTTTTCCGCTCCACATGCTGACAAATACGCAGGTGGTCAAAGTCACGCATATCGCTTTGGCCGGAGACGTAGAACACGAAAAAATCCACTTGGCAATAGTAATCATGACAGTGGAAACGGCTAGCTCTCAGGGCCGATGTTGACAAGATGAATAGCACACCGCCTTCTCACGACGAGGTCGAATCTAAAACATTCTAAGGACAAGCAACAGTCATAACTTCAGAATGTGTGAAACGCATGTCACAACTTGTCCCAAAATAGTTCAACAGATTTAAACAACTCGTTTCGTTTGCCACCTCCCTGCGCAAGTATAAAGGAGGAGGACATGGTCCAGTGTGGTATTTCAGTCATCTCTGATTCATTTAGTCGTCCCTAGCCTCCATGGAGCAGATTTTCAGGCACAGTATTTTTTTCACTGTCATGATTGCGAACACCACGGACTGCCGGACTTGTGGTAATAAAACAGTCAGACAAATTCTAAATATTCAGGCGGCAATCGGGTTCACACGTACAGTTTCACTTCCACCATGTTGGTACGTCAAGCAAAAAGTGGAAACAAACAGAAACAAGGTTGTGCATTTAAAGACTGGAGCGTTTGGTGTCAGTCACACAACAGACAGTTATCAGCAGTACATGAAAAAAACGCACAGTAGATCGCAACATATTTTTGTAATCAGTCAACTTTCACTCTAGTGTATACGCATTTGACACCAATAGAACTGACTGTAGATAACTATTTCAATATGATTCCTCGTCGTGAACATTCGATGGCAATTTTTGCGGGATCTGTATCCGAAATTCTTCTGTCGGACGGTCGATTTGAGACCTGCTCCCATCCGTACAGTGTCTAGGCTTCTCCTCCTTCCTCGTTCTGAAAAGATTTACAAAAAATACTAAGAGAAAACAAGTTCCTATGTGAGCTTTTATGAATCTGTAACACGGTTCGGTTGAAATAGTTGCCAACATATCGCTGTTTCGGTTAGCGCGGATATTCTTTCTTAAAACTGATTTTCCAGTGAATGAAACTGGAAGGATAGCCTTAAATAGCTGCGTGTTAAATAGGCTGCGTTCATGTGTGTGTGTGTGTGCATGTGCGCGCGTATTTTTTCTTGTCTGTGTCATGTGATAAAGTGTAAGGGTGGGTGTCAGATCTCCGTTCCGCTGATTCCTCGTTTTCCTCTTCGTAATGGATATTTTTCGGCTATCGCCAAAACGTTTCCACATCGCTTCATCGAAGCAAGTCTAGCGGGCGGTGCGAACAACCACAACCAAGCCAATATTGCAGCCCGCATAAAACACAACAGGGATGAGATGAACCCGTAACTCTCAGGTTTAAAAGTCACCAATTTTGTCCCTTGACGATCTCTGGTGTACCGAAAAAATCAAAGGGAATATATAAAGGAAATAAGTTAAACACAAAAAACCCTTAAGTTGGATTGAGCCACCATGTGTGCAGCTTAGCTAAAAACACCAACCTAAAAGTGGAACTCGTTCCATTCACTCAAATCCATTCAGTAGGTCTTTCTTACCCTTGTCGTGTCATGTACCAACTAGCTCCACCGATCTTTCAGCCGCTATCTTTCTATGGAGGAGAGGGGGCGGCATGCTTCGACATCGTTTGCACTTGCATATGTATAACAAATCTATGAGCTGAATCAGCCTATTCTCTAATGACGAGCCTTCGAGCTCTGTGGCCTAGCCATCACCACAGCGTTACCTATAAAACTTTCCCACTATTCACCTGAAATCCATCAGCGCTGTTTTAAAAATCGGACCAGAATCTTTGGTGGCTCTGGACCACGGACAAGTTATGAGTCCGTTTTAGTAAATCCCATTTGTGAAGTGCACGGTCGAGCTTTGATACATAATCAAATACCTCATCCGTGACTCAGATTACTCAAACCAATAAGAGTCAACCAGGCCTACTGTTTTCGAGATTTCAATTCATACAAATTTTGCAATGCGAAGTGGTACTGGAAACTCTATGATTTTATTATGAGTTTGTAACCCCCGAAAAGAGCGGCACGACTAAACTTGGTGGCAAAACACGATATCTCGTGTGACATAACTGACTAACGTCTAATAGTAATTAGAACTTGAATATCCTGAATATCCGTTCAGACTATGCGAATAGGAGTTCTAAAGCTAGGGAACTAATACACATTAGACACAGACAGACATACCTGCAGTATGTAATCTATGAAACTGAGTATGAAGAGAATGATTGTCCCTTTACCTCCTGCCCACCAATAGGCTAGGAAGTTCTCCAAGTTAGTTTTGACTCAATCAGTTGCATGTCATTGTTCTTCGTGTGCACTAAATAACACAAAACCCCATCTGCTATGGCCTGCCCTCTCGGGTTTTCGGACAAATGGATCTGTTCCAGGAACTGAATGTATCTTATCTGTTATTAGTATATAGTTTTGTTTTAGTGTGAAAATCCTCGTGGGATGCTTGGAACAAAACAAACAAGGACACTGATGTAATTCAGCCTCACTTATGACTTAATCCTTTTATGATCAATTACTTACCGTTAGTTGGAAGTCCATTTCCCTAGTGGATCACACGATATCTAAGATGCATACAGACTGACACACAACAGGAAATCTCATAGCAATAAATCTATCCACCCGAACGGTATACTTCATTAATAGTGCTTTCACGGTAGTACTGTTATTCGAAGTAACTATTCGTTTCGGACAATTCTGTGTTAACTCCTCAGATGCACAATCAACTGTTGCGTTGGAATGTTCTACTCATCTCCATAGTGAAATAATGGACTAGTCAATGGGATCACCTCCGACCGATTGAGGAATCCGTTTATCTCGAAATTAACCGGTTTTAGTGCGCGAAATTTTACCATGCCAGTTTCCAAACTTCAGTGGAATACGTTATCCTTTAGTCGATTTCCCAAACTGCCGTGGGACGATTTCATGTCAAATAGAGAAACAACAGGAGATAAGGCTTTCTCTTAGTTTCGGAAGCAGTGTGAAGTTTCACAATATTCACTAACCCGACACAAAAATTTGTATCATCGATTTCTCAGTTTGTACGTCAGGGTTATCTTTATTTAGTCACAAGGCCTGATCATCGCAGAACCAGCCTTAGATCAAACAACTGGCCAGCCATATCATCGTGTGTTTATTTAGGTGTATCATGTTCACAGTGCAAAACAGGAAGACAAGCTCATTGGGTGAATGATGAGGATACTGAACAAATATAAGCTAGGTCATAAAATCTAGTTATTTGAAACGATTAATGAATAGTTTGGACATCGCCTTGCTATTTACATAGTAATAGCACAGGTAACAATATCTGGAGTGACAGCGGAGGTCTAAACCAGGATGGTTGATAACTTCCGTGTTTGGAAATACTCACCCGGAAATAGTACTACTTTCAGTAGCATGGACATTTCAATGGGATAATGTAACCTGCCCCTTCAGCATGTGATGGTTATGCAGTGATTTCAAAAAAACCGGCTGTTCACCCCAAAACCCCTATTCTTAGTCCAATTTAAAAAGTTCCAGACCTGCTGGTAAGATAAGTCTGCGTCGATTGCTCTTTAACTAACGGTGTAACGACTACCATCCGTTTCACACGCACTACACACACTACCCAACACAGGTATATTCACAACGCGGGCACATGCTAACACCCACAAACAGCGGACTTTATTTTACTAGCTGAGAACTGTAACACTGTATCATCTTCCTTCCTATTTGCCATTTAAATCATAACTAATGTTATTATGTATTGGCCGTAATGTATCAAAATAAACTGAAAACGAGCTTGTTCGTCATTGTTATTTCTCAATGTGCTCTGTGAGATTATTTTTCGGATATGATTCTTTAAATTCTGTTTCTATGAAGGCAAAGTAAAGAGCCGCCCCCCTCAATGAATTTAAAAAAAAAATCATAAAATCAGTATCTTCCAACATTTTAGTTCAAGTTTGTCCGGAAGATGTATTCAAGTTTCGTACGAATATGCGTATAATATGACTCAAATGTTCTATCTAACTACTTTCCAAACTCTGCTGGTGGTCGTATGCATAATTTGGAGTATCGCGTCGCGTCAAACCATATCACACGCACCACGTTCAATACTAAAGATTACACACAGCTCTGGAGTAGTTATCTACGTTCGTGCAATCCCCGTTCATCGGAAAATTGGTGCGTTTTTACAAACTCCAGGGTGAAACGAGTGGATTAGAGAATCTATTTAAAGTACGCAGGAAAATCAAATGATCATTTTCTCTCTGTAGTTTTATTTCTTGTATCTGGCAACAGTTTGTCTAGAATTTATGTACAGCTATCTTCCGGTTGATGGGTACTCTAAATATTATGTTGTCAGAGTGATAACAAGGCGATGCCACGTTTGGAATAAATTTCACTCAGTAATGACCGTTTTGATATCGTCGCAAACATCATTTTCTGCAGCTTCGGTTAGAAGAAAAACATCTGCGTAGTGAGAATTCTTTAAAGAAAGTTCGCTCAATCAGACATTCAGGTCTTTTTCGTCATGTCTTCAGGTTGTTAAGGAAATTAATTGGTGTTTGCCACTAACCCGTCTCATAATCTTCACCTCGCTAGTTTTGTGCTCTGTCTTTGGAATCCTAACTGTTTACGATCCTACGTACTACAAGGTTACCTGCGAAAATGTGCCCACTTCATCTAATTCTTTCCGGGCCACGTCATTTGCACTGAGGAAATGTTTCAGCCTCAACAGCACTCAGCAGATGCCCATCATCGGCAACGGAATACATAGTTAAAGATAAAAATACAGGCATTAGATGGACCGCGCGAAGGTTGCATTTTCGTAAAGCATCCCGCTACCTTTGATCGAATAGAGTAACGAAGAACCTAGTGCGATCGGCAAACAGTGCTCTTTGCAGTCCGGTAACCTTAGAGACTTAACTTAAGTTGGGTAGTCCATTTCTAGGCTATTAGTTACTTCAATACTCCGATAATTATTTTGAGCGGGGATATTTGCCAAATTGCGGTGTATATTCGAATCGCACTTGACTGTCCGGGTCTTGAAAATGTCACCTTTTTCGCGGAGATGACCATGAGTAAGCCGGTGTAATTATACCAAAAACTGGCCGTATCAGTGGCTCAGACGCTGGTCTAGAAAGGAGGTAGGTACTATCAATTCCCTTTAATAAGAATATTTGAGTTGTAGGGATTTGGATGACAGGCCTAGAAGGAGGGATAGTAGTCATGTGATCACAGTTCCCAGTTTAATTTCACGTTTTACATTCAATTCCATGACTACAGCCAACTCGACAAGTGGAGGTTGTTGAGACTCCACTTGACACACTAGCACATTACATGCTTACTCAATACAAACCGACCAACCAACCAGTTTCATGGAAACTCAGACACTCGCAAGACTCGACTCAGCAACTGAACTAGGTTGGGAGGCAATCCTCTCTCAATCTCTCTTCCACTTTCTCTCTCTCTCTATATATATATACATATATAAGATATATGAGATATATATATATATTTAATTAGTACAACGTGAAACATCCAGGTATTATAAAACACGACTTCTATTACACAGCTTCTCTCCTGTTAATGTCATCAAGTATGATTACAAAGAGTGAAATAGCACTTTTTTCCTTTCATTTGGTGCAAGTGAAATTCAACGATTATTGTGATCAGTTTCACACGCAAGCGAACAGGGGGATGATACCGAACCCGTCCGCCCTGTTTTATTCGTCTCTGAAATGTCAAATCTGAAATAATTTCCGTTCTGGATAGCAAATATTTCTCATTTCCCACGTAACAACTGATAACTTTGATAAAGTGGTTATGGGATCATTGTGTCATCTTGAAGTCACCGCATCGGTAGGTTAATGTGTTCCTTCTGTGTTGGTTACAAATTGTTTAGGTATTTTACTAAAGTACGGAAAATTCCGTTGGTCGTCAATTTTTTTTATCATTTCCAAATGTATGCTCGAATGAATGTGTGGAACAGGAATGAAATGAGTTGCCGAAAAGTAATCCAGAAAGTAACGTCCTGTTGTTTAGACAAGAAAGGTGAAATGGAAAATTCGGACTGAACACATTGCGTAAACACAAGTTGTGATCAACTCGTTCGAGGATTCGTACTCAATCCATTCTAGACTCACAAGTATACAAAGATTCTACGGTGAGTTGAATTAGCTCAGGCTGAAAATATTGTGGTGAAGAGATTGGGGCGGTGTGTCGCATACAAAAGTTGAACACGGATTAACGTGTTTTGTCAGTTATTGTATGGTCACAGATGGCATAAAGAGGATTAACTAGCGCTATCAACAAGACATTCTACACTGCCAGGTTTCAAATCCAGTTCAAGTACTCTCTCGGTGGTGTCATTACGATTGAGAGACAAAGTTCTTGATTTGTGTCTATCCATTCACGTGTTCCTGCTGGCCGCACAACTAGGCTCTTGTCTGAATGCGTCCGTGAACTCCGCCTTGCGCGGTTGAGATCCGGGACCAGATAGAAGCAGTGGGTTTCGAACCTATGCAAAGACTATCCTACAACGTGATGAGATGCTCAAGAATTAGGCCCTCGGTATAAGGTCTGAAGTCAACAGTTTAGGTTGGCGAATTGTTCTGTCTTGACTACATCGAAAGCTGCGGTGAACTACCTTCACAATCCTCTAATTTGTGCTCAGAACATCAATCGCAGTTGCCCTCTCATTGCCACCGCAATCAGCACCCTAGACCATAACTAGCACAATACGTTAATCCGTGTTCAACTTTTGTACGGAACACCGCCAATCTCTTCCCACACATTTTCACCTGACTAATCCAATTCCCCTGAAAGTACTTCGTGATATATTGTGATGTAATTGCATGGTTACGAATCACTGGAACCGATCTTATTCGCCAACATGTGTTCTCTCAAACGTGAAACTGTCTAAAGTTGCTTAGATAAGTTTAAGATAAACTTCTTAACAATGCTCCTGAACGTGATAATACGATCAGTTGTTATGAGAAATCCGCTCTGCCAATAAAGGAGCACGAATGAGAAGTGAAATTCGCCTTTATCTGCCCTATATTCTTCTCCAGAAAAACCACGAAGTTAACACCAGGAAATAGAACGGAGTGCTTGAGGGTGGCTTTCACAGACCAGATATGCGAAGACGCAGAAGGCTTATTCGAAGTTCGTTCATTCATGTTGCACAAATGGGATCGAAATCTTGGGCATCATGTGCACTCTGACAGAGGTCCCATTAATGTGTTGGTTCAAGGTCAAGCGAATAAAATTGTGACGTTTGAACTTGAAGTCGGCTTTTTCAAATCCTCCCATCGTCGGCCATCGTCGGCCATCGTCCCACTTGGCAACCTTCTGTTGGTCAAGGCCTTCTTCATGAAAACGATATGAACCGTTATTCCATAAATAAAAAGGAATTAAATTAGAAGTTGTTTTAAATGGGTGGCTCACTGAGAGAGAGAGAGAGAGAACGCAAACAAATGGATAGGATAGGAATCGGAAATGTGCAGGCGTTCTATGCCAGCGGATGACAAAAATATCACTTGTCCGATGGAGAGCGTAAGATGAGTTAGTTGTTGAATTTAGAAGTACACTGGTGGCCACTATGCTGAAGCCACTAATAGAGATCAGGCACCACTTACAAACTCTAGAGCCTACACCACGAGCCGAAATCTAGCTGACAACCTTTCACCTACCAGGAAGATATCCTTGCCCTACGATTGCTGGATACAAGTTACATAAGTGAACGTCTAGTATCGTTTAAAAGCCAAAGATTGGATACATCTTTTAATAATTCGGTTACTTTCCAATGAAACGAATCATCAAAGCCGAACTAAATCCAAGGTGGATTGATGAAATTTCAGTTCAATATTCGGCTGATGTGAAACACAAAGGGATTAAAACACATGCGATATTTAGTTGCTTCAAAACTGTGGTGGAACTCCGATCGACCAATCTGTCCCGAGTCAGTCGTCGTTCGGCACATTGTATTGAATGATAAAGGTAGGCACGTTTATGCAAACGCATCCGCTCACGATTTATCAGGTAAGCATGACGAGTTCAGAGTGATTGCTCTTGAGACTCACAGAGGTGAATCCAGATTCATGAACCTATGTAGGGTTGTGCAAAATAATACGAAGTAAACGGACTTTTGTCACGCCTAGAGCGGATAAACGTTGTTCGTATTGTAACTCCTTTGTGACTCGCGGTTTCAGTACTGTAATTGGGACAAATTTCCAAGGTCATCATCAGCGCATGTTTGTATTTAGGTTGAGATTTCATATATATATATATATATATAAAATTTTTGTCGAAACTCGTGCAATAAAGGTCATATGAAAAATATCCGCTCAAGTAGGCGAAGGCATAAGAAAGCAAATGCTTGAATTTGTATTTCTTTTATTCAGAAAGAACTGGCGAATCTTTTCGACAATAAGCTGCACGCGTTTGAGTTAATTTGCGAGCAAATAGATTAGGAATTCAGTCATTATCCCTGTTTGGCCACTTATGTATGTGCATATATATGACGCATCGCGCGTGAGATTAATTCACAACACCTCGGCTCGGGTATTGTTGGGAATCTAGCATTAACAAACAATAATTATCGATGGGACCGCCACTATCGTTTAGCCATGCGTGCCACTCAGCAACCCCAGGATGAAATTGTTTTTAATTAATACTTCGAGAAGCTTTAGAATTTGGAAGTCAGTATCCACTGATTAGGTACCTCCTTCAGCTATCACGCCACGATATGGAACACATTTTGGATAGAATCATGCCGGATAGTGTAGTTTTACCCTGTTTCCTTCAGACTGAAAGAAACTCACTACTCAGGAAAGCATGCTTACCAAATTCCAGTAAAGTGAAACACAGAGTTCCTTTCGGAGACTCTGACGTTACTGCATTGGCTACTTCCTTAAAATGCATGAAATATCTCCGTTGCTCCAACAACAAAAGGGTTGGTACATACAACAACCAAAGAATAATGATTCAGTTCCGTCTGAAAAGTGTCCGCTTTATCTCCAAATAAGCCCTTGGAATTTTCGACCGCACAATCCACAGCACTTTATCACCATTGTTATTCACTGAATACATTCAACATGAGCCACTAACCTAAGCAGGCCATCTTTTCGCATTTGTTCTTTTCTCCTTCACTTCGTAAGCAGCTAGATGTTTGGATAACGACGAACAACGGGCGAAGGTCAAAGTACCTGCAAATGTTTTTCTGAGCACAGCAGGTTATTCCGAATCCCATGAAATTTCATAAATATACAGTAGGTTTGCTGCACCTAAACTTCGTTCCAACTCTTTGAAAATCTAACTGCATCGTTTATGAAAAGGAATCAATGAAAACGGATTCAATTTCATCTGGCTGCCTAATTAACAACTTGCTAATTAGTAATTGCAAGCGATTGGGGTTTATTTCGTCATCAATTATTCTAAGTAGCACAACATCTGAGATGCTCATAAAGGGATTTAGTGCAAGGTAATCTTATCCACTGTCACAAAAAGACAATAAAACCATCAATTTCTTTTGATATTTTGAGAATATTCACCCATAACTTACTGTAAGATTTTATTTTGGACGTCACCTTGGATAACTGTTCATGAGTCTTATAAACAGACATTGTTTTTTTGGCACACAGTATATTACGTTCTGGGATCTTTTCAGATACATAGGAAGTTTGAAACATGTTTGAGAAATATCTCCAGCGTCTCTCGCCCGATTCAAGGCCATATTTACAAGTGCAGACGATCAGCCAACCCTCCGGGTTACGTTCTGAAATGTTGCGAATTTGCCAAAATCATTGGGTACTTGGTGTGAACGGAGGTGTCATCGTTAGAAGTCAGTGTGTACCACATAGCACGATGGAGGTGCAAGCAAAAGTGAATGGTAATAAAGAAAATGAAAACGTGCAGTCAAGACTGCCAGGTATACGCTGGATTTCAGTTCTTTGCCTCTTTTGTACCTTTGTCTGAAAATTAGAAATGCTCAACTCATCGTAATTTTCGTCTCTACCGGGATTAACATGTTCACGGTCTTCGATCCTGCTGAAAGCAACTTATCCTTCGTGATTTGCTGACCAGATGAATATATGCGTTCTCCTGTATGTGACCTGACCAAACTTTAAATCGTTCTCGTTTTTCAGCGAGGACGTACAGGTCTTGGTCAGCCTGCAAAGGAGCGCCTTACCGGGGTTGCGACGTCGATATCAGTGTAAAGTATCTGGGTGACAGTTAAGTGAAGTCAGCGTCTGTGCATGTTAGTGTTGCGAATGACACGCATGAGATCGTCCGTGTCTCGCTTTCTCGGTGGCTTACCGTTTCTTTTATTGTAGCCCATACTGTAGCCTTCACAACGCTCCGATACGGAAAACTGACAAGCAATGGATGGGATATGCCATTCTTTGTAAATCCAACGAAAAACAACAAATGGAAATGCGATATTGTGACGCGTTTTTACTGTTTTTTGTATATCTAGAAAGCTGACAGTTTGAACAATTCCCTCCCCACGTTCACTAAAAAGGATAAATTAAATTGAACAAAATTCTGAGTGCCGCAAATAACGATATTTGGTGGTGCAAAATAGTGCTAAATCCATCTATTTCGTAGTGTGTAAATTTTTGCCTACAAAAATATCGCATTTCAGTCAAAAAACATGGGGATAAAAACTAGGAAAAATGTTACACCCATCAAATTATAAAATATGTGAAAGGAAAAAACTCATTGAGGAATGATCATAGCACATTATGATAGGTTGCTCAGGAAATGGGAGGAAACACTGTCACGATTTGTTAAAATGCATGGTGAATATGGGACAATGGAGTTCCCATAGATATTGATTCTGGAGGGTATGAAATGAAAGTCGATCATGTTGAAGTATGAGA
>LUCM01011472.1:86227-119766 GCA_008360955.1 Fasciolopsis buskii
TAGGGGAGGTGCATGTTTGAAATCACCTACAATAACATACATACTATCCTCAAGAAGGGGAGCAATAAATGCTGGAAAAGAGTCCAAAAAATGTGATATTGTGTTGCGAACTAAAAGGGACAATATATAAGTTCGTTATGATAGTGACGATATGGCGAAAACATCTAGGATAACACTGTGTTACGAGACAGTCAATTCCGTAAGACGAGTACGTATATGTAAATTCGGAGGTGTCAGACCAGAAGGAGTTTATGTATGTTGCCACCCCGCCTTCAATCTTCTTCTTGTCCGAAACTCTGTCCTGCCGATGGAATCTGAAGCTGTCTATCGACACGAGTGAATCAGCGATATCCGGGTTCAGCCATGATTCTTGTATGCAGATGACACAAGTGTAAACAAGGACCGGTGATTGAAGTGTGAGAGACAGATCTGAAATTTTCATAAACAGAGCTCGGATGTTGGTACTCAACAAAGCCTGAATGGACATCATGACCGGAAGGGTGCATTTAACAGATGCCTGCCAGTCAGCACGAGTGCCTCTTTCAGATCGATGAGAAGATCATTGAGGTGCAGCAATGCATGATCTCAGTCCATGTTGGGAAACGATACGGTTTTTAAACAACAGTAATCCCGAGGGATTGTAGCGGTGAAGGGAGAATATAATCGAAACAAATATTCGACAACGAAATAAGATGACGCAACTGTAGCGCAGCCAGTCAAAAGGCGAGCTTACTTTCATATTTGAGAGATGAATATTAAAAATACACCGTTTCCCGGAAATATACGCTTCGTCATTATTCGTTTTGTCATTTTGATTATCGAAGATCCTAAAATTTCGATGTGTGACTTCCTTCATTCCGTGTTTATTGCTTTACCTTTAACCTTTTTCTTCAGATGGGTTAGGGATCATTACGTGCCACTATTTCCCAAGGTTTTTTCGCAGATATTGGATAGAATAGACAGCAAAAAACAAGAAGATTTTGTTGCTAACAGAACCGGTTCATCTGCCGTTGAACAGGGTGAAGAAAACAAAAAACAAAAATGCAAGCATGAATGTTGAGAGTTTCTTTCAGTAGGATAATAAGACACTTGATGTTGTGCCGTTTTTAGTCTGCATATGCGAACAAATCCGGAATCCTCCTCAGCTATAATTGAACTTACCTCAGCAATATTATTAACATTATTTCTTGGTTCTGTGATTCACGTTTGTAACTTGCTAGGCCATCCACACTATCCGACATGAACGTCTTCTCATTACGATTTGCAAGTCTTCCATTACTTTTAAATCTCAAATGATCTTTTGTCTACTAAACACTATGGCACATCTGATTGAATATCCCCAACGTACTCACCTTACACTGTTTGCAATATCAAAAGACCTGCAGTACTTTATCTGTTCACAGGACGCTCAAATCGGGAGTACGAAAACCATTGCTCATTTTATGCGATTGGTAGACAACTTTCGCACTCTCTTTTTCACTTATCGGTCCGCTTGTTCAAAGCCTGATTAGACCGCCGACATGTTAACCATTTGGCCATGAGTTTTGTACTGGAACAGGATCGTCTGATGTTTGCCCATGACAAGAGAAAGGGACTCTACGATAGGTTTATGCTGAACCGTGAGGTTTAATTCCCTATATTTCTCTTGCCGAATCACTGAGACCAAGTGAGTTGTTTTTAGGCAATAACGGCTGCTATTTTCATTACCGATGCTCAAAAGCTGCGCCAGCGTGCAATTGGTATTAAAACCAGCATATTCGGTCAAGTGCTGGTGTAATTGGATTCTAAAGACTTGGGGTTAATCCGGAACGTCGAAATTATCTTGGCTCACGCTTAAATCTCATGATTACGGGACTGATTGCTAGCCTTATCCTATCCACTCAATTCGCCCACCTATGCACCACGTAAAGATGTGTTGTGAATAGTGGTTTATTGTTTTTGTACCCGGAGGCTGTTTGTTCACCAATGTTCTAATCCAATACGAATCTCAAACTGGCATGTTTGACTCTGAAACAACGGGGAATACGGAAGTATATATTCCGTCCTACCCGCACAAATTTCTGTTCGGCATAATCCCTTTCCCCACGCTCCGACTTTGGGACACATTGGGGCAAATAAGCTGCTATGTAAAAGATGTGTTTCACAGGTACATTACCAGTCGAGATGACTTGGTCAGCGAGAGTATCTGTATTAGTGTTAAAGTGTTTGCGGTTCAAACACCAACCGGAGCACTAGTGTTCTGATTACAGGTCTCTAAATGCATGTGTATGACTCGGTGGAACTGTCAGGAAGCAGATGCATTTTTGCTGAATTTCCCCTTAAGTTGTCTTTATCCTGTTTGCCCATTCAGGAAGATGTATGTTTGCATGCTGAATCAGGTTTCATCAATGCATTTGAACGTGGCTACCGTCAGCGAGTTTTTGCAATCTTTCCGGGTCATTTGACGGTGTGGCCGTTGAATCATACCTCAGCTTCTTGGATCAGCAGATAAGAATTTAGCGTATGCTGAAGGTTAAGGTGATGTAAGATACTCCAAAAGACAAAATGTCTATACCCCGCAGAGCTGCTATACCTCCACACCTCAATCGTATAATTATTTGTTGACCACCGGACATGGAACGAGTTAGAACTGAGAGAACCAACGAATTTACGATTCTGTCTACACCTTGTTCATCTCTCACATACAACTTCTGCGGTCGGGAAATAACCAATGCTGCACAAATTGGATTTGAATAGCGCGGACTCGAACGCAAACGCAATCAATTAAGCCCTCATTCGACAAGTAATGGTTATCCTCAACCAACTTCCTGATGCATTATGTAATTGGCGAGTAGTGAATAAACAGGTGGGGGATGAAATCTTTATTTCTACGAAACTTTGCAAAATAACCTATAGTACTATGTGATGACGACGAAAGTGATACTATCCGTATGTGGGAATAACCGTAGTACTATTTATGTTGAATCTAGATAAGAATATTTTGTCCAACCTAACGCATACGGGATTGTAGTGTATTTTGAGCATACCTCCAAAGCTGTTTTTTCAGCTAGACAGTGAAGAACCATATTTTATTTTACTCAGGTTCACGTTTTCACGTTAACAGATACTGTAAACTGGAGCGTTAGTATCTGAAAGCTTGCAGCCATATATACCATTGTGCTTTTGTACATCTGTGCTCCAGTCGGGTCTATCTCAGTGGTTTATGTCAGACTAACGAAAGGCTCTGTTTAGTTAATCGACCTGTCGGGGTTACTTGGTCAACTAAGTTTGATGAGCAACGCGAATCAATAATGGTGATGGTGATTAACTATCGTAGTGGTGGGGAAGTGGTAGTAATAGTGGTAGCACTTGTGCTAGTTGTGGTAAGACATTTATAATTCACAAGTGTTTCCAAGGTCGTTGCTCCCTATTGACGGCCAAACCATTCATGATGGTGATGTTAAATGTCCGCAATCCTGTATCGATAGTGGTGTAGAAGTGCAAACAAAAGCAACTGGTCATGACCGTGGTGGTGGACATGCACACTACCTCTCTCTCTCTCTCTCTATCTATCTCTATCTATCTATCTCTATCTATCTATCTATCTATCTGAGTAGGTGATGTTCCCGATTCCGCTGTCTGGGTCTGCATGAACTTGAAACGAAACACGTACGTATCTTTTTATTTGTACAGATGCGCGCACACGTGCGAATCACGAAAGACTTGGACAGAGAAACTAGCATTCATTTATTGGTTGAATGATGAGTAGTGCAAAGATCAATCAGAGGTTCACGTGAGTCATACTATGTTTTCGCATGTGCGTTTGTGTGTGTGTGTGTGTGTGTGCGTGCGTGCGTGTGTGCGTGTGTTTGCGCGCCACAAGTCTTGTAGAGGGTTTCCTCCCTTTCTCAGCGGGGAATATGACCATTTCCGATTTGGTTAGTGATTGAACAGAGAGGATGATCAGTTGTGCATGCACAGTCCGAGTAGCCGCAGTCATCAGTTGACCATCCATAGTTATTTTCGCGAACATAATCACACGAAAACTGTAACAGTCGAGGAGATTGAAATTAAGTGTAAATTTTTACTTTCCACTAACAAGGCACGATCGAAATAGTTGGTAAATTGTCAAATTTTCGGTTATCAAGAACGACCTTTCCCAGGGATGGTTTTCGAGTGACCATTGATAAAGGAAGTGCTTTCATATATTTATCTGCCGTAGTGTAAGGGTAACTGTTAAGTTTCCCTTCCTACTGCTTGTCTAGATTATGTCGACACCCAATCGTTTTAAGCTGTCATCTCAGTTTCATGTATTTGAAAATCACTCTAGAGAAAGGCTATCTGTAATAACCGAAACGGACAAATTGACATCTATTTCCACAACGCCACGTTATCCAACAATAAAAGTTTACATATAATCAATTCACTTAGTGTACCGTTGATTTAGGTAGGTACAGGATGAAATGAACTCGGTCCCAGCAAAGTTACACCAGACTGAAGATAATAACAATGAAAATGTCTCATGTGACCTCGTAAAACTATATCACTCTTCACCGGACAAAAATGTGGTCAACTGAACTTCAATAATTGTATCCGGTTTTGCATAAATAATCTAATCTACCCTCTCTCATCGACTAATTGAAAATTCCATTATGACTAGATAAAACAATGAAAATTAGCTATATTTCAGTCCAAACACTAATCGAAACTAGGGATCATTGCCATAGCTTGTAATGATATGACCGTTTCACCGAACACCATCAGTTATACCAGTCCGCGTTGAAAATTTGAGTCAATTAATACCAGTATTTTAAGTTCGTTTTATAAATTAAATCAACCTGCAAATTAATTCAGAAATCGACCAATGGATGATTGAGGTCATGAATCAGGAAATGATCGGTTGCGTGGGAATTCAAACACGTCAAACACCTCAAAGTTCACATTTCACTTTGGTGACTGCCTGATCAGCAATCGTTCGTGGACAGTTGGTGCGATAGATTTGATGAACAACGAATAGCTTTCCAATATTTATCCAATACCTTTCTAAAAGATTATATTGGGCTAATCCGCAGTCACGTTTCGGCAATTAGCTGTCGTGTATAATTGTAGTGTTGGTACTGGAAACACTATTACGGAATTCGACTGATATCGACAAGGCAGGGATGTGGACTGCCAGTGTGCACTAGAATGACTCCGACTCAAACTACACAAGTGAAGACAATGAGGTCACAGCAAACGAAAGGCGCATTCTCCCAAGGTTATTTACAAATCACTTGTTTATGTACAAAACACGGGAAATCCTTATTGGTAGAATATCTTCGGATCATTACTAATTGGGTGATGCTTAAATTTGTTCTGTGCTCATCCATGGTTTTGACTGGCCAATTGAGTTTACACGTTGCAACGAATCTACATCAGAGAGCATTATATGATTTGCACAAAATCACTACAACTATCTATCACCCCCTGGATTTCCAGGGTGTCAGTGTTTGATTCTTAAATAGGCTAATCATTCTTGCACGTTCCTAATCATTTAAAGATTCTAATGTCAACCTAAAAAAAAGTGTGTACACGTTTGGTAATGTATGGACACAAGAGTACCCGAAACGACAATAATCGCAAAACCAGTGATGAGCTTCCGAGGGGGGAAGGAGGGTGGGCAATTTTGTTCCCCTTGCTCGTACACAAGGGTACCCGTGTGAACAACTCTATATTCCCTATCGCATTCGTAGTTGCTCTTGGCCAATCTCTTTCGTCCGTAGTTGTCCGTACTGAATCTTATGCCTGAGTCGAGCAAACTGCTAACGGATTCACAGATTACGACACACGACCGAAAATCGTAGAGTAAGAAAATTTTCCAGATTCTAACTTCAGGTCCTCCTTTCACAAATGGAACATATGATAGGGTGGAACTGAATTAACCAGGAACAGGTTTTCGCGTTTTTTAATGGCTGTTTATCTAGTTTGAACTACGGAGTAGATGTGCGGCAGGCAATATGAAATCCCATGACCAATCCGGTGACTGAGTCTGAACCCCGATAAACTTGACAATTTGCAATGAAAAACCGCTGCGATAAATACAACTAACCGATAAATGAGTGCATAAATTGGGATATTCAATTACACTATTTTCCGCGAGAAACAGACAACATCTGTCGGCATCTAACAAGAACTAACCTTTTTATTTTTCAGCAGCATATTTCGGATGGATGAAGAAAAAAATTACCCCTGAAGCACACGATCGGTTTCGTGGTTATTGCCGCTGTTCTGTTATACGTATTCGGTACTCTCCTGTAAAACCATCCATACACTGGTTCACTGCTTCCTTAGTTTCTCACCAGAATCTCATTTGAATCCTTGGGAGCGTGAAAGGGTGATAAGTCGATTTAAGAATCACGATTCGAATGAAATTCTAATGAGAAACTAGAAAGGAGTGTACTAGTATAGGGGTTGTTGGACAGGAGAGTACCGGGTACGCATACCAGAAGAGCGGCAATAACCGCAAAACCGGTGCTTTGTTTCCGGGACAGTTTTGTTCATCCATCCATATGCGAAGCATACTACTGAGAAGAAAAACCAATACTTTCGGCCCTTGTGTCCCCTTTCTCAAGGTTAGTCTTGCCTCCCAACGATTCCAGTGAGATTCTAGTGAAAAAAACTTAATTTGGTCATCAAAGCTATTTCATAAGTTGATGCTTAATTTTCTGCATTTATCAAAACCAAATATCCTTCGCAATGATTCCCGGTTTCGACCAAATTCAGGCGCATTTTGCTAGCCAATTTCTACGGAACTCGAAGAGGTTAGAGAAATTGACGAATCGATTGATCTGTTAAAATGTCGGAATTTATTTTCGGCAAATCAGTCTTTGTTCACACATTTCAAGTACCGAAGATTCGTTGAATTTACGAACACATTTGCCGTACATGCACATGTATCACAGTCCGCGGATGTGTTGGAACGGTGCTTCCTGGGTAAGGTTTGGACCTATTTTTGGCTCATTAAAAAGAGGGAGCAACACGCATCCCATTGTCAAAAATTATCACGGAAAAGAGGAACGCGTGTTACGCGCGGACGACAAGTTTTCTTCTTTTTTTGTTTCGTGTCCGTAGTCTTTGCTGTGCAATTTTTTTGGTCACAAGACCGGTACGCCGTGCGAGAGGTGTGCCCGTGCTTCCAACACTCTGAAATGTCGTATGGGATTTTGTTTTCAAAGCCCAAATGGAGGGGAAGGGTGGCAATTTAGCGCCAGAAGATTACAAATTTCGTTGTTTATGCTTCTCTTTCTCTCTCCGGACCGCGATGCAGAAGAATAAGGATAGTATCATGTTGAATCAAAGCATTCATTTCCATCAGAAGCGAACCGTACCAGCACAAAGCGATGCAACTTTTATGGTGAATGTGCAACACATATGCACACAAGTATCATTGTGTGACCGTCCTATCTGCTATTGAAATGTCTTCATTTCAACGAACCGCTTTGAGGAGTATCTAACAGCTTGCGGGTTTGTGTGTTGATGAGCATGTTTGATGTTACCGTTACCAACGGAAACCAAAAAGTCAACTAATTGCATCCTCCGTGGACAACGATAGTTTAATTGGTTTCATGTACACCCATTACGTAAATCGACAAAAATGTGTGCTTCATCCAGTATTTGCAATCTGCGTGTACTTGCATTCTGTTAACGTGGGGATTTTATCTTTTAGTCTTTCCTTAGGAAAACGCGTCAGAATTCTCGCAGTTTGAGATAGTGGTGATTATGTTGCTCTCCCAGACTACTGAGGATATTCAGATCAATCTTGGAGGCTCTCCTAATGTCGAGAATGCAGGTCGGGACCGAACAGAAAATATTTTAGGCAACTGACACGATCAGTCAGGAGTAAACCAATCCCGTATCTGGATATCGAATTTGACCCGCCTAGCTGTCAGTGAACAGTCCGTCTCTACCTAATTAAGGAACACTCTCCAAAGGTCGTTGAGTTCTTGGACACTCATGCGGACTTCCATTCCATCGGTATGTCCGCACTACGTTATTTCTCAATGAGGAATGGAGTACTAGAGAAGTGCGTGTCGGTCCTCAAACAGTTGCGGCGTCACATCCCACATGATTTTAGGAACCATGGCAAACTTTCGTCGTTTCCATTGAAGTACCACAAGGCTGCCCTGTCTGTTTTTTACTTTGTCTTGGAGGATGCCCCTCATAATATCTTGTCTGGTCCAGTATACGGCGTATTTAAGTTCCTCTCTGGGGACAATGTTCCCAACTAAAAGTATTCCGCTGATATCGCCTTGCTGTGCAACAATGGACAAGCGATGCAACACTCGTTGGGTCTCCTGGCGGTTGGGTTATTTCAGTGAAGCGTGTGGTCTACACATTGAAAATGTAAATTGGTTCCGCAAGACTGGCAGGAGCCGGAGCTTGCATTCAATCTATGCGTTGACCAATTAGATGTAGTCAATAAATCTAAATACCTCAGGAGCATGAATAAAAATTGCACTTTAGGGGAGGTGGTCACACCATGACCAGTGAACTTGCGACACCTGCGGCGCCAACTTGACATTCAGCTTTCCTCAAGGGACGGGGGCACAGTGACATAGCGCGTAGTGTTCTTTTTTGACGCTGACAAGACCTCGTCCCTCCATGCTGAGAATGCTCGTCAGCTTTTTGTAGTGGACTACCGATGTACCAAAAACATTGCTCGAGTTTGTATGAAACATCAGATGAGTAATAATGCGGTGCGTCATAATTTGTCGGGTGCGTCCAGTTGTCCGTTGACTGAGACCATGGCCAGTGTGATATCAAAACACCTAATAGATAATGATAAGCAGGTACAACCAATAGCAGCTTCTAAACCGACCCAAAATTTCATAGTAAGCGCACTGCAAGCGCTTAATGATGGTAGCTCAGGCCATAGCGGTTCATCTGGTGAAGCGGAAATCGCGCAATCAATCCAAACTCATTCAACAACTGGCGTTACTATAGCCGTGAAAAAATATCCCTCTAGTTCTTCCCTATAAAGTTCTCGATCTCTCGTTCTTTTCAATTCTTTGTTTAATCAAAACTTTACCTACTTACATCTGTCTTTTCTCTTTCCATCTTAGCCCACAATTCACACCTAATTAAGTTCATCCTACTGTTGCCAAGACCACAGTCTTCTGGTACCTTATCAAAATGCCAATTTTTTGTTGATTGTCACCTTGTTTATTGTTAACTACACCCAAATATCTACTGTTGTTGCTCAGAACTGCACATGTAGACATCTGAGTTTGTATCGCAGAACAAAATGTCTTGGTAGAAATTAACTAAATAAGGACTGCCGATGGTTCAAGATTCTGGGTGAAGTGGCTCAGAGTCGAAGACAAGGGCAAAAGCAAAAAGCATCATTTGTTTTCTCTCTTTCACTTGGTTACCATAAGATTCTACTTACATGTTCCTTCGGTGGTACCACAGCTATGTTTTAAGCCAGTAGAGTGGGTAGGTAAATAGATAAATAGATAGATTAGATAAATAGACAACTAGATATTTTTGTTTACGTTACCCTTAACCTTGTACCAACCCACTCTGACTTCCTTTGCCCCTTCATATCACCATGTTCTCAGAAGAGGAGAAAGAGGGTCAATAACAGTGAAAAACCGACTGGAAGTTTAAAAGTTACAAGAAATTGGAACTGTTTACAGATTCTGATTCCGGACACGCCAGCGGTTTTCTTATTAACCCATTCCATTGACTGTGCTTAACATTCTCTTAGGAGATGGAGATCTCGTGGATCCAAACTCGGTAGTCTAACTACATCTGCACGAGCCAGTCCACTGATTAAGGTCTCCATATCTTTTTCCCTTGTCATCGACTGTCTACCCCGAACCATCCCGCAACCCTTACTTCTCTCGGTGACCAAATCACCATGGGGCTGTCGTACTCTGGACACGCACAAAATACGACCCAGCTAATTTAACCTATTCTGGTTCTGTACCACTTCTAAAGAACTAATCCAAGTTCTCGTTGCCTTACGCCTAAACTGTGAGTCACGGAGAAAATTCTCCCAGCAAATGTTGTCAGAATTACAAGGGCAACGGTGTTTGAACATTCCAAGTATTCCCAAACATGCTCTCAACGGCCACGTTTCGGAGCTGTACAGCATTACAGACATCACTGCTCCCATGCTTACTCGACCGTTGATCGATAACCGGCTATCAGGCAGAGGACACAGATGCCTTAAAATGAGAAATATCAATCGGGCCTTCGAAGTGCTCGAAGATACTTCTTCCAATATACCACCACCCAGTGAGGCACAACTATCAAAGTAACTAAATTTATCCACCTAACCCAGTTGTTCCCCTACACGAATGAGGTTCGTCTTTGGGGCAGTCTAACCTTGCAAGACCATTGCATACTTCGAAGATGAAAAACTCATCTCAGACATGTCTATGCGATCGTTCAGACTATAGAGAAAAACGCGCAACTTACTTGGGCCTTCACTAAGTAGTACAAGGTCGTCCGTATATTCTTTGTCGGACATATTCCTGTCTGAGCAAATCCCAATGCCATTATTCTCACCTGAGGACAAGGCTATCTTCATAGCCTTTTAAATGACGAAGATGAAACGGAAAAGTGAAAGGAGGAAGCCCTGACGAGCACCACTTCACGTGACGAACTCAGGCGAATGATTGCCGGAAGCACAACCTCCGCTTCAGCTGTTAGCGTACAGAGATTGTATAAATGAGATGAATTTCTTTGGCACACTCTTCACTGATAAGCAGCGCCAAAGAACCACACGATCGACTGAGTTGAACCTCGCTTTCAAATCGAGGAAGACAGAAATCATGGGTCTGCGGTAAGCATGCATATGTTCTACAGTTTGTCGCAGAATGAACACTCGGTTACTATCACCGCAGCCGGGTCGGAAACCGGCTTGATTCTCACGCATACACCGTTTGCAAGTACTAGATAATCGGTGGGGGATAATGCTGGCGAGCAATTCGGATGAAATGCCCACCCAAATAATTATTCCATGATTTTCACACCGGCACCCGTCGCATTTCTTATGGCCCAATGTAATCACCGATTCATAGCAGCCCCTAGGAATTTGGCCTCCTGTCCAGACTGATCCCAAAATGTTTGTTAACTCCGTCACCATACTTGAAGAAAGAAAGAGGCAGTAAACCTGGTCCAGTTGCCTTATCCATTATAGGGAAACTTTTCCCCTTGGTTAGCTACCTTTCGGTTGGAGCACTGGTAACTACCTGGATTGTCACATTTGTAGACATAATTGGGAAATCTTCCATTTAACTGAACAAAATAACCGGCCCCCTAAAATGTTGTACCCGATGCTCCGATAGAAGCTACTGAGAATGAACAGATTAGTCTTCGGATTCCTTGACCCTCTAGCTTATACTTGGCATTTCTAATCAGTTGATAAGTGCTGCGACTATTGCCGATAGTCGCACTTTCCTCTACTTCCCTACTTTCCCCTCTCCCCCAACGCTCGCGGTCATTTTCCGGGTTCCTGGTCAGTTGATGTCTTAGGGCTTAACGCATCTCACTGCATGTGACGTCCGGGCGGACGGATCTACGAGCATGCAGGATGATACCCGAGTACATCCACCATTTCCGAGGCCCATATGGCCAATGCCCTTAGTTGCTGAGTTTTTCCCTGTTCGCTCATATCCTGGGCATTCGATTGCGGCGGTAAGTAAGCTGATAGCTCCGGCTTGGGCACATGCCCCTCACTGTCATCTAGAAGCATTTGTGAAGGGCGCATAATTTTCATGTTAGCGTGATGACAGACAAGGCGAAGAAAAAGGTGAACACGGACCAAAACGTAATCTGACTCCACAAGAGTGGGCAATCTTTGATCCACACCACCGGTGCCCGATACCAGTGTGGTCAGTACGAGTTCGAAGCTGTAAAAATGAAAGAAGATTTCAGGTGAGCCGACGTCTTTGTTTATGAAAAAAGTTGGGGTTCACAGAAAAAGTCTATGGTGGGAATAAGCCTACATGAGGCGATCACCGTTGCCAGCGCGATCGGGTGGGACCGGATATGGGCCTCCGATGCACCGTTCCATCTACCCAAAACAAGCAAGTTTTGGAGCTAAAAGCACCAGAAACGAGCAAGGCGCCACTGTTCAAAGTAATCAGAACAGGTCGTTTTCGGACTTGGAACAACTGCAGCCAAAAATGAATGGAAAAAGCAACAACGTTTCAGTCGATTCTTATTTGCGCGCATAGAACCGCTCAAATCAGATCAATTCGAATACCAACCTAATCAGAAGTGCTCGAAGTCAGACCACCTGACATGCAAAGAATGAAGCGAAAGAATGAGGTTGTGTCTGGGCTCCTAAGAGTGATCACAGAAATAAGATCCTGAATGCGCGTTTCACTGACGCCGCATGCATCATTTACAAGGTTTGAAGGGTTCTAAATGGGGTAACTTTTGTCTTGCCTGATTTGTTGTTCGGACATTAAAGAGAGCCAAGTGAACTGAACATTTAGGTTTAAGTAATGCCTCCATGATACTTTCATCCCTTCCATTAATTTTGCCATCAACCAACTCTCCTGAGCCGCAATCATTCGTAGCATATCGCAAGGCGTATACTTCAGACGAACATAGGTTGGTCTCGCTCTTTATGGAAAAGTTTTTGTGAACAGTTGGGCGTGGTTGTCCGTCTTTGAAAGTCCTAACCGGACCCCATGATTCCAAAATCTGACCCAAAAAGCAGTAGGCATTTGAGCAGCACGCGAACTCTGAGCAGTAACTTACTTCCTACTACCCATCTCGATGCTCGATGCAATGGGCAGCGCGGTCTTGATTATCCTGCGCGACAGGTTCATGGAAAATATGAAACACACATTGCTTGCTAAAACAGCTGCGCAGTACAACGTCAGCTGCTGAACAGAAGTACGCAAATCTTAAGGAATTCATTAGTTATGTTTTTCTGTCACTATTCATATTTGTTATTCAGACTTCAGAAAGTTCATTGATTAAATCGTCAACGTCAGGAACGATGGGAATGTCTCGCCGCCATTTCCGCGTTTGACAGCATTTAGCTAGCCGAGAATCGGCAAACCCCATGACAACTTGAACTATCGTGTATTTCTAAAAAGTAGACTAAAATTAGAAGGAAAGAAAAATCTCGGTAAACAGAGCATCTCCTTGATAAGAACAAAGCCGATGGGTTGTTCCCAGGTTGCGACGTTGGATTTTATACAAAAAAGTGCAACCAAACTTTGAATCATTCTAACAATTGGACAGTTTACGACCAACCTGAGTGCCGTTAAGGGAAGATCTAATTAATATACTGAATTTCAATGGAAGTTCACAGACATTAGCTCATTGAAAAACCTAGAACACATCGGTTTGTGCTACCTGTTTCCAAGATGTATGCGATCCTATTTACAGTTCGGCAGTTGTTAAATTCACCTGGAAAATGGTTTGTGATTGTAAGCGGATACGTTAGGAAACCAGCTAGCACTGTGGGTCACTATCATCGTGTGCTAAAGGCTAATTCTAGCTGATTCATTCCTACTCTGAATAATAGAAGTAACTGGGTTTGCATGAATTACTTGCACACTGTACATTCCTAAAGAAATCAGAACCGAGGGACTTGAAAATGTGTGTCCGTAGTACCTCAAGTAATTGGGTTTCATGAGTTCTTACCATTGGGTTTGGCGCTTAGGGAGTAAACGTTTCGTTACCAGTCAAGGTGACGTTGTCAGTGCAAGTGCGTAATCGCTGGGGTTCCCTATTTATAGGGTTGATGCCGACTCTGACCTTGAACTTCTTCGACGACCTCAACCTGGAAACTATACTTCCGTTATCCACTTGATCTCCGTTGGTTGGTCCTTTGACTTCAGAAGATTGGCCTTCGACCTGAGAAGTTCGATCCGTCTAATTGTGTGCCTTTGTTTTATTTCGAGTATGTGAATATTGTATGATTTGCTTTCGTAAACAGATTCGTAAAACGGACTCAGATTTGTAACCCTGGGTTTGTGTGACTTGAATTCCGGTTCTCTCAATTAGCTGAGTTGTCTGCCTTTCATCCGAATGTACGCGTGATCCAATTCGATATGTCTACTAATTGAATTATTTGAAGAATACCAGGCTATTAAAAACTCTATCGCATGCTTCGAAGTTACCTAATCAAGCATTTCAACGAATTTGTGTCCTTCTTTGTCCTCGTGGATAGATTCAAAAGAGAGAGAGAGAAAGAGAAAGAATGGATCATGTCTTCGTGTAGCTAGTTTGTGCTCTTATATTCGGGTAGTCAATTTTCTCCCGGTGTGACCGATAGAGCACCTGTCGTAGAACATGCATTTGACTTTGTAAACGATCTTTTTTCTTTCCTCCGTTTTCAGTTTCCGTCTTTTGGTTTCGATACAAGTTTTCTCAAAGTTTTGGACAACCTGTGAGAAATTGTGATTCTTTGAGATCACAGTGGTTTTACGGTTAATTCAGATAAGTTTTTGATGTACGGGGCCGTGATCCTTCTGTTTGACTGTTCCCGTCTGTTCGTTTCTTTGTTCATTGAGTTCACGATTCTTCTTACGAAGCTCCTTGGCTATCCGTTTTTCTCATACACACATCTTGTTGCTTTCTTAGTTCTGCAGGGTTCAAATGCAAAAACGTTTGTGATTTTTTGGGTGGTTGTCATGAAAGCTTATTATTTGATTCTTATAAGTTTGTTTGCCATACACTTGTCTCCATCGTGTTGTCGGCGTACCCTTTAACCAACGAGTCCAAAAATGCCAGTTCTCCATCATCCTCCGATCCCATGGTGAAATCGGTATCTTTGAATATGTTATTGATTATTTTGTATGTCCCTTCAATTTTTGACCATTTAATAATGACGAAGGTATCATCCACATATCTGACCCAAAGTCTTCGCTAGGTTCTTAGTAGTGCCATATTTTCCAGCAAGAAATACCGATACGAGTCGGCCCATCGGTGTTCCGTTAACTTGTTCATACACGTCACTGTTAAATTTGAAACACGTGCATAGGCCTATTTCCATATTGTTTGTGTTTTCAGTGTTTTGTCCGGGAAATGTTCTTGCAAGAGCTCTCGGATTATTTTCTTTGCCAGATCCAGGTCAATTGAAGTGAATAGAGCGATGACATAAAATGAGGCCATCGGTTTGTTTCCTTCCGGTGTTAAATCTTTCATCTTATCCAAGAATTGATGAGCGTTGGTCACGGAGTAGCTTGATCCACTTGCCAGTAGCTTCAGTCTTCTGGACAATCTTTTAGCTAACCTGTAAGTTGGAGTTCCAGGAAGGGAAACGATGGGTCTGGGTGGAATAGCCCCTTTGTGAACCTTTGGCAATCCTTAGAACTGTGCAGCGTCCGAGGCCAAAATCCTCATTTGCCAGCATTCTTCTGTACTGATGCCTTGCAAGTCTTGTATTGTGATTTTCACCAACTCCGAGCTGTTAAATTTCCGCTTAGGATTTTAGGAAAACTGCAGTCCGACAAATTTGATTATTTCTGCTTACGGTTCGCAAAGTTAATTCAACTCGACTCTTTCGAAATGGCAACTCCTTTGGAAAACTCTTGGTTGCTGGAATGACCAGATGGTGGCTGGTAACCTACAGCGATCGACATCCATCACACATGTCAGTGCTTGGCAAAAGGGAACGAAAATCTGAAGTTCTACTTTGTAGTTTAAAATTTTTTTCAGGTCACATGTGGCCTTCCCGAGAACAAAAAATGTTTTGCCCTTTGTCAAGCTTCTGTCGCACTCAATGAAAATCGGATTCGGCGGATGGCGTCGTCATCTCTTTCGCTGGTGCCGATGAGACATTCATTTTCCACCATTTTCGTATTTCTGATTTAGATGATATCACCTGACATCCGACAAATAATCCGGGCGTCAGCTTTTTCCAATTCCAAACAATTTTATCCTTTTAATTTGGGGAATTTTTGTACCAAACTTACTCTGGTTGTTTAGGGTCCGAGTCTGTCTGGGTTTGTTTTTTTTTACCCGTGTAGTATTGAGTTCCCGGTATCCATTATTCTCGAAGTATGGTCACAAACTTGTGTTTAAGTGACCAGAAGCAAAAAGAGATAAGAACTGGATTTTTCTCGAAATTGTCTTATAGGTTGTTTTAACTAGTCTTCTCCCAGCAATATTTGTCTAGCATAAATTAATCACGTCTCATCATACCACCAATTATCTGACGTCTGACGTGCAATAAACCGATCTTAATGGCATGAAGTATTGTTAATTGACTACTGCTGCTCTTTAGATAATTTCCTGGACGGAACTGGACTGAAAATTTCCTGTCCATTTTTTTTTAATTCTGGTCAGGTTGTTTCTGCCAAAAGATGCGAAAGCATTCCATTTAGATGTCTGAACTCAGAAAAACAAAGTTGTACTCGTTAGCTCAGTTCCTTTTTTCCGATAATCTCTCCCGTTGGAATAAATCTGAATTTAATGTATACACCTAATCGGTGAAACCATTCCTTTCGTGTAGTAGCATTAAGAAGAGTGCGCTTAGTGGTATCCATGCCGATAGCAGTCAGTTTGATGGTTAATAAATGACATATTTTTGAGACACATTCATCAGACCTACTTTGCACCCTCTGGCGCCATAGTCCTGGCACAAGGCCACGTATGGACGTCACCGTATTGCCGAAACTGGTCACCGACTCGTAATCCACAGCTGGGCGATCAGCGTAATTTCACGGTTTGCCACATTCATACCTTAGTCATACTTTTATTGTGATGAACGAGACTTTTCGGTGTTCCGTTCTTTTGTATTTCTATTGACATCTGTTATCTCCTCCATCGATGAACTCCTTTTGAGATCAGTTTCGAGTTCTTTTTCCATTATGAGCTCATAAAAACATAATAGCCTGACTTAACCTCAGACTTGTGCGTACACAACCTAGATAAGTGTAAAGAGAAACAGTCTGTGTGGTGAGATTCGACAGGCAAATATCATTTTGGAGAATTTGTGCTAAAATTCGCCCGATTACTGAAATCCACAATTGACGCCACAATTTCACACCATGCCACTGATCGAGCACAGGTGTCACCTGGGCCCCCGGGGTGACAATACCATTCTTATTTAATCCCTATCAGTATGACGCATAAGGTGATTGTGATCGTGAATTTTAGTTATCCACGCGAATCTCATACTGATCCACCGTGACACATGAACAGACAGATTATTCAGTTTTGTCACTATCGAAAAGGTGTGATGTGTTTTGCGAACAAACGCGTCGAAGGAGAAAGAGTGTGGGTAAACCTGATTCAGGAGATTGTGCCGTGCGAATTGAACTGTCCGTTATCTGGTCTCGTTCTAACCGGCGGTTTGATGTTGCCGTGATAAACAGTTATTTAATCTGCGGGTCTCCGCCTTCCAGCCGTCCACTTTGGCATTTCCATGAATCTTAATTTTGCATAGACATCAGTTCTACAGTTTCATCTACCACGTGCAGCTGGCTGCCATATCCGATTTTCTCATTTGTCGCTAACCGGTTAGGCAAGTTGCCTTTAGTGTCCAAGACACGTCGCTTTTTAAAATTTTTTCAACTCTATAGTCTACGAAAACCAAGCTTTTCGGTCAGTTCCAGTCTCATGGCATTCTGTCCAACTTCATGTTCGGTGAGCACAAGGCCTAACTGCTTGAGCGGAGACGGGAGGAGGCACTCACTATGCTTTTATTTTACTGGTCTTGACAACAGTCATCATCAGTAACCTGCTTATATCTACCGCAAACTGGAAATGGAGCCGGAGGTAGACAACTGTCTGCTAAGAGTTTAATCACCATCCACTCTAGGAGGAATCAGAACTTGTTTGTCGCTAACTCTTTCAGGTGCATGGCCAGTATGCAAACAGCATTTGATTAAAATGACAAACGACTTCTCTACAGAAGTCAAAAACAGCATTTAATGAGCCTTAAAGCCTGATAACCAATCAGCTTGAGCTCCACTTGAGTTTTGATAGACAAGCACTACAGATTTGGATTAATTGTGTACTGGGTATTGTGTAGATGAACAATACCTTCCAAGAATGTTGACTTTTGGGATGACATAGCATGGAATTTCGTTTAACTGAGAAATGCTTCTTCCGCCCAATAGTCATTTAGTTAATTCGTGGAAATTATGCTTTTCTCTCGGCTAGTTTTGGTCACTGTAACAGCTTTACGATAACTTTGTCACTATCACAGCCGATATTTGAGGATATTTCACCGGTGTTCGGCTGAAAAAGATAGAATGTCATTATAAATCGCCCAATATGTAATGATAAGTTCACCATTCATCGCTTGCCCTGTTCCTCGTTTTGTCTGAGCTGCTAGGAAACGGTCACTGTGCGTAAATTTCAAGGGTTAGAAAAAGAGCTGAAACACGCGGATGAATTTGTGATTTGCAGAGTATACTTTTACTGCCTGTCCACTAGTAGTTCAACATGAAACAATCAATTTTATAGAGATTACTAGATCTTATTCTTCTCAACAGCGTGCTTATTCCGCACCGTTATGTGTCGTGATACTCTGCACAAAAGAAACAAATGTACTTGAATCAGTTGGTCGTTCTTCATTCGATAATAATTGCTGTCCAAAGAAACATTGATATTCATACTCATACGCTGTGGGTAGATAAACGCGACTAATACTCATAAAATAAACTCACACACTACTCATTTGTCCTCTCCTTTTAAAACCAGTACAATTTTAAGTACTATGCCACAATAACCCAATTTTTGGTACCGACTGTACCTGTATCTATGTGTATGTGTGTGTTTGTGTGTTCAAGGAAGGATCATCTTCGTTGGGAATTCTGTTTGGGGATCACACCGGTGGTCTTTGATGTGCCTTTTTGCGACTCGGTCATTATCACTTTTATGGTCCACAAACAGTAAGTTCATGACATTACTGTATCTCCTCTTGTTTGAACTAACATTTCTACCTGTTTCCCTTAATGTTTGCATCTGCTATTCCTTTTATTTTGTACTTTTGATTTCTTTATTGACAGTTCAGAAACGTTCGGATATATGACGTCACGACGAATAAATGCTGCTATGTAAGGGACGTGGACCATTTGTGGGAGGATTCGAACCTGAGTCGATTGCGTTGAAATTTCGCAAAGCTTCAAATAGCTTTGTCATGGCCTTTTGCACGCACAATTTTTTTCCCAATTTGCCCTGTGTTGAGTACACATAATTATCTAGTTATTTTACTCAATATTCTCCTTTAGACGGAAAGATATTACTTATTTTTGTGATCTGTAATATTATGTACATAAGTTTGTTTTGACTTGAGCAACTGAAAATCTCGATTCGGCGAGAGGGGCCTTGTTCGACCTGATTGTGCAAACAGAACGTGACTAACGGTGTGCCTGATAAGCTAAGCTTACCAGATAGACTACGGTCTTGTTTTTTTAGTACTGTTTGCTTTTTCCTGTTGTCACTGTCTGCCCTCTTTCCCTGGAGCGGCCGGATTTCCAGTACAGAGCATTCCGTGCCTTATCTTCTCCTGTTTTGAAAACATTTTCTGGCACGAAACACATGAAAGAGTGAGGACATTATTTCCCTTCGTTGTAATTTTAATTTCTGATTACATCTTGCAGTAATTTTAACTTCGATCTGTCATCACATTTGATTACATTTTGGGTAATAAAGATCTAATTGTGAGATATGTTGCCCATCCGGGAAAGTCGAATGAGGACGACTACAAGCGTTAAACAAAGCCAAAGACTGGTCTACTCAACGGACGAGTTTGATGCCATCAATAGGTGCGGTAAAGTTTTTCTATCAATCTTTGTTGCATGGAGTCTGGACGACAGATCTCGGTTTTTAGATCGCAAAATTTTCAGCAATACTCGATGCAACGTGGTTGGGTGTGTATGCTCAGCTGAACAATCGGTTAGGTATTTGGGCCGGGAAACCATTCTCTCTGTACTGAATGAGGCAATTTAGGATAAACGATTCATCATATTCTAATGATCAGATAAAATTACCGGAAGGTGAATTGAAAATTTCCACAAGCAATCAAATCTCTTTGGGTTAGCGGGAGAAACAGCTCCGATAATTCAGCAGCTAACGAATGATCCCGACAAGCGGGGACAATGATTCCTAGATTTAAAAATTTCCCGAAAATGCTTAAAAATAGGATGTCTTGTTACAGTGGCACTATCTTATTTGAACTACTAGAAACGTCCACGTTAGAATCACGCGGTGATTCATCGGGAGTTTTTCGTCGATCAGGCATAGCTAACCTGCAAAACCAGGATACAGGGTCCATGAGTATGTGTTGTTGCGGTAAGCAGTGTTTCGTATGCGATGCCCTTACGTGATCGTGAAACCGCTCGTGTGCTTCCAGGATTCTTTTTTCTTTTATCCGCAAAAGAAACATACTACTTTTAATAAAAGATCACGATTAGCTATTCTGTTTATGCACTGGAAAACATATCTCATCGAAATATTTACGTTAGTAGAGACTCAATTGTCCTGAAACTACCTGAAGATTGTTTCGGCTTGGTGAACTCTATTAAAATAGCAAATTCAATAGATAAGCCTGTATCCCGTTTCCTCTAGCTTAAAATGAAATTTGCTTTTTGTTCTTGGAAATCTGAGTTCAAAACTAGCAAAATTTTATGGTGTCTGCAGGTATGGCTATTTGTATTGTGCGCAAAACAATCGGTGCCATCATGGTGGAGAGCAAATTGTAAATTCCTTATGCAGTCGGAAGGTACACTGATCTGTCACGTGGTGGTCTACGGTCGTCATTTCGTTTCGGATTTAGTCCGGCGGATTATCACTAAGCCATTGTTTCTGCCGGCCTCAACCAATGAAAACAAACCGAATCTTTCAAATGGACAAAATACGTGCATTTTATTTTCATCGGTTGAAAATATCTTGTTAGAATGAAACGATAGATCTACTTTTGCCATCAGGCTAAAAGTAGGGTAACAGTTCCGGCAGGCAATCTGGTAACCTACCTCGTCTTCGTACACTCTGTTTCCAATTCCAATCCAACTTTGTCTACTCTATCCAAAGTGTGGGAAAATGCTGGGTGATTAAATTTCCCGGATTATCTGTTGGGAATTGTGAGATCTTCAGTGGCACGAGTTTTATATCCAAATGTCAAGCGGTTTTGTATTTCCTCAGGCCTGATGGTAAACCCAGTTGCAGGTAGCCACGGAACAGTCAATAGCTATGATCGTAAAAACTGTTCTTACTTCTTGAACTTCATCATAAATTTGTCATTTATGAATTTCCCAAAGCTCAAGACTACATCACAAATACTGGAGACGAGGAGTGGAAGCGGCGATTAGTCCGAAAATACTGTCTACAAAAAGTGCTATCGATAGGGTTCGATGAGAAATAGAAACGGGGGACTCAGTCACAGAGACAGAGTGGGAAGCAGTTAAGGCGATTGATGAGTTTTGCTGAGTTTCAGGTTTTGAAGGAAAATGAACTATGCATCATGTGAAAAGAAAGATCATACTCCATACAGGTAGATCACAATGAGAAGGGGAAGGTGACATCAACATCCACATCAACAAACACACGCAAGCAATTACACGACTAACCAACGGTCATTCGCCCCTGTTTATGACGAAAATATCCGGGTGGCTGGCCAAAAAGGACTTCCATCGGGTACAACGATGCACGGGAAAGTGTACAAGCATTTCGGAAGTCAGTAATGGTTGAGCGAAACATACCAAGACCATTGAGGTCATGTGTACTTGTGCTAGAATATTTTCTCTTAAAAATTGGTCAGTCTATTCTTGCGGGTCAGACATTTCGCACCACTGATTTTGAACGATCAGTTATAGTGTGGTCGCTTGTGGATCAACACCAAACTGACAAATAAATGCAACTGTTTTAATGTTGAGGTTATAAATACATAGGTCCTGGTAACCAAGGCCTCAGTGTGTACAACTGCATCATCAACTCATTTGCATTGACATTTCTTCTAGCAATGTTGCTCTGACTCTTTTCCTCTATTTTATGCTGTGCCTTATTGGGTGGTTGATTGATATTCCCTCTATAAGAGACAAAAGTGAACGACCGCAGTTTGATAATAGAACAGAATTTGTAGGCATTTTATAATGGCACGTTATGTGCATTCGTGGGTCCTTTGAGTGCCAGTTAACCTGGCAAGACAAAAGTTTTCTAAAAAATTCGAGACTGTTTATAGCGCCTCTTTATGAGTATTGAGATATAAATGTTTTGAAAGGGCGATTCCTCAATCAACTATTGATGGTTGCGTGGTGATAGCTAGATTCTAAGTCTTTATGGCATTTTATTCCTCGAAATAGTGAAATAAACCATGCATGAGAAAAAATATTTAATACCTATCCCAGCCTGCAAAATATACTTGATAAACTAAGCTAAGGTTTTGTAACTTTTGGTTAAAATGTATATGTCCACTGTCGTTCCCTACGTACCATTTACTGCGAGCCAGTTTGATCGGCATTAAGCACGCTTCTGAAGGAGTTGTCTCACCAGTTAGTGGTAGTTGCACCGTGTTGAACTATGAGAGGCAAACTGCAACCAATACATAGGCCTGGATGTAATCCGACGGTGTCAGACAGCGAGCGATTGCAGATCAAATGGAGACGACGTTCTGCCATTGGTTGATAGTTTCAAGAACACACAGTGGCGCAGTTAGAAGGCACGTCGTAAGTTGTGACAACCAATCAGGCTGAGCGGTCCGGATTCAACAAGACGGCGTGAACATAATCAAGTGAAATGCATCATGCGAGATGAGCCAATCAGGGCGTGATCCGGACGACCGATGAAGTAATGGTAGTCATAGGCGCGAATATGCAAGCTGTTTCATATGACGAAACGAACTTCTGTGTCGGTTTATCTTGTTTGTTCTCGCTTGAGCTAGTGGGGACGGACCATATCAGTCTAGAGGCGGGATCGACTGATTAGAAAGCAGATTTCGAGACAGCGACGAGAAGTTACCCAACAACAATTAGCGGCGAACAATGAGTAGCCGGCTGCACATTGCTATTTTGCTGCTGATAATTTCCATGAATCCTTCTTTAAGAAGCGGAACTTCAGAAAACATTTCTGTACGCACTGTGCTAATCACACAGAATCAGCCTCCTTCTGTCAGGCGAACGCTAATTTTCTTTCAATGTGCCTTTCGACAACACAAAAAACTGCCATAAAACACTAGTTAGCTTAGAATATCCCTACCTTTGCTTAGGTAGATTTGGTTTTTCCTTACAGTTGCATTCAAGCGTCGATTGGTAATGGAAACTAAAACAAACGCCACCTACAAATTGGCCTGCTTAATGTAGCGACACGGAAGCTTCTCACTAAATACGCGTTTTGCTAAAACAAAAAGCCCTGATTAATGGTGGAATGAATTGTCGGAAAACTAGACAGTTTTTTATCACAGAATAATGCAGTGGAGAACAAACTTGCTGCCCTCGAAATCTACTACAAGGGCAGGCTTTGACGGACTGGAATGAACGGTAGAGTCTGGGTGTCTGTGTGTGTGTAGCAGAATTCACTGTTGTGAAAACATAGTTACCTGAACAAAATCTTCATTACATGGGCGTTCACAAAATAAATATTGGAATATATGGTATCTCAAATTGTGATGCATTCAAAAATATCCTTTTAATATCCTTAAGGTTTTAGAACTTCCGATGTATAAGGACGCATTAGCAAGTATAGTGAACCGATTCACACGTTTTTTTTTACTTCATCTGTTTGGGGACTGTAGTAAGACCAGTTAAGCATGTGTGACTTTGATTATCAAAGCGAACGATTCTGAAATCTCAATGGAGTATGAAAAATTCACAAACGATTTTAGAAAGGTCTTCGGACTTATCCTAGGTTGCATCCATAAATGCTAACAAGCCCGTTTTTTCAAAAGGAACACTCGTAGTTATAGTCCAAAGTTAATTGGGATATTCTGCCTCAAATGTAGTTTCATAACCGTGATGGATCATGAAACGTGGAAATTTTCGTCTATGAATGTTCTTGATTTACATCGTAGTTGACCTTGCACCAAGGTCATTTAAGTGCATTGCTTTAATCACTTACATGATTGTTCTGACAGCGTAACACTGAGCGAGAAACAATAAAATCTTTTGACACTACAGTGTATGGGGTAATAAACTGAATAAAAACCTAAGTCAATTTAAATTCTTGTGTTTAAGCATTTTCAACGCTTTAAACTGAACATAGCCGCAATTTACATAATAATAAACAAATAAATTATGCCAAGAGTATGTCTCTCTTGTTGGAAATCATTCAAATCCGAAAGTGACCACAGCTATTTATATTCATGTTGAAATTTTACTACATAAATTTTTATCTATTCCAGGCAAAGGTTATTGTCCATATTTCATATTCCATTGTCCGGAGAAGTTGAATAACATTATAACGTTCCAAGTGTTCGCGGATATGCAGTATAGATAAAACAGAGACTATGATTATCCTGAGTAAGAGCAGAAAATTCTGATCTCCATGATCTGACGACCAGTTGATCTTGTTAATGGAATCATGGCATATGGTGATCTGCAGAACACTTAAAACATGGATATTTCTATAAGTAAACTATTGGAAAAATTATCCCTTTTCTTTTTTCGACCCGAGGTGTTTGCTCTTACATGGAAAGAATGGAAAAACTTTGATGTCTGAATAAAATCAAAATGCACTGAAGGAAACGCTGTTGTCGTGGTGACGGAGATATTTCCTTGATTACAAGGACGTGGAGAATATAAAAAACCATTAGGTCTCCGAAAGAAGCTCTGCGTTTCACCCTACCAGAGTTAAGTAAACAGGTCATCCTGATTAGAGTGGTTTTATTCTAAGTTTGACGTAAATCAGGGTAGATTATACTTGGATCCAGGGTTAGCTTTGTGTCGAAACAAACCAAGTCCTGAATGATGATATTTTTCAAAATATTCTTGCTGTTCTGAGCTATCTAACCAGTGAATATTGAAATAGAAAACCTTTAAAAGGAGCAACGGTATTGCGGATGGTAATGTTCAAGCAGAAACTTGGACCTGAAGTATCAAGGGTACACTGGGGGCACGTCGGTGGATCCAGCGATATTAAGTGTACCGGCTCCCGAATAAGTACGGAATGCGTAAAAATGTTGATACACCATGTGTTGGGTTCAACGGGGAAGCTTTTAATATCCGAACACGGTACTGTCGGGGGAGGGTATAACTTCTGTCGATGTTTCGCTTTCGAACTGATACCCAAAGTAGTTGAAACGTAGCCGAATTTATCCATTCATCGGGCAGCGATGCTAAAAACTACTGAAATGAATCAATGGTATGTTCCCGAAAACTTTCTTCGTTGTTTACATGTCACCTAAGTGTAACTCTTTCTGAAATATCGGGTATTATTAACCACAATTTAGAATCACTTCAGCTTCTGTCTGGATAAAAAACTATATTCATCTTTGCCGTGAAAGAATACATTCCAACCAGATCCCCAGTTCATTGAAGCAATTATCCAAGGTTCCGCCATGAAAAATCAATAGTACTTGCCATTCTTTTTCTTTTCAGAATGAGTGAGATTAAGTTTAATCGTGCTTAAAGTTTACTATTTCTGAACCGAAAAAATGCGGTGCAAAATACGACCTTATGACATGAAGCAAGGCATGACGACTGTTAGAATAAATGCAGAAACCTGATTTCCCCATCTTCTTCGCAGTTCATTAATCTTACCGGAAGAGTTTTGATTACAACCATGAAATATCACTGATGAGCTTACTAGTAGTCGAAAACACAGTGGTATTGCATTGTCATATGCTTATGGTAGATTGGGTAATTCATCCAACATCAGAGTGGAACAATTTGTGGTCTGCGGTCAGTGACCGGACAAATGAAAGTTAGCTGTACAACCTATGATAAGCAAACCAGTAAGAACTTGTTCGTACAATCTAAGTGCTTTGTTCTTCACCTCTCGCCCTAGCTACAGCTGGTCAAATAATGATAAATTGGTCGAAACGTTTTTTTTCTTGAATCCAGCATCGGCACTGCATCTCGAGTCCCTCTGCATGCAACTGGTTCATTGTGGATTAAATGAGGCCTAGAAGCACGACCGTCAGTAGAGATGTGGCGAAGCACAGGTATGCGCGCCAAATACTCCGCGTCGTTCAGTGGCAAACGAAGCGGATCCCAAATAGGAAAGCGAACAGGGGATGAGATAATTTTTCTTTCACGTTTCCTTCTCCTTAGTAAGTGAAAATCCATGCAAGTCATTAATTGCAAATAACAAAACCTGACGATGAGTTTGTGATTTCACGACAGATCAGGCAGACGTGACACGGGTGTTGGAATAAAATGCCAGCTCTGTATGATCTAGTTTCTCGCCAAAAACTGGCGCACTGAAGCTTGGTAAGAATGAGCCAAAATTTAGTCCGCGAAAGAAAGATAGACGTTAATCTGGACTTGGGATAAAAACAGAATAAATTACTTTTGTAGATTTCGATAATGTGTGAAACTGTAAGATTGTTTTATTCATTTATGTAAATGCTCTACTAGACAAATGAGTTACCAAAAAACAAGAGACCAGTTCAGTGGAGTGGAAAATATTCCGATTAAATTACCGAGGCAATGGAAAATTTTCTACTAATCCGTTGTATTCTATCTACATATAGTTGAAATGACTGTCTGCGTGAGTCACGATTAAACTTATTGAGTCTGGTAAAGTCGAGTCGACCCGAAACTTTGCGCATGTAGGCGGCATGGTGAGAATTCGAACAAGAGTAGATAAGTAATTGAGGCAACGCCTGAATGGTACAATTTGATTGGAAGATGGAGTTGTATTTGCTAAATCCACCCGGCCAGTCGTTGAAGTCCAATTTTGTACACGTTGTGTCAATCATCAGTAGAGTGAGTTGTCACAAATAGGGTATTTGTTATCACTAGCTGGTGGATATTTTTCGAACAGATACGGTTATTTGTAACAGACTTGAAAACCGCATGCAGTTTCATTGTTTGAAATTCACTCACGGTCCCGTTTTATTCAACCTCGTGGATGCGTAAAAGAATGCACTAATTTGTCTTCCATGCAGTATACTACCTGCCAGACACTTCAAAGGTAACAAAACACGAATTGTCACACGCTGATATTTTCGGACCTTCTGTCTCTTTTCTGCATTTTCGTCTATTCCGATCGACGAAACACCGTGCTATTCTTAAATGATTCTAATGAGATTCTAATGCTGACTTACTGACCATACAATTGACATCAAACAAAATATATCAATTTCATCCTGAAAAATTCTAACAAACGCCAAATTGTCGCCCCATTTCACACGTAGGTTTGATCTCCGCCCTAGTCAACCATCCATATCAACTGGGAAAATGTGTAAAATCATTCGACAGCAAGCCTGAAATCTCGAGTGATTCTCGAAGCTCTATCCGATAGACACTGAGCAAAATATTTGCGTCGTGATTTATCAGCCCTGTTTTTCTTTAAGGAGAATTATTTCTTGACCTTTTGTCATCAGAAGTTTCACACCAGTTATATTTGTTAATCATCCAATACTGGGTATCGTAGTTTTTCGTATAATAAATAAGTAGAGGAATTTGTTCCTAGAATCGAGTCTAAACCAAAAAAACGTCACGCTTATGGTAATCTTTCTTGTGGACATCATTTGGGGGAAATCCGGTGTTTAAAACCGCAAAAGTTCAAATGCAACACTCATACAGTAACATTTTTAATGATAATCGGTTAGGCTTTCTATGGATCGGCGTCACGTGTTTTGACGTTAGTGATTTAGTGCTCCGATTGACGTGCACCGTAGCTTCGTGGCATATGATTCCGAAAGGCAATTGACACGAACCTGAGGATTTTGTTAACGACTAACCAGTAGGGTGCTGGAAAAGAACACCGTTTGCGTTTTGTGCAACCCCCGCTTCACAATATCTTTCGGTTTACGAGAAGAAACTTTCGTGGCGGCCCGCAAACAGAGAAGAGAAATTGTCTGAATGCTTTCGCATAACCTATTCACCGTAAATATGTGAAAAGCTCTGATCAAACAATTGCCACTTCATCTGTGAAGTGGGTAATCATGTAGTCTACATCACTGAAAGGGATTTCTGCTCCATCCAGACATATTCATCATGCCTATGCTAGCCTGCTTATCATCTGATATCGAACTCTATTTTTCGGAGTGATCAGAAAACCATAGGATGCAACCCACTGAATCATTATCTTCAACTGTCCTTGGTTTGTAACTAAGCAGAGAAGGATCTGCATTGCAAATCGTTCAATTCCGATAAAGACTTCTGATAACGTCCGCACTATAGCACTTTGTGCCCCAATTCAGATGGAATGCCTTACCCATAGAATATCTTGACAAGAAAATATACGTTACATTAGTATGGCCAAAACACGGATAAAGACCAATGGCCGGATGCGGGAACAACAGGTCACTTTTACCGTGTTTGCAAAACGCCGTTGTTTTGACAGAGTGTGGATGTATTTATCGTGGAAATTCATTTTCTAAAAGAAAACCGTAAGTCCAATCATATTATGCTTTCGCCATGCTCACTAGTTACATTTCGATCAAATTTAATCTTAGTTTCTAACCATCATACGGTGAAAATGGTATCGAACCTAATTGTTCTGCCTCGTTGGCGTTTGTTCGACAATCCTAATGACTTCGCTGACCGGAGTTCAGACATGGAATAAAAATATCCGGCTAGATTTTTTGGATGAAAAAATCACCCCATTCTTGACTGCGTATGTTGGCCTGGGAATGGTTAACTCAGCGGATTTTTATGGGTGGCTGCATTTTTTTATCTTTGGAACGAAAAAAACTGACGAAAAAAGACTTGTCATCAAGCTCCTCTATTACTACGACACATGACATTTAGTTCTACAGATTGGAATCCCGTTCTTCAGATGAACTGTAGATCAGCGTGAACAGCGTAAACTGCTTCTTTCTCTTTGGCGTCAAATATTAACCGGCCGGATCCGACATGATCTGCGGATGGGAAACTGTACTTATCGTTCAAGTACGACATCGCTCCGGACGATTCCCTGAATACACACGCGATTTCCTGGAAATCTCAAATAAAACTCTCGAAAATAGTTAGTGAGAAGATGCATACAGTGGTAGTTCCCCTATTTTTTAACAAAGGAACGACGGAAATTTCTATCTCCTGTGTATTTCGCTTCCCAATTTAACTGGTCGCAATCAAATTGCTGTGTTACCTTGGATTTATACAGTGACATGACTATCTCGTGTGATCACCAATTTGTAACCAAGGTGCTACACGTGTGGACGTAATTTTGGTGGCGAAAAGAATGACGTAGAGTTTGTCAACTGAATATAAGACTTCTGAATCCGCGGGATTCTTACAAAAAATAAGGCAGAATTTGGGACACTGACGGGATTATCGTACACTTGAAGCTGAAATTAAGGGCTTCTTGGTCCGCATGCAGTTCATAATAGATGGTTATTGTCTTGATCTCCCGAGACAGGCTGAAACTGTTAGCCTCATTTGTCTAGCGAAAAGTCTCCGATCAAATCCGAGAATAGTAGATGAGCCAAGATCCAGTGTCTTGATGGTCCTGTTTGGTGGTATGCTGCATTGAGTACACACAATAGGCAGCTAGTCAACATCTCAGTTACCCCGAAGCAATTTCTATTTTGAAGTATAGCGACGAAAAACCTGATAGGTGGAATAATGAAGATGGTTATGCGTATCTGGACTTGTACAAATACTTAACTACCTTGTGATCGTTCGGCGCAGCAAATGTCCCCAATTTTGCAATTTTTCGTTATCACGATTAAATTTTGATGTCGAATATGCTTTGTTGTTGCGTTGAAGTCGAGGATTATCCAGTCGCTCCGGATTGTTCTGTTTGCTGTCCTAAATGGGGATCAGGTCCTGTGAATTTGCAGAAGTGTGAAAGCAGATCAACTAAACAAAATGAAGTGATTACTTCCGGCAATTCTTGTATCTGGAATTTTAGTACATCTTTGCCCTACGTAGTAACACGCTATGCTTCGAACGGCCTTCTGTGTGTTGCCGCTGCGTTTTTCGCAAGTTGTCGAAGCGTAGGATACGAATAGATCGAAACTTGATAGACTCACAAATTGGATGTCGTCAGGGCACCTCAACTTAACTCAGTCGAATGCCTTTCGGTATGTGGTTTGATAGTAGGTCATGCGACCACTTTTCACTAAGTTGCAGTTCGTATTAAAGGCACTCACAGTGAACATACCAGTATCTGAGAAATGAGTCTGAGTGATGATGATGACAGCGATCTACGTGCTCCAATATCGTTGGAACCGTTAGGATCATATCAAGGTAGTTAAATAAAGGTCATCCATCCCGAATCAGTCTGCTCTCAGGTCTCGAAGGCATGTGAAGGAGATTTATATGCCGATCATCATTGAGCGAAACGAAGAAAAAGATGGGGATGAATAACTGAATAACCGTAATTTGCATTGCAGTTTGAATTCTACAGGCATGACTGTTGCCCGCTTGGTCGTGTTTTCGCTTCATTGAATTGTGTATCTATTGCCGGTGTTCTGTCGATTTACGGGAATGATTATCCTACTCTGATTGCCTTTGGTGACAGTTGCAATGTATAATATTTGGACTTATAATTAGTATACGAAATTCAGTCAGTCAGGGTAACGAGCGGACACGGGTTAACAGTAGGTACTGAAATGGCTTCAACCCAAGTCAACAAGAAAACCACCACAGAGCGGAAACGAGTTCGAGCTGTATTTACAGCTCGTAAGTTTACATGCGAAAGTGAAGAGCTTATGATTGGTGGAATACATTCTGTTGTTTGTCCTCGAAGGCACAGCGTGAAGCTAAATCGGACTGCATCAAGTGACTTCCACGTAAACTCACAACACACAGGTGGGCAGCAGCTATCGCCAAGTAGTACCACAATAAAATCAGTGTTATGTATTCTATTCCTCAATCCACGATGGCCTGTAGAAGCATCAGAACTGTCACTATTTGGAATATCTGGCATATGATTTCGGAATATAGGCGGCAAAGAATATAGTTTTCTCTGAAGGGCTAATGACTGCGTAATCATCGGTCAACGAGAACGAACGTGGCGTCAGATGTTTGGACTTGGGTTGCCATTATTTTGTGGTATGAATGTCGATCATTTGTTCATCCTTCAATTGCATTGCACTTACCATAAGGAGGTTACTAGTTTTCATAAGGAACGAGACAATCAGTCGGTTGGACTGTACACATTTGAAAAGAGATGTCAGTCCATTTTATTCCCGGTCCTAACTTGACCAAGACCCGTTGTTCTTAACCCGTTTTTCTCCAAGTCCTAGTTGAGAGGATCTCATCATGAACAGCGAACAGGTCGACAAATTTTCCCTGCATGACAATTTTTCCCGAGTTATGTTACAATGTGTCTATATGGATACGGTGCAGTCCCGTTCCTGTGTTTTACCGTGATTCAGCTGATAAGCAAAGGATAGCCGTTTACAAACCGCAATGGAAACAGTGCTTTACCTTATTATCCTGAATGCAGTTTAATTATTATCAAAAGAAACTAATAGCTAAGCAGCTTTCATTGAGAAGCCTAGGTAAAACGTTTCAGAGTTTATTATTACTATTAATATTATTATTATTATTATTATTATTATTATTATTATTGACAGTAATAATGGCGTAATCAGTAGTCGCAGGCACAGTGAAACTAGTTGTAAAAATAGGAGTAATAATGACAACAGCAGCAAAATCTTTCAAATTTACCCTTGTTTATTTGAAAGCAACTTGCTGTGAAGAAGAACATGACCAATTTTAAGCAGCCGACTGGAAAACTTACCACTGTTAGTGTATCACCACACTGGTTAGTGTTGGCCGCTTGATTAGTGACAATCGATAGAGAATGTTTGCCTATTCCGGTGACAGATGTCACGTGTTGGAGGAAGCCTCTACGGTGGTTAAAGCAACAACAATAATAACACATTCATCTACTTGCGTACTCCTTGGAATCGTTGTGACAAATTCCACGTTCACATCATCTCCTCCAAGCACTGGAAGTGAAAAATTCTATCTGACTATTGTATTGCCTCGTGATGAAAATCACCCGCAGAATGATCGAATTTCTCATGAATTCATTGGAAGTTATTTTTTATTGATGTGAGTAGTAGAAATACCTCTTCTGATGACTTCAGCACCCTATTCAAGTCAAGTTAGGTCACGTCAAGTCAGGTCAGACGAGTGTTTTATGTGCCCCGAAAAGCGGATATTCACCTTTCGCCAAACCGAAGAACATATTCTCAAGGCGAACGAGAAAAAACTAAGCATTGAGTGCTTATCATGTGAGATAGTAATGTGCTTTTATTCCATACGTTCTTTAAGTTGTGATATTGCAGCTTCGCAGTTCTTTCTGTACGTAGTCGGATACAAAACGGCCGAGCAATTGTAAGCTGAGTACGTGGCTGAACATGTTTCTAACTGCGGCGAGTGACAGAGAAGGAAACGCATTTCGCTAAGTATCCGTGTCCAGATTGAGAACAGTCAATGCGCATTCTTGTTGAACAGCTTCTGACATGTTTTAATGTGCTGCAAGATGATAAATTCGGACTTACAACTACGGCAGGATAAGAACTAGTAAAATCTAGAGATTCATTTGAGATTTTTTGGCAAGAAGGTGAGAAGATGAACAATATCGAAAATGTTTGGTAAAATGTGTGGTTGGGTGTGAACTTTTAGACATGAATGATAAAATCAACGAAGTCTGATTTTTGTGAAATTATGATTCGCATTCAGGGACCATGTAGGACTTTGGTCCAATATCACCACAAGGAATTCTGCTGAGTCTTGGTGTTTCACTTGCCCCAAGGTAAAGGATATTGGAATAAAAGAAAGATTAGAAATTCGCGAGTTGTACGCGTTCCCTGAAAGAAAGTACAATGTTTGCACGCATATCGGATTAATAGGCAAGTTATTTTCCGTGGGCTATTCCAAAAGTTCTGTGATGGCATTTTTTGAACCGGAAATCAGGAGTTACAAGAATACGACGGACTAAGAAATGCAACGTGTGTATATTTAACAATGAGTTTGTGTTCGTGATTTGGGATGGAAGATACGTAAGCTGAAAAAAGAAACGATAGTAATATGGTGTGCGTTGAAGAGCTCCAATAGCAGAGATAACACAAGAGGAAGTGGATGCCACAATAACGGGTGAACTGACGTCACTTGTCGAACAAAAACCTTTCAGGAGAAGAAAGTAAACGTTTCTACATCTGAGTAGGAGAAGACTGAGAGTGATTTGTTCTTATCATTACAGTTAAACGCATTACTGCGGTCATCGAGGCAGATCCTAATCGTTTTGTTTTTACTGTCCGACGCCAATGAAATGTAGTTTGTTAAGGTAAAAAGGGCATTAAGCGTGAACCTGGACGATCGATAAGCAGATCGATGGAAGCCACAAACGTTTGGGGAGCATGCAAGGTGGGGAGGAATTAAATTTTTTTAAACTATTAGAATTACTGAAGTTCGGTGATAACGACAGAACTTGAGGAAACCGTTCTCAGGGGACTGAGTCATGGTAACTGTCCTGTATCAGTTAGAAATTTTCGTATTCTACAGATCTTATTTTACAAATCAGAAAAT
>LUCM01011472.1:119825-133948 GCA_008360955.1 Fasciolopsis buskii
CGGGTCCATGAGAATTTTTATATCTATATAAACACCTGGGGGAGACATTGGAAAATGTAGGCCTTTGTGAGCAGACATCCTAGGCAGCGGGAAAACTGGGGTACCTAACTTTCTCGTGGAACGATACATTGAACGGCCCAGTATCCATAGTAGCGTACATAAGCCTTTGAGCAATCACCAGGTTTCATGACAATTTCTGCGTTCCAGCAGAGTACAGGTGAACAGATTATTCTTTGGCGGCTGCCAATTCCAAACATACTTTGCTTGTCGCCTAACTGTTAAGTGATTCTTGCTCCTAAAGGCATATTTTTTGAGCTACCAAGCCGTTTGAGACGAGGGAATGAAAAGCGATCGGGGCGGAGGTTAAAATGACGACAAGGTGATTTGTAAGGTGACCCCCGGGACACAGAGGTATCACCCACCAGAAATAAGAAAAATTTAATCTGAGTTATCATCCTATTCAGCATTGCGATCGATGTTTTGTGAACAGATCCGCCTCTTGTTAATTTGCATTAGCGGTGTTGGCGTAACTAAAAATCTAGGGAACAGAATGAGATGAATCAGTGGGCAGACGGCATAAAGTGTTTTACAGAACAAAATAACAACAAGAGAACTAGCATCCAAGCCATTAAAATCACTAGTAATTATGAATGAAGAAGAGCTTGAATGGTTTGCTACGGTATGGGGATTTTTACCAAGGAAATCCTGGCAACTTTCATTTGGGGGCGTTTGTGGCTTTTGGGTGAAATGTATACATTAACTATTATGATAGCTCGAATTTTACTTATATATATATATATATATGTATATAGGTTTACATTCAGTAACGGAGGAATTAGTGTAAACACATGAGTACGTATACACAGACATGACGTGTAAGCACCACTAGTTGTTGGCATTTGTGCTGAAAACGCCCCCTCGCCTCCGTCATGAAATGGGACTATCAACATGTTACCCGGTGAAGGCGCCAAGTTCATTTACTTCGGAAGAAACGATGGGAGCACTGTATACCTGTTTCCTTTCCTATTAGGAATCATTAGTAGTGCATATCCGGAACACCGGAGATGAAATACGAACCCCGGACAAATACCCATGAGTCGAATGGCTTGGAAGGCCATTTTCAAAGTTTTCGCCGTACTTAGGCTACCTAATGAGTAGCCATTAATCGAAGGGGGTCAAGTTCTTGCAGCAGCGACCCTTGGTGGTACAATTCACTAACGAATAGGCGTTATGCCATCTGGTGAAGGTCAACAAACTGTTGGTAGCCTGTGCGTTAGCGTAGTGGCTGAGGCATTCGGTTCCCAATCGTTTGTCCCGGATTGGTGCTCTAGTTCGGGCACGGCAGCCGTGCAATGCTGATGATTCCCAACAAGAATGAAACAGCTGCGCAACGCCTCCTTCTTAGTACTAAGTCCGGCATTGATGGTGCATGAGGAGTAAACACTGTTAAGTTTGGTTTAATGTTATCTCCGCATTTGAATGCAGTGGAATCGAAAGATCTCAACCCTAAATACCTAGAGCACTGACGGCAGGCACCGACTACTTGACGTGTGACTTGAAATATAAATCCACTTCGATTCCCTGAGGTTTCGTTTGTGATGAGCATGACGGCGCTGATTGAACGCGGAACTCCGGCTACAGCTTCACTTGTTTTCACGCGGTAGTCCGCTGCGAACCCATCAAGCTGCGCTAATTCGTCCGATGTCTGCCATGTGACACAATGATTGGTCCGTTGGTAGCCAATCAGAGAGAAGAATCCTGTCGGTGCACTGTGGCGCATGTGCATCGTTAGTGGTCATCTGAAGAGTGGCACGAAGCGACAGTTTGTCACTTATGCAAACCATTAAGCGGCATCTCGATAACATTCACGCATATGCACTGTACGGAGATGTCACTATGAGGACACAATTATGCGTATATGAGCTCCCCCAAATTAACCACGCTTTCCGGATCCTCAGCTCGGTCGTGTATCCATTGTCGTTGTCATGAGGGTGCACGGGAAAGGCACAAATTGTGATAAACTGTGGCGTGTGTGGTACGGAATTCTCATAACCGGGCTGCACACATTTCTTGTGTATGTTGGCATCAGTCGTTACTTAGCCTTTAAATCCCAGGCGTTTGACGCGAAATTCGGCGGGGATTGGAGCCAGTCCGGGATGAACTTCACACTGGCCATGATTATCAGTGCTCTGGTTTTTTTGTGTCTCTTCCTATTTACCTGTTTAACAAGAACATCGAACTACGCGAACGAGGGTACTCAGATTGGCCGAGACACAGACAATTTACACTTACTGACAGCATTCAGTCAGCATTGGCGCTCAAATGTGCCGATGATGTCACTGGGCGGACAGCACCACAGAGGCAGTGACAGTCACAACAACAACAACAACAACGCGCTACCGGTAAACGGTGGCCTGGTTCAAAGATCAGGCTACACCGTGTGTTCGGACGATGATCGTGGTTCCGCTATTGACGGTGAGGAGATCATCGCGGGACCGAACTTTGACACGTGGTCTGGGAAAAGCGGACCAAACCAGGAGGTATATCAGCCGACTTATCCCGGAGGAAAAGGGCCACGAATGTTCTCGCCTAGTGGTGAAAATGCCGGGCATTTATCTATCGGACGCAGTATGTGGATTCTATGGCATCGATTTCAGCGACATTTTCTACCTTATGCAAATATGTTGCATCTGGCATCGGCCTACTGCCTCATCTTGCCCCTGCCCATCATACACGCACAGCAAATTTTTCACCGGGCTCTTCCGATCGGTAAGCGATGAGGTTTATCATTTATTGTTATGGCTCTGTCCCTGATTCTACTTTACAATCCAGGAAAAAACATCTTATTGGAAGTTTTGAACTGTTCACTACTATTCTTACTTAAATTGAAATCATTTCTGTAGTGATACTGCATCTCATTTCAATAGGTCTACAAAGCCTTTTACGGTACCAATTCCTTTTCAATAATTTATTTTCACGCGAAATAATTTCAACAAAGCGGAGTAGACACGGTCGGGATTGTGCAACAGATTGATACTCCAAATATGCACGGCTTCGATTTGTTTAAACCATGCTTAATGGCATGCTTATGGCTCACTCGGCTCGCAATTAGTCGTAGGATGGTGGCGGTGTTACATTTTTTTTGAAATATTTATACCACAGAATGATCGTGGTCGAGAATGTTTGTTTCCTGTCTCGACTTAGCTCGGAGACGAACCCATATCCACCGAATCTGGTTCACGGTAGGATCCTAACATTTGTCCGTACAGGCTCTTTTGTTGAATTCTTGTTTAACTGTACCGATGACACTTTATTAAGATTAAAGCGGTGACAGAAGTGAAAAGTTTTTCCATCGGGGTTCTACCAAAAAATTCCTGTGCCGCATCTTTGGTCGTATTAATCCAGTTGCGAGATGAAAATGGGAGTGGTGAACAGCGATTGGCGTTCATGTGGAGCGACTAAGTTCGAGCTATTGATAACCTTGACAGGTTTGAGTGCTCTTCAGACAATCCATGGAGTGACGAATGACTGACATTAACAGGAATCTTCTGGATAAAATTGTGCTGATTTTGCTGTGAGGGGCGAGAAAAAAATCAGTTATATCGGTGTATCCGCAGCCTATTACCGGCAAGTATTTCTGGACCACACTAGTAAAACATTTTGGGGTTCAGTGCAGTGAAGTGGTTGGACACATTGTTGTCTTATGATAAAAAACGACTGATAATGTTAACGAAGGGGAAATCGGACCGATACTGGTAGTAGTAGAATAATTGGTTGTTTGAGTGATGTGAATACAACGATACTGTGTAACTGGTATGTTGACAGATATGGCAATGGGAAATCTTGTGTCAGTTTCATTGTTTTAACGATTACCTAATCGCATTTTGCACCAATAGCCTGTGCAGACTGAGAGACCGTATTGGTTGTTTATGGGTCCATAGAAGAATATTATTCTGGTGAATTGTAAGCGCTTCAAGTGTGACTTCGAACACTCCCTGTTGGTCTCCCTCCTACAGTGCAAATACGATGGAAAGTTTCAGTTTTGTGGATTAAGAAATTAGAGTCTGTCAGGAACATGGTGATTGCCGTTTATATATCCTTTGCTACCTCTCCGTCCTCCAATTCGGGTGATATTCCTTCATGCGTCCAGACGGTCTTGTGCCTTCAACTACCTAAAGTGCTCACATGTCTAAGTTGATCGGTAATAACCACTGATAGCCTGCTTTTTTGCTGGTAAAAGGAGAACTGGTCAAGATGTGGACGAGATCCGCAGCTCAGTAGCTAAACGTTTCTTTCTGATTCCCAGTCGGAGGCATCTGTTTATCATGTCTACTATAGTGGCCGTAATAAAAACTAGTGGATAGTACAACTTTCTTCTCATCCGTTAGAAAATTGTGTTTACATCCGACATTTTTCTTACTTTTTCCGGTAGGATATTCAGGATGCTTGCTCTTCAGAAACGTCTACTTCACCTTCATCTTCATCTTTGTACGCATTGTCGTATCCCCCTACATAGCTGATGCTTCGCTCGGTGTGGTAAACTTTTCGCCGAAATTTGACCCCCATCCCCTCTCTGTCACAGTTTCTCATCCAGGCACTGCCCAGCAGTTATTTTGACTTATGCGAATTACAACTTACTTAGATTGGCCAAGATCGATCATGTGAGTTCATGTGGCATCAATAGAACAGGGTGTCTATACGAATGGAGTGACCCTGAAAGCTGTACTTCACAGTAGTTGAACCACTACAGAGTTCCGATCACAATAATTCATCGTGTGTATCATTAGAAAGAGAAATTTGTGATCACGAATATAAATGAAAAAACTCTGGCTATCTGAAACCTTGAACAACCCAATAGTCATGATTCATTGTGGTTAACACGTTTTCAAAGAAAAAAAGAACCGCTACAGTAGATTGGCATTTCTGAATTAAAGGTTCTTGTTATTAATTCGCAAATTTCAAATTCATTTGTTTCAGGAACGAAGAACTAAATCAGCCCATCACCATATCGTTCGGATGTGTTAGCCCATAAAGATGATTATTGCGAACACCTGAAGCAGGATCAGATAGGGACATCATCGAAAAGGAGATGATCAGCCTGATTGGGTATAGAAGTGAACGAAAGTTCGTCATTCAACTGTGCTTTCGTCTATTTGTTTCCCATATTCATCAGTCGAATCCAAGTGTATTCCAAATTAACCTTGCTCATCTAGTTCATTAGTATTTGGAATGGTTTACTCGTTAGAACGGTTTTCAGTTCGCAAAAGGGTATTGTGTTACTTCCGAAGAATTGCCTTCAACTTTGAGTTTGGCCAGTATTCTCTGTGATCAAGCTTGCGGTGTAATAGATAAGGACCAGTCAGGGCAATATTTTCATTTCTCTCGCACAAAGGAGCGGACTGTCTACAGTAAATTTTGTTTTTTTGCACCATATCCAGTTTCCACGTTGTGGTTCAGTTGACAATTGTTCCAAATATCGATTGATACACATTCATAAATAATATATTGACTTCGCCCCCTTTTATCTCACGTGGACTGGGATAGTATGTGGAACCAATGAAATCTAACGCATGATCAGTGGGCACATTGCAGTTTGTTAGAACTCATTAGATGCGATTCATGTGCTCACAGTTCAATGAAAATTTATGGACTCCTATACAGGTTCCACTACGCATTTCAGAACATACTTGTACTGTGTCTGTGTTGTTTACACACGGGGACCGTGAATGCAGACTGTCCAGAAAAATATCTGATAGGTGCTCGGAGGGAGGTGGTCCGAGACGAGACAGAAGCTTTATTTTTACAAATAATTATAACTAACAAGTTAGTAGAGGTTGGTGCAGAATTATTAACACGTGTCAAATATATTGTTGTTCGTCGATTTATACATGAGATGTGATACATTTGAGTCGATTTTTTAATAACTCAACACGCAGCACCGACGGCTAACTGGAGACCTATAGCTAACCATAAACGCATTGTGAATTTGTACTCGTCCACATTGTTAAGAAACAACAGTAGCGCATATCTACCAATCCTCGATGGGGACGTGAACCCGAGGTGAATAAATCCTAATTGAATTAATTCATTGTTAGTTTAACCGAGCTGAATTTCAGCGATTCGGTTAACATCAAAGTGGCAAGACACACATCACTATGGTACCAGTGATTTTTCGCTCCAGTCACAGATCGTTCCATACAAAACGATCGACTTTTAAGCAGAATGACCCTTCTATGGTATGCCTAGTTGGCTTTACACCTGACCTATAGTTTCTGGCTAATTCATGCTTCAAGTCCCTGTGAGCAGGCATGGATAGCTCAGTGGCTGAGGTGTCCGAGTGACATTCGTCCATCCCGGATTCGAACCCCCCCTCTCGAAGCACGGTGATCATGCGTTACTAGTAATATCCTAAGCGAATAAAACGATTGCATAGTGATTCAATTGATAAATTGAACATCAGTGCGTGGTGAATCATTTTACACTCAAACGATTTCCAGTGACTAAAAACAGTCGAATTGACAGATATGTATTTCAGTCATTTCTGTTAACTGTTTTCGACGCTTCTGCTTGAGCAAATTAACGTCCCGTATGAATCAGTTACTGACATGTTCAAGCACGTGATACCTTTGTGTAGGACGACCATCGAGCTATTTGGAGATGGGTGCTCTTTGTGATTTTGGTTGCTGCCCTAGCCTCTGTTGCGCAACAGACTGGACAGACAATCGAACAGAGAAATGCTGTTGGAGTGAAATAGATGGAAAGAAACCAAGTCGCTATCACTTTTACTAAATAGATCATCTTTTTACAAGCGCCTAATCGATAAAAATAGACGACAGTAGAGTTTGCAGAATTGCACAACTCAGAATAGTGAGAAGGTTGAATGCTTTTGATTGTCGAAACGATAAGCAGTTGAGATGACATCGTTTCTAACAATTCTTCTGTTTGTTTAGTCTTTGAAACACGCGGACCGTGGCTAGGTGTGCTTCCTGTTCCATGGACAGATGCAGTACATTTTCTCTTATATGGAAATGCACTCATGCTAGGCTAATCAGTGAGTAGAGCTTGTTCAAAGCTAAGTCTCGTTGAACTGGTGCTGGACGACTGAGCGATCAATTCCGATCGATTAAAAGCAAACAGTCACAGTTTGTTGAACACCCTCCGCTCTAGATCAGTTTTAGACTCGACTATCCGGAGACTTTCTCGATTGTGGGATTTGTTGCACTTCCATGGGCAAATGTCTGCCACTTATGATGGCTCGCCTTCGGCCCACAGGATTTTGCTCTGTCCACATTCTGCATTTTACCATGTGATGATGGGCTCAATTTATGAACGCATCGACACAAATTCCATTGGTGAACATGTTCCCAGGTACAAATAATTAAGATTCATCTGACAAACCTTGTTACGTTCCCTCAAGGATATTCCATGTTTGGTTAACGCCTCGTTATTTTGCATGTTAGACTGTAGTTAGTTTTCCTAAAACCAGGCATCCTGCGCAATTTCGTTCTCAAATATTGCACGCATCCAATATACTACTGGTCACTTTTCCCACCCCCTCCGCCGGTATACCTGTCAGTGGAAGTTAAGGAAAATTGTCAAGACGTATATTTTTTGCAAGATAACGAAATCTAGGCATCTAATTTCAAAGAGGAGTGACAATCTTTGGTCACCGCTACAAGAATGATAACTCACCCAATTTAACCGGTGGTCGTCAAAGTGCGGCCCCGCTGACTGTCGAGTAAACGGTGCACACGGGTTCACGATAGCGGTTCAGTGAATTTGACCTGGACTTACACGCTTTGATTTTTCATTCATCCGGGACGTAAGCCGTTGGGCGTTCACTCTACGCTAGTGTTACTAACTCCCACCTAGGGTCATTATATTTGCACATCGGCTTAAGGTTTGGCAACTGTTTTTAGACGATTTTTAATGGTTATACGCGGAATATGGTTTTCCCAACACGTTCCGAATCTCGGGTGATTCAAATCAGCTATCGAAATTTTGTGCTCCCATAAAAGCCGACTCAGACGATTTCCGGTGGTTACTTTAACAAGTCTTTTTATTACATAAGTGGTACATCGGTACCCTGGATAGGACGTGTCATAGCCATTAGGTTTCAGTACACGAGGGATGGAGAAAGGTAACTGTGACCTTAAAAACTGGTGTGACATGGAACCGCATAAGGTCTCATTAGGTTAGGCATGCTAACGAATCGGACAAAATCGAATTGTCATCCGCCACGAAAACCGTGTTCATTTTCCGAGGAAAAGTATATCGGAAATCATACGTTATGGCACTGTGTTTTGCATTATTTCTAACAGATTTATGTTCCGTAATTAACAAACCAATGCTTGTTGAATTCTCTGCGGAGGGCCTCAGTCACTGAACATGTGAACGAACCGACGACTAAGGAAAGACCTCCACCCAACCCACTCCAGTCCTAAAAAGTGCTTGATTTATGTGGCGATTTTCTAGTGGATTAGGTGTCTGTCATCCTAAAAAGGTCAGAACTTCGAATTTAACACCAGCTGGTCACTGCTTATAGATGACCATTCGCTGTTGGTCGGTCCGTTAACTAAACCTGACGTTCTACGGTGCCAATTGTCCAAGTTCCACGGTCATAATTCTCAGTCCTCTCCCGGAATTGTAACCCCTGGAGGTTGTGGGGCAGGAGCATTTACATTCAATCCATGCCTCAAACATGTCAGAAAAATCGTTAAACCTAGTTTAAAGAAGCACACATGTATAACAATAATGAAAATCAAACGCGGTTAAAATCAATAGCCCGTTTTCCGACCCTGGTGATACTAACAACCCCGACTTGGACTGATATAGTGTTTGTCGGTCGGTCGACGAATTTAATCGATGTTTTGTCCCCTAAGCTATGTCAAGAACATTTGCCAAATCTTGGGTAGTTTTCTCATTGGAAAATTCTGATGTTTTCATTTGCTTCCAAACCGTATACTTGGGGTTCATGGAATAGATCGTACTTCCAGAGTTCATCTAGCAAGTCTCGTTCAATTAGGGGGCATGAATTGCTGTTTTGGGTGAACTATGATTTAGCGTAATGATTCTCGCAAGAATTTTGTCTCCCGTTCTGGAAGTATTTATTATTACTTGTCTGTCCCCCGACTGGATGCCTAATCTCTGAGGTGTTCATACAATTAGATTCGCATTCTAAAACGGTCTAACATCCGCATTTCTGCGCCTGAAACCACAGGTACTTCTACTTCGCATATTCCATTACCCTCTCATTATATATACATATATATATATAGTAGTAATGCATTTAGAATGTCCATCAGAATCTACATATTCTTTCGTGTAACAAACTGGGTACCAGAGCTGCGACCTACGCAGCACTGTATTTGAACGTCAACTCGTCAACGTGGCATCTCCCGAACACCCCATAACAGGACAATTTCGATTCAGATAATTGAGCCGACCAATCTGCATGAACTGCGGAGATCAAATCGTCCAAATCATATGGTAACAAGCACAATAACTTATCTCAATCGCTCATATCAAAATCCACGGGAATTCAACGCTTTAATGCGACTCGTTTTTGTGCTCAGTTATATCCAAAACTTTTAGCTCCTTGAGCCAAAATATCTCTTTTGGAAACCGGCAACTTCATTGTTGCGTTTTTGTCTGTGTGTACAGTGTTCATTCTATCCAATTGCAAACAGTCAGCCCACGATGACATTCCGTCCTTCCACCGATGGACTAGTCGTCGAAACACCCGGTATCCTCGTTATCCGGAGACGCGAAATTTGCCACCATTTTCGCACTGATATAATCGTTTAGGTGGATATCGGTGATCAGTATTTGTTCAAGGCATAGTACGCGGAACGGAACACACGTCTGAATGAGCTCAGTGGAAGAAATGGTTTACTGTTTCCGGCTCAATCGAAAACACCACCTGGTTTGCACCATCCTCGATTATATCTATCGAGTACACACACACACACACACACAAGCACACTCAGATAGAGTTATGGGCACACGCACATACACAAACACACATACACAGAAGTGATACTTCTCGTTAGGGGGTCACACGGGAAGTTGGACAAACCACCTGTATTAACTACAGAATATGTTCGTCACTTTCATGCCTCGTGAGTCATCATACTTTTGCTGAAAGAGTTTACTGAGCTCACTTGTTTTCTGTTGAATGGCGGGTATCGATCTACGCATTATTACCAGACAATGCGGATACCTTTATACGGTAGAATCCGGAAACTGAATTGTCCGATTGTTTTTCTTCGTTCTCATGGTCATCATAGTAGGGTGACGGGATTTTTCGAGGCCTGGGAACAAATAAGGTTTTTTTCTATTATTTTATCTCCACTGCTCTAATATCGGAGGTAAATAGCTATCGAAAGAGGAAAAGTAATAGTCAAAATGGAATCGGGTCTCACAGCCCAGTACTAAGAGAGGCTAATGGACATAGTAAAATGTGAATGACACGCCAAGGTGATCACATATAATTCAGAATGTATATACCTCATGAATTAGGTCAAAACGGATTGAGAGTCAGCAGTTTTTTCGACTATTAACAGCTTCTAGTCATCCTTTAACAACTTCCTGACTTGTATGTAGCAACACCTGGCAATTGTTTATTAGCCTGGGACAGTTGTGAGTAACTATCACCTGGGATGGAATAAACGCACGGTTTCGCAGACAGTACAGTAATGAACGAAATTCATATCGAGCCTTTGTTGAATCATTCAATTCACACCTGATACGTTCGATTACGAAGCTGCCGAAACGATCAATAAGAAGTCTAAATGTCCAGTTGTAAATGGCTGAATGTGATGTTTCTCATATAGCCACTTGTCGACGTATGATTGTTCAATATTTGAAATGATACAATTAGATATAGCAAAACAAAAATGTCTTAGTCTCGCGGTGAATGTGAAGCTCACATCCGAGAGTTGGAAGGTGCGCATGTGTATTTTCTTGTTCAGCGGCAGTAAAGTGTGTCGGATCAGAAATTCTAGGTAAACTTGACCATCGGCCACGCGATGCAAACAAACCAGCTGACTCCCATCTCCCACACAAGGAGTCTCCGCTGACGTTTATTCAACCTTCATTGCATCAAATCCTTCATATTCGCCTCAGAAACATGCTTACAAGCAAACTTTCGATAATCATTAGAAAACGATGGGACTCACTCCTCGGTTTGACTGACTGGTATCCATTGTTTGTCGCTGAGACGCACAGTCTGAACGTCCGCTGGGGACACTAATTTTGACGCTCATGAGAACGGTTGTATCTTCCCCATCGCAAACCCCTATTGTTGATTCGATGGAATCTCGTGCGGATTGTGTCTACTTCGCATGTACAGGTTATCGACCTCCTGTTGTTCTTGATAGGTGTCTACTCACCTGTGGTTCGGCTTTGAAGGATCTTTTGCTCTACGGATACGGTACTTATTAGATCCTCCAAATTTCACCACAAATTAATTGATTTTCACTCGTCCTGAAGTATATGGTGCTGCGTAAAAGCTCATTTGGCTTCAGTTCGATTAAAATGCTCCGACCTGCGGATGTGTAAGCTCAGGACTGCAGCTTGTTAGACGGTAAAGATATTTTTATTTTGGCAAACGATGAGCTCTTCTCTCCTCCTTGTATTTTTCGATATTCAGATCACAAATTATCAGTCTAAGTGTAAAAGTAATAAACCTACTTACGAAACGGTTTATCGTCCCACAGTATCAGTGCTTAACGGACCACTGAAGACCAGACACTTGTTGAACATCTGTTCCATTTAGAGTGGCTGAATAGGAGAACGTTGATTCCCGATGATCGTGTCAGGTTCCCTCTATGGGAAACTGGATTTTATCTCGAATCCTTCATTCTGAACTAAAACTGATGCATCAGTAGCTAAAACACTTGTTTTTGTCAAAACTGTTATGCAACTACGGCAGTTAATTGGACCTTACAAAAATGGTATGTCTACAGTACTACTCGACTGATCTAGAATTTTCTTCCGAACGTCATCGACCAAGTCATGCGGTTTTTGACTCCATGAATTGGTTTTCGTTCCGGCTCAATTTTCCGGCCTCGACCATTGTGGCTATTTTGGAATAAGATAGCTTCTATTGTCGTGAGTTTTGAACCACCATCGTTCTACGCAAATCATTTGCGTAGCCCTAAATGTTAGTAGACTTTTGCCAAATATAAAATCGATCCAGTTGAGAAAAATCTCCCACCTGGGCGGGATCAAGGTCCACGTGTGCACCTAACACAAAAATTTGTAGTACGCACGCTCTACCGGCTGAGCGACGGGTCACGATTAAAGGTGTCAAGACATGCACAGGTTCGAATCCTGTCAAGATCGGAGATCTTTCAAATTTGGATCCATTCTGTAGTTTTCCAAGCTGCCAAATCGAACTTTGTAGTTGTTAAGTCACAGTAATGGTAAGGCATTTCAGCTTTGGTGGGTTGCAAATGCACGCGTAAACACAATCGGATCGGTTTACCTCATTCCTGTGTTGCACTTGGAGTACGTTCTCTGTGCTATGACCCACTTGAAAGATGTAAATCAAATTGCACTATTTCCATTAAATCGTAAGGTCACAAGTTTCACAACTAGGGATGCTGTCGGCTTGAGTCAAGCCTTATTTAATCGTCTCAAGCACCGGCTTGGCAGTGGTATTCCTTAACGGCAGCCGGTCCAATTGCGTTTGTACGTGTGTGTGTGTACATGCGTGTGTGTGTATGTGTATGTGAGTATGTACTTGAGGCGGAACTTAATGCTGAATGAATGAGCATACAAAAATAACTACCTGACAGTTGGTCTGTCACGATGGTTTCCGTTTTATTAAGTGACCCATCGTGCCTTAGCGCCATTTGATAGTGTGACACAATTTATTGCGTTAAATCAAATTGGGTGGTCAATCGGCTGACAATTGAGGTTTGTCCGAACGATTTACTTAAATTCGTACAATTCAATTTTCTCTTCATACTGTATAACCACTCCATTTTGGTCGACTCGACAACATTCCTACGGAACCTAGTTTCCCAGTGGATTGAAGTAGCTGGCATCAAGTTCATCCAGCGCATCCAACAAGAGGACAAAAAAAGAAACAAACGCAAATACCGACAAAATGCTCCCAGATTGAATATTATCAATCGGTTGATCTCCTCGATCAACAGACTATGGGCGCACAAATTATGCTACCCTGGTAACCATGGTCTCATGGTTTTGCCGGATAAACGATAGCGCTGCCCCAGTAATCGGTAGTCGGCTTTTGTTATTCACACAATTCCTGTCAGACAAATTGCGTATCCATTGGAACCAATGTGTTGGGCGACACACGGACCTTTTTCATTAAAGGAAGAATGCGCAAGACTTCCCATGCCTGACTTTGATGTATGCGCTGGCGTGTACAAAAATCTGCGAGGCTGTTCTATCTATGCAGATGCACCGTTTTTCATGGCGACAACATCTAGGGCTTCCACAGACTCGATATTACGATGTAGCCAGAAGCTATACAATCACTGAGGTCAATAAAACGTATTCCCTACTACTACTACTACCAATACTACTACTACTACTACTACTACTACTACTACTACCTGCAATCACGTTCATGCTTGACCACGTTGTTTGGTTTGGGCAGATTTGACCGATGCAAAATTTATGCATCAACGAAAAATGTTTCCATCTTAGTGGGATGCAAACCCAAGAGTGCGCGGACAAACGGTTCTTAGGTGAAACATTCCGATCACCTTTTGGCAGAATCGCGTAGTTGACCTTGTAGAGCACACGTGGTACAAAATGTTGTTTCCATGTTCAGGTTTGGTTCCCAATGGGATTGATGATTTCGACCATTTGAATCAATTCCACATTCATCATACCTTCATGCGGAAACTTCAGAATCCGATAGAAATGCGTACATTCGTTCGCAGCAAACTTCTTGATCCGGAAATTCAGCATTGTTTTCGATTGGTCATCTCATCGGCTGTTTATTTGTCCTATTCGGAAAAAGGGTTATTAGGTTGTGCTTCTTCTTTTTCTTCTACGCCCTGTTTTCTCAAACAAAAATGTCCCGGTACCTCTATCACCAGTGTGAATAGAAAAGTCCTCGGCGGACCCGGTATTGGTTTCAT
>LUCM01011472.1:134537-232312 GCA_008360955.1 Fasciolopsis buskii
TAGAACTTCGAAATTGCGCCCACCAGCCGTTTGGCCTAAGTTGTAAAAAATTCGAGCAAATTTTTCACGATAAACTATTCCCTTTCGAGAATTACACTGCGTTCTAGACAAATACGAATTCTGTTTTTGCACTCTTCAGGGTGGATTGATTTTTCAGTTCATCCCCAAACATGAAGCGGATTTCATATATTATATTTGTTGGATTTATCAAATCCGGCCTCTCCATCTGTTCAGGATGGCAAAATGAAGTTCACAATATTCTGTTGAGTTCAGAATTTCTGCAATAGAGGCATAAGTATTGGTCGTTCGTGAAGGGTAATCTGTTCAACATTGGAAAAGAATCGAAAACACAGTTGCTCCTGTTGGTGTGTAGTTACATACTTCCACTACACGACAGATAACAAGAAAAAACCGACTGAATTGTCAAAATTGCCCGTCTGCTCAGAATACCACGTGGCAGTGTGTGTGTGTGTGTGTGGTAGCAGCCTACAAACCGTTTAAAATTCGTCTATATCAGAAACCATTAAATCTACTTCTCCGTCAAACGAGATCTCGAACTCTGAAAAATGAATGACAGATGCACCATGTTTGTTGGGCTTTCGATGATAAGATTTGAGTGCAGATGCTACTACGTAGATCGGCAATCGATAGCAAACGATTAAGGTAAGACTATGAGGAATAAATCACCATTTATCACGGCCGACTTCTTGTAGCTTTTTTATTCCGTTCGAGACTTTAGCTGACATCATCTCAAAGATCTGCCTATTTAATTGTACCTTTATGCAACCGTCGTGGTGAATGGTAACTACGTGCTTTGGGCATCTCGGAGAACAAGTTCTGAAGCGCAACATCTCCATGATGCGGGCTGAAGGTGCTTCATGGCTTGATTTTTGTTCCCGTTTCCGAACCCCGTTGGCCGACCAGGTTCTCTACATTCTTCTCCTTGAAACTGGTTGTTTCACTCAGCTCTTCATCATGTCGATAAGACTAACGGGACCACGGTACTTGAAAACGAGGTACAACTGCTAGCTTCATGTCACATTGTTGAACATAGATAAGAGGTCCGTACTCTGTTGACAACGAACTGCATTCTCCTCATAATGTTCTCACTAGCTTAACACCACTGAACTGCAGTTTGAAAGTCAGCTTCATCGGCGATTGAATACGGAGTGAATCTATTGGCCAGATTCAAAAAAATCGAGTTGCATTTATACGAACGACAAGTTGTCTTTTACAAAAACAATACATATTATAATACGAAGCCTCCCAAACTGCGGCTGCTGTCTTTTAGATCAATCGGATTGGGTTACAGCGTTTCAACTCGAGAGATTGTATCCTCACGTAGTCGGTCATATTCACCTGGTAGCTCCCTGCTGGCCAGAGCTCTTTTCTGAAACTAGTGAACCTTATCGGCTCACTAAAAAAGGATTAAAAAATAAAAAGATTAAGCGTTCAAGACAAAAGATAATCTTGACAAATAGCACTTGAGGAGTCAGCGCCAATTCAACTATTAGTTCGGCAAGCAATCACATTACTTGTGGATCAAATTAACTTCCGTTGCCAAACCAATTAAGGAATGTTCAAGTAAAGAATGAGTACCGGTGCGCATGCCTAATAACCGGTGATAACCACGAAAGTGACTCCATGTTTCTGGGGGAATGGGAAATTCGTTCTACCACACGTGCACCTATACTACTCATATCGTGAAACACTGTACTGCATTCGAAGTGAGTAGATTTTGGACACATTTTTCAGGCTACAGATGAGAAGAATGCATACATAATGGGCCGTATTTTCGCTGCTGATACATTCCTAATCTCTGCCTGCATGCTTCTCTTCGTAAATCCCATGGGCATTTGTGATTCGAAATCGGGTAGAATGGTTGCATTTGAAGATTTATGCACTCCGTTTCGGAGATATCGTTTGATATCTGCGTCATGTTTATGACCTCTACAACTATCTGTGTCTGTGTGTGTGAGTAAATGATCCCAAAGCAGGTAAGCCCCTAGAGCGACAACTGGTGCCACTCGTCAAACAGTCAAGCACACACGTACGGACGCGAGTACACACATCCGCATGCACGACTGACGAAGTTTCGTTAAGTTGGCATTTTCACGAGACTGGGAACGCCCCGGTTGACTCGAGCAGTGACAGGTTGAAAAGATGCGGTTTAAAGTGGTACGTGATGATCAAGTCATGTATATACGTAGTCTTACGCATTTCAACATTTACATAATTGCATTGTAAGTTCTCGCACTTGAGGCTGGAAACTAGTACATAAATAGCGGGGTCGAAACCCCGAGACCTCGTCTCAGATCCCATGTGAGTCTTGCGTGTTTGTATCTGTTCGTGGACCCCGATGTCGGATGAATGCTTTGATTTCGTTGTTTGTGTTGTTGTTGTTGTTATTGTTGTTGTTGTTGTTGTCGTCGTCGTTTCTGCTGGTGCTGTTGGTTGTGGTTCCGTTGTTTTCGCGACTCTCGATGAACACAGGCGATTATAAGAGACGATCGTGTGTCGCAAGTACTTTGAACGATGTGATTCTGATAATTTAATGTGTATTTGTTCAGCTGGAGGTTACTTTAAAACTGGGTATCAACAAACTAGTATCCTGCGCTTGACATTTAAATTTGCCACACTCCGCTCACAACGACTACTACATACATTTTCCGAGTGGTTGGACAATGCGACTGACACAAGTCGTGGCCCAAATCTCCCGGGATTTGCACATTTGTTTGTTTGTTTTTGTGCATATAGCCTTATGTAGGTAGTCATCTGTACCCGGGGGTAGAACTACTTCAAACTGGGCTTAAAAGGGAGATTAACCGTTGAGTGGGTCTGTATTTTCCCCTAGAAACCGATCGGACATGTATATTGTGCTGTCAGATCAAGGAACCTTGTTGTTTCGTTTGCCCTGAGAGGGGTGCGTGACTCAGATCACGAGAAGAGCTGAATGCAACGGACTTTTTTGCTGACAATTGTCTTTGCGTATTAATCGTCTGTCGTGTCGGTGTCTTCGTGTGTCTGTTACATGCAAGTACACGTGTTTATGTGCACGCTTACTCGCACCAATTACATATGATGTGTAAGGCGATATAACCATCATCAGCGAAACATGCCCCATTTAAGTAACCTATCCTCACTTCCATTGGGGATTTGTACAGGGAAGATTTGTATTCACCTATTAACAACTGTTGGTCGATCGGACCAGGTTGTACTTTGTTGTTCACCTCAATCTATCATCTGTGACTCTCGAGGAAGTTTGATAATCATGCACTACCGGCCAATAACCCCCCTTTAAAAAAATGATATAAAACGTTTGATTGTAAAACTTGCCTTGAGAAAGACTACCCACGGTAGTCGAAACGTTGGCGCATTACATCTACCAACAACGCTGTTATTAACATTATACCATTCACAGTTAAAACCAATACATGGCGCATCGATTTTTCGATACACTCCTTACATCATTTGGTCTGATATTTACAAACTGGTTACCAATCGCATTGCTCTGGGAAAGAAACTTGCCAACTGGGTCAATCACCGATACAAAACGTTGCTCATTATACAAGTCGCTTTGTACAACGAAACTGGTTTGGTGTGAACAGAACAATGCGAACGTTCTCAAACTTCTCACAGTACCGCCAAATGCGGATGATCAAACAGCGTTTGTCAGTTGACTGAAGCATACTCCCAGCTGCCAGTCTAACTTGTGGCACATGGTTTCACTCTTTGGAGGCAGTTCTCTGATGCTCTAGGGAATAGTATATCCAACTCTGATTCACCTTGTGGCTCGAACAGCGCAATGATCAGTCCCGACTGTCCACCGCTGCTTGCGCACCACCTCGTGGCTACTGTTGATACTGAGACGGTAAGGATTTTGAAGCGCTCATTCCTGGTCATTGCTAAGGGAAATCTATGTGGATGGACAGCATGGTGGATTAAGAACCGCAACTGATGGCAGGATGGTTGAGATTTAATCTAGCTCCATATTTATGTTTGAGGCTTCTAAAATCACTTTTCTGCATCCATCCGGTTTCTGGATATCCTCAGTAATCACTCTCACTTATGACCCAATCAAGTCAGTTACTTTCGATCACTCTTGAAACAACATAGCAATTGGCAATTGGTTTTCGTCATCGCCAGACGACCTTCACCTGTGTGAGCAACATGCGAGGTAAAATGAACAGCTAGTCATATGACTTATCAGGCTAGAAGGTGCTAGTCTAATAATGTATTTGACATTCGTCATTCCTGTTGATGCAGCGGTAGGCCATATGAGGTCACTGTGCTATTGGTTGAATGCAGAAGGTGGTTATAGCATAGTTAGGAGCCGTTCTGCGACTAAAACAGTGAACTATAGAGATTATGTACACAACCCTTTCAGCCAACTGGAACTGGAGTAAAATGAACTTCACCGAGCTGAGAAATGCGGTGTAACCGCTATGAATATCAATCGTGAAAATAAACCGGTCAACAAAAGTTGACCGGGAATACACCATTCGTGAAAAATGCAGTGTGTGTGTATGTGTGTGTAAGGAGACGTGTCAGTACGATCTATCGAATGACAATACTCGCACGTCTCAGTTCTCGTTTGCCACAGGATTGGCATGCTGTATTGTATTGTATTGCATTGTATTGTATTGACTTTTGCTTGCAAAATATATCGCATTTCAGTCAAAAATCGTGGGAGAAAAAAAACTTACACTGATCGCCTAGTAAAAATGATAAAAATTCATCGAGGGATGATGTAGGCACATTATGATAGGTTGCTCAGGAATTCGACTGTAACAGGGTCACGGTTTGTCAAAATGCATGGTGAATATGGGACAATGGAGTTCCCATAGATATTGATTCTGGAGGGTATGAAATGAAAGTCGATCATGTTGAAGTATGAGAACGGCACTTTCAAAGATAGTTATGCAGAGGATGCATGGGATCTGAAAGAATTTTGTGAGCAAATTTCTTGCATGGTGATAAGTGCTGGTCGCATAGATTAAGGGTCAATTCAGCTGGTGGTATGAAGGAGAACCGGCTGATAATTGACAGTCGCCGGGCGAGAAATTTTAAAGTCCTCCTTAAGTAAACTTGCAAAAATAACAGGAGAACAGCAAAGAATCATTGGAAAAACAATGGTGTACATCACAGGAGATGGTGCTTTGTTTCACCCTGTGGTGTCGAAGCTTCCTGATTTGAAATGACAATCGTCGGAGATTCTTTCCACAGATGGAAATGTCAGAAATCAAACTTCAGATTTTTATCAATAACAACTAGATATCTCACAGAATCAATCGTGGTAAGTGTTTCTGAGTTGATGAAAGATGTTTCGGACTGGCAGGCTGACCGAGAGAGAGAACAGACATTGGAAACATTTAGATGTGTTGAGATTTAAACCAGTTTGTGCAGAGAAATCGCGAACAGAAGACAGGTTGTTGGAAAGTATTTGAAAATTATTGCCGTTCGAAACGGCTTGAGAGGGCAACCTGATCAGTATACTTAAACAGATGACAAGTGGAACTAGTTGATAAGTCGCTGATGTAAGTAGAGAAGACAGACGGTGGAAGCACGCCCGAGTTGTTATGCAACGGTTTTGAAGTTTTACCGTCCATTCGATTGCGCTGAGTTCGGTTTGTAAAGTAATCAGACAACAATGCCAATAAAGGTCTGGGACAACCAAATGTTGGTAGTTTGTGATGTGGGAGAGACCGTGGGACTTACTCAAATGCCGACGAATAGTCTAGAAAACACAAAGCACAGATTTCATCGATGCGTTTGAGGACTTACAAATATGGTGAATGAGGGAGGCGACAGCGTCCAAAGTGGACCTGTTAGATTTATAGGCAAACTGAAAAGGGTCGTCAGGAGGATGTATGAAAGAAGAACGCGACGTTTAAGTGTAGCATGCTCCATCAGTTTAGGACCAGAAGATGTTAAGGTGATGAGGCGAAAGCTTTTTGCTAGTGCAGTAGAACTACTGGATTTTGAGATGGGAATAATAGTGATGGGTCTTCAGCAGTCAGGGATAGAAGACGAGCTTAATGATAGGTTGACCGGAGAAGTGAATGCATCGGTCAGAGCCACAACACCATGCGTTAAAAGAGTGGAAGGCAGTCTGTCTGGACCAACCCCTGTGCTAATTCCAGTGTTGCCGAGAATGTCGAGTACCTCTTCTCAAGAAAAACGTGCACCCGGTATTTGGCAGGCAGGGTTATGGCCAACTGGTGCAAGCGACTGCGTCAATTTTCTTTTACTCATGAATTGTGTGTCTTTCCGGATGGATGTCATGGTTGAATATACGGATTTTGTCAGGTTATAGGCGCAGGGACTGAAAAACTATGATCACGATGTTTACGGATTGTTTGGTGCAGAGGGTACCATTTTCTTGAACCTTGTTCGTCACAAATGCTTCGCCTTCCCTTATAGACTATAGTCGTTGGGTTCACAACATCTGCTCCAAATACATGAATGTACCGAAACGAAGCTGTAGGTCTGCTTGATTTCCACGTCTAGTCGGACCGATTCGGCAACAAATGACGCTAATCTACGGAAGCTATGCGGCCTCTGTCTGTCGGGGTTTGGGATCACGAATGTATAGCCCTACTCGTCTACTGACAGGCGGTCGCTAGAATTTGTTTTCAGTGGATATTCGAGAATTGTTTAAGAAACGGACAAAACAAATCGGTCTTTTCACTTCTGTACCAGTATATTCTTCATCCAACGATTATTCTCAAAGAATTACGTGGACAAATATCTCTGAAATTAACGACAGTGGCAAAGTGATAGCATTCCTGTAGGACAACGAACACCAACTGCCGTTCTACACAACGATTTCGGTTGAAATTTGAAATGAGCTGGGTTTTCTTGGTGGGATTGCTGATATTAAAGCCTACTCAGAATTTTTCATCCCACACATCTTGAACTTGTTTGGAGCGTAACACCTAAAACGGTCTCCATAAGAGCAACACATCGTTTTTCATTGCATGTACCACGCTTACAACTAAAATGTAATAGGCCTGTCCCACATCCATTAGGGGCCATTAAATGGTTAGGGGATCAGCAACTGTGGCCCTGAAACTGAGAAGGGCTTAGAACCCCTTCGGGTATGTCATCGATCCCGGCGAGAGCGAATTCCCACCTGCACACATCTTGTAGAATGTAAACTTAGTGCTCATTACGTTAGAAAGGCGAATCTGGGTCTATCTTGGAGGATAAATGCATTCTATCGTTGGAATCAACTTAGCCAGGTTAAAGTTAGTAACTGTTCCTGAAGCTGAGATTTCGGTGCCAATACTCTCGGTATGTGGTGGCTTCGTGATATTCAGTCATTACTGCGGAAATATCCCGAAACGAACTCTACCGACTTTCTCAACTATTCCATCTCTGTTGGTCTCGTTTCTGAGCCGCAATAGTTATTTAGTATTTCAGCGATCTGGCATTCACGGACTAAATATAGACGCTTGTCGGTAATATAAGTGAAGCATTATGTGAAAGTTTTCGATGACATGAATTCACGAAACAGCAACGTCCACTGGTAGCGAGTAGGACTAGTAGGGAGCTGAGCAATGAAATTTAAAGTGAAAATCAATCGGTTGTTTTACTCATTTTCTTCTGTTGCCGGATAAGGTTGTGACATTTTGAAGTGACGGTCACCGATTCGAGTCCTATCGCCGGTGAACAGTCTGCTGTTGGCCACCGTTCCCTTCCTGAAAATGATGTCGACTCTTATTTCATCAATAAAGGAACTAAAAGACAGAAGGGATAAAAACAAAATACTCGTCATTAAACTGTTCACATTTGTTCCTACTTAGTCATATTCAGAGTGCCTAGTTTTGTCTTAGTTCATGAATTTAAGAAGTATGAATTCTTTTTGCTGTCTTGCGCCTGCCGACATCACCGCGGTTTTTGGATATAAAATTGCTTGGACCATCTTTTGTGTATTCAGTCTGCTTCGAGAAGTTGGTTAATTCACTGCAAGTTCAGGAATAAACGTTTATTTTATACTTGTGTCGTCACCCTCCAGAAATGTCTGTTTGCTCAATAGCTCCGAGTGGTCGCAACGATTTACCTCACCGCTTGTGCACTGCCGTTTTGATGATCCACTGCATATGAAATTTATTCGTATAGTACAAGTCCTTTGTTGGAGTGGTTATTCTACGCCAGTCATTAGTTGCGTATTATTTTCAATGCTGTCGTTTTCTTTGAGGACCGCTTGAAATATAACAACATGAACCGTTTCAGTCTGACCAACACACAGGAAGGTGATCATCGTTTCTGACTGAATTGGCGCTTGGATACATACTTTAGACCCATTTCATGTGATTATCGATGAACCATGTAGGCCACCAACAGTATCCGCATTTTGCCTTATTGTTCGTGGTGATGTTAAACAGCTACGGACAAATGTACGTCCGACCTCCAGGCGTTGTGACTGTTATGTGAAATACCAACAATCATGTTGGGGATGTACCGTGTACGGTGGATTTCAATCCTGCTGATCTACGTTTGTAAAAAATGCTCTCACCACACGGCTACGCTATCACTCGAATTTTGTCTTCTGTTAGGTTTTCATATGACAAAACCTTCTACCTTATGTTACATAAGTAAACCCTGGAATTAGTAGGCCTCTTTTGTACTTGTTTTCGCTTAGGTTAAAGAATACTTTTGCCTTCCCAATGTCTGATTTATGCTTCTTTCTGCGGAAATCAGTCAACGTTCACATACTTTTCGAGGCCAATTTGTCCATTTTGAACATTACAAAAAAATACTTTGTTCTCGAAATAAGCACGAGTGTACCACATGAGACCTTATCACTTATACGTCGGTCTTAGTAGCCCTCGTAGAATACACCATTCCCTGGAAAACTCGTTGAACAGCTCTAGGCTCTTTGTGTCCTCTCCCTGCGTCCGGACCATCCCTCAGAATCGTAAAATTTTTGATTGTCACAAACGATTTCTCTACTGGTTTTCTATTTGTTTCTACAGTGGAAAGGAGTAAACTGAAGCAGAACACAATGTCTAAACTCCCCGGGATTTGTGGGTTATTTCTGTTGTTTCCTGTCTCTAGTTCCTTTGAGGTATCTAAATGTGTTGCTAATGTTGTCCTTCGTCCATTTATCCTCAATTTGTCATATTTTGGGAGATTCAGGTAAAACTATCCTTAGATAAGACATTGTTCTACCTAACCAAGCCCTTGACTGAGTCCGTTCCATAGTCTCATGTACGCCTTTCCAACCGGATTCGTTCCGTTGAGTTCCATATTCATGTCAATAGTTAGTTTTGTGAGTTGGTTGATGAATATCTCACCTTCAATCCCGTTAATGTGAACTGCAACGCTCGGTCCCAAATGCCAAAGCTCAGACAGACTCGAACACCTCACCCAGTCACTTCGTAATTAGTTTGTTATCGTGTTTGTCCTATATTTGTATGTTGTTCACCTGCAATCTTCTCTTTAGATAGAAGATTTCGAAAGGAAGCACCGAGATTTTGCTTTATTGCTCTCCATCTATGTTCCTTCAAGTGAAGCAGTCAGCAAATATACAATCTTCGTTAAACCTAATGAATTCATCATTTCGAAAATGATATCCACCGTCATCATCCGTTTACCCGATCCGAATTTCGACGTTCTTATTCTGTAATAACTCTGCACCAGGGACCAAAACTCTGCATGGCTGTTTGTAATGTATTCGCCTCCGACAGAGAAGCATTCCATCTTTTAGAGGTCGATCATTTAGTGAGCTAGTTTGTGATTTGGAAAATCCACCGACTGATAAGCACACTGTATTTTGTTGCGTTGATGTTCGACAAACCACTAAGAGTCCACCCGGATGACCGAACGACTAAGACGTTCGACACATAGTCGTTTGTCCCGGGTTCGCATCCTATTTCGGGCACAGTTGGTATGCATTACTAATGATTCTTACCAAGGATGTAAATCGCTTCCTTGGTTTATTGATGTTGAGTTGGGCGTTAACAGTGCGTGGGGAATCTTTCTCAAACAACCTCAAAAGTTGACCCTCAATCATTTCATCTTGGACTCTAGCAAAACCGTAATCTGTATTTTCATCCATTTTGCCAGTTGTACACCTTTTGCCAACGGATTCTATTAGACTAGGAGCACGTATTTATCAACTGCGACCTTGTCAATGGGACTAATGATAAACCGACATTTTGTCTACCACAGCCATACTGTCCCAGGGCATTTACCCACTAGTTGACCCGGGAGTAAAATTCAGCTCACTAGATTATCATTGTCTTATTGTTCACGTTTGTTTTCGTCGGCGCGTGTGTCTCTGTGTCTCTATGTATGTGCGTGCGTTACCTTCGAGTCCGAGTGGAATGCACATCTGTTTACACTAGACTTGTCTACGGAGGTGGGTCATTTGCGGTGAACGCGATGTTTGAATGCCAACCGACTATCGATGTTAGTACTGCCCAAAGACTTGAGGTATATGCCGCTTCGGTTCGGCTATGCGCTCAAAGTTTGTCTTAATAGCCAGAGGTTCCAAATATATGCGCTCAGTGTGATTGGAAGCCATTTAAAATAAGTGTTGCTTGTAGACGTATAGAGTAAGAATGGAAACTCATGGCTGCTGATTTTGTCAACTGGTAACACCTTCCCCTGACTTGATTTCATTGGTGCTGATGATGAGTCACTGGAGTCGCTTACTAGTGCATTCTACAAACGCTTCCGTTCGCGTATTTCGTGTGACCTACTCCGTGTTGCCCGCTTCTATGACCCGGAATTTGCTCAACGAACAAAGCGCGCATCTCAGAATTGTCATGCTGCCATAGAAACAGACAAGCCTGATGGTATATATAATTGAAATTCCATTCGTTCCGATACTGCTAACGGTCTGTGTAAAATTTGGTGTGCTTTCTCCGCGGAAGCACAGGGCCTTCTCATACGGGTCTCCGTCATGACTATGTACGTTCACATCTGTTGGGGTGGGTGTGGACCCAGGATGAACAAAAAGCCAACGCCGTACAGCTTCTTCGCGCGCTTGTGCATGTCCGAAACCGCACCCACCGATCATGTTCCATCTTGAATCTCCGCTTCTGACGGCACTGAAGGTTTTGCTGTGGCACACGGGGCATAACCTCTCGGGCTCAGCCAACCCGGTAACAGCACTCTCGAATCAAGGCCATCGTACGGCTGACTCATGCTAGGTGGGGTCGGTCGACATCTCACGAAACCGGACCTCAATGACTCAGTCTTATGGTCACGTGAACAGGTGGGTGTGTTTGTAAAGCCGTTATGCTCATGTGTGCGTGGGCGGACTATCGCACTAATGCGGGCATAAACATGTGCGCATCATGTGACACACCCTTGAGCATGTACAGCTGGGAACTCAGAGCAGCCAGCTTACGACCCACTGCTGCCCTTTCACGCGCTTCGTATCTGGCGTACCACACATTCGTGACCGTATGGACGAAAAGACGTATGGAGTTCACGCGCTAGGACGAATCAGTTGTTATCCCTCCTGCAAATGGGGTCATTGCTGTGCCCTTATTGCCTCAGCCTACCTTCCTTACGTACAACGGTGCTTTCGGGCGCGGAAATGCGGGCGCACAGTGATTTGCATTCAGCGGCCAGTGAATAGGAGTAATTTTGAATTTCGGTCCAACAAAAGCGATTTTCAATCGGATCACAATGTCTCAACGCCGGCCTTTTTGCATGATTTTGCGTTGTATTTATTGCCCACGACACTGCAACGATTCCTGATGGGAATCATATTCAAGAACCAACTGGTTCATTTATTTTCGCGAGGCTATAAATATGCAGTTCATTTTCGTAGACCTCGAGTATTGTGATAGTGCCTGTTGATAAAATTTCCTCTGAAACGTAAAATAAAGACAATAAACCAGTACTACGGAAGTATACTCTTCCATGTTCACTCGACTTCTGCGAATTCGTCGAGGATAGTGTATGAAGCTAGTGGCACAAGTCCTCTTCGGGCACCATTGCTCTCACTTCTTCCCAGGCTTCAGCTGGTTAGATTATGTGGTTGCTATTCCGTAAAATGTCCTCCGATCGTTGACCAATAAATCCGATCTAACAGAGGTCCATATGGAACAATTAGATTAAAGTGGTATACGCACGTTTCGTAACATGTTTCAACGATGAAAAATGTGATGTTATTTGATGTCTACAGAGACAAACCACATAGTCACAGTGCCAGTGAAGTTTGCGCCAAATTTCCCAGTTTCAAGCATCATAGAATTCAGACTGGAAACACGACTTTTTACAAGGGATCAATAAATGATCAACTGGACCTACTGTGCATTGCACATCCTAAATCCACCATTAAACTGACTTCTTGGCTGTTGTGGTACCGGTATGCCCATTGCATGCTGTGAGCATTGATGGTATGAAGGGATAAATTGCATGCGAACCCCGAATACTGTAAACATGAAAGGATGTTCCATAGAACCCTCTCAGATATCACTTAGAAATTGAAAGTAAGATCTCACGGACACAATAGTCACGATTCCAAAATTGAAACGTAAGCATGCGAACCGCTTGGGCCCATTTAACTCGTGTCTGAAAGAAAGTATTATGATATTTTAGGCCAATATTTGTTTGTTGCTTATACCCTGGCGAATAGACAAGATATTGAATTTTATTCCTAATCTAAATCAACTATTTTGATTCAGTACATCCGAGAAGAACTATATATAATCTACACATACCTCACATAGTTTCTGTGACCCGAGTTCAAGCTTCTCGTCTAACATGGATTCCTCATAAGCTAAGATTATATGAACGTGAGAAAGTACCTAGAAATTACGGAAGGAGCGTATCTACAAATCGATGCGCAATGTACTGGTTTTGATTGTGAATGATATAATGTTAATAACACAGCGTTGTTGGTAGATGTAATGCGCCAACGATTGTAAAACTTGCTTTGAGAAAGACTACCCGCGGTAGTCGAAACGTTGACGCATTACATCTACCAACAACGCTGTGTTATTGACATTATATCGTTCACTATTAACACCTAGAAATTGCTTTTTAAATCATTATCAAAAATGATTCAACCGATAAAAAACAGCGTATGCACAGTGCTGAATGATTCCTATGCAAGTACGCGGAAGCAGAGGTGAGGAGATTTTATCACTTTGGACTAAGGCCTTTTTGTAAAGTGTTAATCACTCTCAAAGTCACATCTTGGGTAAAAGTTGACTGTACTTCGACTGCTTTGCTGATCCTACCGGATATAGCTGGATGGCCTAGAAGTACTTTCTCATTGGACTGTCGGAATTCGATATCAGTTTCATCTGGTTCACCCTGCAAGTTAGCTGCACAGGAGACTTCGTACCTGGGAGAATTTAGGTGAGTCCATACATCTTCTGCAGCTGCTAGGGAAGTCCTAAGGTCTTCTTATGCGACGGACTTCAAGGGACGCTTCTCGGTGGGGCTCCGTTTTACGCCATTGATTTTGTCATCATTAAAACGATTTCATGCTGAGCATTTAGCTGTCTTCATTATATTGTTCCTTTCGTACGAACTATCCTGGGAAATCACCTGAATTCCTAGAGAGTGAATCGATTACCAGATTTCATCGAAATCCGGAGGGAAAGTGAGAAACCCGCGGCCGAGAAAGGTCAGGAAATTTCGAAGTAATGTAAGGAAAGCGTGGCCTATTTTGCATTACGAATCGGAGACCCCTTGGAAACCTCTATTACTTTAACGACAGAAGATGCAACTTAGCAACACCTAGGCTAATGACGGAATAGCTACCCTGATGGCCAGACGGTAAGCGTAAATTTTGGGAAGGTGGAAGATTCGCTCGTGCTTTTCACGTCCAAAGTCGACGCAGGGAAATTATAGGAACAGAGACAATGATGATGGCTGCTTTATAGCTAGTTGAACACCTTCTGATTTCCAGGTGTCACTTCTATTGTGTCCACCGATGGTAGTCCTCGGTGTGAGCGTGGACGCAAAAGTCAGTCTGTGTTAAGGAGTTTAGTGGTTTTGTGGCTCAAAGAGCTTCAAAGTCGAGTTTACTGAGGCATTTTGATAATCGATTGCATCACTCTAGCCCATTGTTCTGTGGTAATTATAGTTTGATTTCTGATTACAATGCGATTCTCCTGGTTAAACCATTTTCGATAGCGCCTAATCAGCCCCATTCCCCACCCTCGCCTAAAATAACATTTCCCTCCTTTAGAACTCTCTTTTAGAAACGAAATATTGTTTGTATTTTGTCATTACCGAAATGGTAGCGAGATCACGTTAGAAACTGCAGGTATATGCCCCAGGGGGAAATCATGTCCACAAATTCCTTTGTACGGTGCATCTTTACCTGAGCAGCCAGGCAGTTTCTCGCGGTTAATTTGGCAGACCTATATGATCATCTGAGTAGCTTGAATAATTAATGTACTTTGCGAAGGTAAGTGTTTTATCAAGCTTCATGTTCCGTCGTGTATAGTTTCTCGTGTGCTCAGTTTGTACAGTGAGTGCTTGATTAATGCCAGTTCACCATCTCTCTGTACATAGGGCGCCTATGACGGCCAACCTAATTTCAGACACGAAGCTTATTCGTGGCGGTCATCATGCGCGAACAACGAAAGGTAGGTAATGAGGAGAATGAGCACACCGGCATTTCTCCGGTTTTATAAATGCTTGTCCGATTTTCTTCTCTGAAATTCACTCGAAATGACGCTCGTTTGCCTCGGACTCGACAATAGGTGAACGGTCACGTGCGGATACATCTTCAGCACAGTCCTCGTTTGTGCAATTCGATGCTGACCGATGACAGACCAATCCGGGTACTAAAACGTGGTTGGAATAAAGTTGCAATTCACGTTCGAGGGTTGTGCCGGCGATCGATCGGTGACAAAAGCATCTACTCGTTAAGCTAGTGGGGCTGGTTCGTTCCCGGTTCGGGGTGTCCATTCTTGGGAAGTGAAATTCAATTGAATATTTATTACCTGGGTTGAACTTATTTGGTAAAAAAAATCGATCGTCGCAAACATTTGCCATCATCTTCCGGGCGAAATTCGCCTTCCTATTTTTGATCATGAAAAGTAAACAACTACTTTTGCGTCCTCCAGTTTGATTACGGGACAGTAATTACCATTGGTTATGGAAAATTCATGATGGCATAATTGTTTATTTAACTGATGAACAGAATTCTCTAGTTTTTTTCTACGCGTGCATGCTGAAGCGCTATCAGAATGGCACCCGTTGTTGCATATTGTCATTCTTGTTCGGTGATCTCCTTCCGCCTTCACTGTGATCACATAGACAGGAAGGAAACGACTGGGGAATAGTCACAAAATGTGTGGCCTACTTGAAGCTTATTCTTTGGGATGACTACGTTAGGCTTAAACAGATCGTCAGCGCTTTCCAGGTCCAGCTTACCGGACTTCGTAATCAGTGGTCGCTAGGCCACGTCTCTTCGACACCAGTTCGCTTGCACTTCCGCGTCCAATCACGTTGTTCGTTTTGATACAGCGAAGTTGCCGCATTCTCGAAAACGAAAGTTAATATGACCAGGAAGCAACTGGATGCCCCCCCCCTACAGACGGCAGATAGAAAAATAACCGCACATATTAGGCCCAATCATTGTCGAATCCATGGCTTTCTGGAGTAGCCGATTATATCCAACCCCGCTTTTCGGATTCTCGATCCTACGTGTCTAACTGCACTGCAACACCGCGGTCAAAGACAGTACATTCTTTACTCGTTCTGTGTCGGATGATTGACTCTACGAACTTAAGTGCGGAAGTTCGGACGAGTACCGAGTTTAACAAATAACCGTCCTTCAAGTTTTATACACCTACGTGAAATATAGAAGTAATCATAGAAAATTCATAGATATTCATTTTTAATCGCTAGCGTCTGTTATAAATTATCTTCGGGTCCACTCAGCCGGACAACTCCGCCTAATCTATGACCATCTGATAGTTATCAGATTCCCTTAATTAACATGTTCCCATAGATGAGGCAGACTGTAAACTAATGGTCCTAGGAATTTCAGAAAAGGGCTTATAAAGGCGGTTGATGCGCATCATACTATTTTAAAAAAACCATACATTGTGTCTTCGTTCCTCATTTCTGTAAGTTGCCACCTATTATGACTTAGGATATGGAGGCCTGGATTCAACCGTTCACGAGGAGAACAGTCGAGGTGCATTCTTTACAACTAGCGAAAACCGACTGTTGTTATCGCAAGCGAGGGAACTAAGGCCACGACTCCATGACATTAAACTACTTGAAACCTGGTCACATCCAATTTGGCAAGATGATTTTTTCTCTAAGAGTCATGACACAACCGAAATTGATTAATCTTCAGGTCACTACAGTGGTATACATAACGGTCGCTCTTTTAGGGTAAATCAAAACCTGCTATCTTTTCCTTATCAACCCATTTCTCCGGTAGACGCAGCTACCATATTGCAGCAGAAGGAAGGGGTCCCATTAGATTGCCGAACAGTGCAGGTAACCTGACGAATTGGAGTGAGATAATCATGTCGTAGATGGGTGCAACTTCGTGAAGAGGAAATAGAGTTTGGTGGTTCACACCGAGTTGATCGTACACTTTATTCCAACTCGTTTGGTATGTCTTATATACGGACAAGCGTGGACCCCGTGGTGACCGCCGATCGGAACACTCAAGATACGTGAAGCACCCAAATGATTTGTTTTATTTACGCATATCCGATAATGTCTAGTACATTAGTCTATTAAATAAGTGGATACTGTATTACCATATATTCCAAAGATTACTGATAGAGCTGTATGCATATATAACTTCTTCGTTCCATTGGTATTTCGAAACTGTTCTTGAACCATTGCCTCTCGGTCACATCATGCTGAGGTTGAATTCCAATGTAGCGATTAGCACTAGTTCTCTTGAAACGGTTTGAAATTTACCGCAACTCTCCACCACTGGTGGTGGCTAAAAGTCAAGAGTGTAATCAGTCACAGTCGATTACGAGAAGATGCTACATGTTACAATTCAAGCCTGTACATTTGGTAGGGCTAGCCCACCCAAAATATTGAGGCATTGTTGTTTTTTGAGGTCGTTGTCTCCACAAAGCTGTCGGCATAGCTACACACACGTTTACCCCAGGAGCGATCCCCGGGACAAACGACCACCCCATGCCATCAGAGGGGATACCCTTAAACCAAACGGATTAGGAGTCATGCTCCCACACATCCTGACGGTGTTACGCTGTCACACGTTGTGTAGGCGACTCCGCATCGATCAACATGGATTCGTGGTAGGGCGGGCACAGACAAACAGACCATCACAAAAAGCAACGCGAAGGTCAGCCAGCGGTGATAGTGATTCACACGGCTAACGTTAGCAACCACCGCACTGTGCCGCACAGGTCGGATTTCGACCCGCAAGTACGATGTTGTGCAACACCACTACGGATGTCGGGATCGCTGAAGTGCATTTAGTTCAAAAATGTTCTGGTACGGTTCATCCGGTGACTTACCGGTGTATGGAGTCGACGAGACCGACCACTGTCAGGGGAAAACGGCACTGCATACAAACTGCATCGATGTCAATGATAGCTAATCAAACATGTTGTTTTAATTAACCATACCATTTTGGTCTTCAGAAATGGGCGCGGGTTAGGGATCCGTTCAAATGTGCAAACTATGACCCACTGTTTTTAATTCTTGCAGTTTACTTCGGTGTGAAGAATGCAGCCTCGATTTGGACTAGGGCAAATGGGCATCCTTATTCCGGGGTTGGGGAACAAACAGATGTGCTGTATTAGATTAACCTACTTGAAAAATTAACTTTGGAAACGAATTTCGCTTCCCTTGCCGAGCGCACCTTAATTGGCATGCGAGATCACAAATGTCCAAACTATGGTCCTTTCTCTGACACCCAAGCATACATGCTTCCACCCACCAATACGTGTATATATATAGATATAGTGTGCAAATGACCTAAATCCGTTTCGATTACCACAAACGGTACTCATTAAAAATCCAGCTTTTGCTAGCACTTCACATACTGTAGATTCACAGTGGCAACAAAAAACAGGATTACTTTTTATTGGAAGAATACCGATAACGTAGCCTGCCCAGAGTGGACAGTATCATTCTGATGTTATTTGCATTTTGTGAAATTCCCTCTCTATCAAATGATTTTATGGACTAGCTAATTGGTGCCAAAGACTACAACGGAAGGGACTCAAAGCCCCATTGCATTATTGGTCCGAATCTGAATATTGGACTGATGGAGAGGTTGAACAAAGAGACTAACAGCAACACCGGAATGCCGTAGCCTGTCCAGGGAATCAACTTTGGGGTGTGAACGAAATGTGCATAATTCCAGCCCGAAAGGATTTTGTATGTTATTGCGTCAGGTAAAAGCAGGTCTTGCCCGTGCAACGCCCTATAAAAATGGTGTAGGAGTAAACTACATGACCACCACTGGTGATATTCTTCTTGATCGACTTTCAGACCTTGAAGTAATGAAACGAAGAACCTTTGTCATGAAGTTATGACCAACTTATTAACGAATTGAACCCAAATATCTACTTCATCAGAGAACGATGTTTCCAGGAGAGCATGTGTAAGCATATAAGTATCTAAAAGACCGTTCGTCTGACGGATCTAGTGATTCATTGTGTGTCTGTCTTGAGCAGTCTCTTACATTGATCGTTTTCGCACACATGGCTGAAGCGAAAGTGCAGATTTTCTAACGGGTTAGAAACCTGAGTGTGACGTCGTGAATGCAAGTGGGTTATGTCGAAACATTCCCAGGTCTAATGTTTTGACGGGGAATTTTGTCTCGGGAGCTCTAGATATAAAGTGCTCGATTGTTGGCAATTTATATTCATTGGATGGCTTTATAAAATCGATCAGAGGTGGCTGATTATTTTGGCCAATTAGTAAGGAAACCAAAGTAGGGTCTAATGGACTCCTGTCAAGAGGTACGTCTTTTGCCTGTGCAAACTGTAACCGTCCGCAGCTGGAACAATAAACTAGATTACGTTGTATGCAATCATTCGGCCTTTTGTAAGGATTAGGGGGCACGTGACCAAATTTCTAGCCTGACTGAGGAAGTCCCAGAAACAGGCTGTTCTTTTGGTCAGATGAGCGGTTCAGTGCTGTCGCATGCGTGTGGAATGCCGATCGTCATTGAACGATCAATTATGGAAGGTAAATTGTCACACCCAATATCCGGCGCAAGACACTACGGAATTGTAGTAACATCACACGGACGGCACCGTTTAATAATTCAGCCAAAAAAACCCTCATGAGAAGGTTAGGTATTTGTGATCAGCCAAGTTAGCCACTGACTGGACACCACAAGAAACCGATGTCATTCATTTGTGGCTAATAAGTGATTAGGTTTTCGCCTGAACTGATTGGCCTCGCTACATTTAGGGAGTGCGAGGTGGGGGAACCAAATGACGACGGGCCGGGGATTAATTTAACTAATAATTTACCATATGATTTCAAATACGATTTTGTTTTATAACAAATCAATTGGATTTCAGTTGGTAATTCAAAAATGTTCAGTTACAAAAGTCGATCGATCGCTTCGATTGCATTTATCTATCCTTGTGTGGCTTTTCAATATTTTGTTGTATTTTCGAATAATGAGCGTTAACTTTCTTCTATTTAGGGTGATAATTAGTCATTTTTCCACATTTTGAGAGTGATTTTTTAAGATATTTAATTCGAATGAAAACTTTGGACTTATTCTGTCGTACGTGTAACATTTTCGGTTGGGTTAGGACTCACAATCAACTTTCAGATTTTGTGTTCTAGTACCGTCGAATGGTGTTTTTTCATCCTGTCATTGAGCAAAATGAAACGGGAAGGAAAAATCAATGGTTTTTAGGTGACTGAATACCGCACGTGAAATGCGCTTGTAGCAACACGCGACAATAACCCGATTTGACTGAATTGACGTGTCACGACAGAGCTGTACTAACCATGGGAGAATGCAATTTCACTTCCTCAAGGACAGACAAGTATTCACCATTATTGTAATCTTTGAGTCAACCATTAGGCATAGAATACACCTTGTAAGTTGGTATGCTAGTGGACACGAGCGGCTGAGGAAAACGAAGGGCCAATTTCTTCATTCGTTGACTTATGTTTTGTCACCATCTAGTCGAGTAAAAAATGGATGAAAAAGAAGAACAAGAATGACAGCTGGTTGGAGTTTGTCATATTCACCTGCACGCACAATTGATTTCCTTTATTTTTATCTCAGCACTTTTGTGCCTTCTTAGACCCAACAAGAAATAGTGGATAGAAAATGGGCGCTTGAATGGACTTTCGCAATTTAGTGTCGAAAATGTCATAATAGTCAATGAAATCTTTCTAGTCTAATGAATTCGTCTCATTGGCTATTCATGGGTCGTCTATCCCTGTCTGGGTTTTGTTGCCCGTAGTCGACTACCGTGCTAATAACACGTTCCTCGCTTGTCATCTGTGCATGCCAAGAAAACCGTCAAATTTTTTTTTCCCTGTGGCTTTTACAAAACACGGACACCATAAAGTGTGGACACTATCGGCACTTCAGTTCGTGAGGACAAAAGGGTAACAGCATTTGCAATTCGGTCCCCAGTGGGGACGGTGGAGTCGTATTGATCTCGCCGATATAAGCCTATTGACCCGCTTGGGATATTGTGACTTTTGTGTTTGCTTCAAAGTCGTTCGCAGTTGGTTAGAATCTCATTCTGGGACGCTGGGAAATGACCATGATCGAATTAAGAACACAAGTTCAGTTCAGCTCTCTATAAAATTCATAATCATAACACTACAATTAATGGGCAGGAAATCCCAAAGGATAAAATGGTAGGCAGAAGAAAGGAAATTTATGTATGTGCATACGCAAAAGATACAAACATCCGGCTAGTCACTGTGGATCAGTTGACTTTCGAGTTATGGCCAGAGTGAAGTGGATTCGCTTCGAGTTCGTTCCCACTGTTCTCCTCAGCCGAGAGCACTGCAGAAACACGCACATACACTCATCACTCTTCTGTATATCATCTTATCCTCTGAGGTTTTCGTTGTACAAATTCCAACATGATGGTTGGGAATTTGCAAAAGTAATTGCTCTCCTGAAGTTCCGCATTGCATATCATTTCTAGAAGCAATGGAACAGCCGTATAGTCCTTCTTTGGTTATCAAAGGAAAGCCCCGATGGTGAAGGGGGAATCTTATAATGTTTCGATGAATTTCCCGCCTCGTGGCAATCGTAAAACAAGGCTGCATTCTTCATTCAGCTTATTCTAGCTCCGACAAATCTAAATTCATCATGACAACTGCCACTGACACTCCTCATGCTTCGCATTGCTCGGAATCATCTTAAGGGAGTTGTTGCCAGGTGACTTCATTTGTGTTCCGCTTAACAGAAAATCCGTCATCTTAAAAGTTAGAGGTCCGAAAATCGACCATTCACGTCATAGTCGGCGATTTGCTATTTCTCCGCTCGTTGGCAAGTCGGATTGTTTGACCACTTACTTGATTCTATGAGGCCTCAAGTTTCAGGATGATGCTCGTCAGTCCCTCCGCTCGCCGCGGTTAGTGCAGTGAGCGCACGGCTACAAAGCATCACAAGTCCACGACAATCATACAGCCCAGATGACCATTTAGTGCATTTCTTGATCTGATTAATTGAGAACTTACGCAACAAGTGTTTTTCGTGTTATCGAGCGAGTTTCGCGAATATCGGAGGTGCATTTGGAGATTTCAAATCAGGATTGTACACGAAGAAAACACACGCAACCAGCGGCTGTTGTTTTGAACATGAAGCTATCCGATCACGTACTCGTGAAAATCGCCGAATTTGTCTTCTTAGACCTCATCAATATGATTCACTTTGATATTCGTTTCCGATAGCATGACCAATTAGTAGATGCGATCACGTTTGAACATTTGCAAACTCCGAATCATAACAATCTAAGAGAAGCATTTTGAACTGAACGAATACGGCAGATTAAGAAAGCAGCGATGGAAACGTGTCTGTAGTGAAATGAAAAGTCATCTGCCTGATTACGTGGAACAACTAAGACATGTCAGTAACATTACATTCCGATGAAAGAGCTCTTTTTTATTGTGGCTAGTATCAGATAACTGGCCAGAGCTAGGAACACCAGGAAGACGAGGCTCAGACCTATTTAACGATATGCTTGCTCACTATTTCAGTCGCTTAAAACGCCGTGGATTATACACAGGTCCAGATCAATAAAACGCGCAGGAATGATAAACTTGCCGGTTTATTTCGGTTTGTACAACACAAAATTATTTGGGTCCACAAACGCTCCAAACACGCCCAAGTTTAGTCAACACGTCTGGGAGGATCGGAGAGGTATGCATTCACATCATTCAAGTATGACAGACATGATAAATGTGTCATACAGGAGACTATCGGGACTTATTTTGTCCGAACAGTTTGCCTTGGACAATAGCGCTCAAATATTCGCAATCTTCTAGTATTCTGAACCAGCACCGACCAGGTTGCACACGAACGAAACGCACACGTAGTAGCAAAAACGCTTTTTGATCATGATTGCAACTTCGTCCTTCATTTAACCATTTAGTAGTAACATCGATTCTAGATATTCGAAGAATGATGCTTTTTCGACTTGCCGATTGCTGATGAATGGCTGCTAGGCAGCCGAACAGCTGGGCATCCGGGACGGTCGCGAAAGCTTTTGCCTTGGCAGTGTTGACCTCGGGGCCAAATTTTGCCATACAGAATTTGATTAGATTGAGAATTGGCTGCATGGCGTCTGGGATATCACCGGGTCCAGCAAGGTCGCTTGCAGAATCCACATCCACGGTAGCAGATAGAAGAACTTGACTAGATGCCTAGGTAGCAGGTCACCGCATTGCTCGTTGTGAAATCGAATACACAGTTGAAAGGAATCGAAGTAAGTGGACAATCTATTCTCATTGCGGAACGAATTGTCCACTGTGAAGACTCCCTATCATATAGTTACACCCATAGGGAAACGGATTATAGGATCAGTATGAGTTTCGTAAGCATGTTATTAGTTCCCATTAAATGAATCAAAAACAACCCGAAGACCAACCAGACAGGCTACAGTTGACCACTGGAACTTGTAATGATGTTCCAGTGCAAAGCAAAGCATAAGTACTTAATCAAGGCTGGTCCTGTTCCTTTGAACGACCCCGTGATTTCGTCGAGTTCGGCGATCTCGTTCAGTTGGAAATGGATCAAGTTGTGGGACGAGAAAATCAGTCAGTGATTGAGCACTGGGATGTCCGATGTTTGAGGTTAGGCGTAGCACGTTTTGATTTATTGATTAGTCTTGGATGCAAATGCTTAGTCTAAGTTGATTGAAACATGCAATACGTATGCCCACAGATGAACTTTTTTAACATAATATATTCTGCGATGCCGATAATAGTTGAACGGTGAGTCAGGGTGATCAGTTGGTTATGTGCCAAAAATCAAGTTCCCCGGTTTGATCACTCTAGGTTTGCCCCCTTCCGATGTTACCTGACATTAAGTTGTATTATGGATAAGTTTCTCCTACAGCTCAAGCGCATACTGGTATGATCGGACAGCGACCGTTTTTTATTCTTTGTTCACTATTCTTCCGTTCATTTCGTTCCATGGTAAACAGCTCCACACTATAGCCATCTAATTTGGTGCATACTAATCAGCGCCAAATGGGTGCGCAACCGAACTAGATTGAATCGGATCATTTTTACGCCAGGGCTAATTAGTCTCGTTTATACGTGATACTAATAGTTTGCCTACTAGCCCGAAGTAAACGTCTTCCATTCGTCCGCGAAAGATAGAAAAATGAATGTTACGAAACAGAAGCAACCTTAAATGACCACTACGAAATATCAGATGGTGCAAATCGGGCCGTTGGACGGGATTCTGTCGGGCGATCATGTACATTTGAATTAATCAGCAGTGTTTACAACTAGACTGCATCCATAGGCTTGATCCAATCACTCCCAATTACAAAGAGGGTTTTCTGCGCAAAACATACCGGCTTCGGTATCAAGTGCCTAGTATGAACAGTAATTAATGCGCATTGTACTACGAAACGATGCGGTGGTCTGGTTGACGTTTTGTTCTTCTGTCGACCTGATTTGCTGATGCACAAAACACTACTGTCATTACTAAAGAGAACAATACATCAGGGCTGGAACGACACAAAATACGGCTTAGCTACTGTTCTTGTGGCACCAAAGGATCTCGTTTCAGGTCAGCAGAAAGGGCCACCATACTTGCCGACACTTGCCCTTGTCATGTGGAATATCTTTACATGCGCGTACAAGCACACCTGCACACATGCACATACACACACACAAATGAACACTTACACACTCATGCATGTGTATGTACATCTTTTTGACCTACATTATCTGTCGTCGCTTGCAACAGTGTGAGTTTATTTTTGTCAGTTCACTTTCAAAGCATTAAATCGTTGTCTTAAAGATTTGACCTCGAATCACTCACGTGTACACAAATTTGCTTTGTCCTGAGCACAAAACAAGGTACATTTTTTCCGCCAGAATAACAGTTTATCCTGACGGAGTTTGTCGTTCACGAGACTCCATTGGAAGCAGTAGCTGTTGCTCCCTGCCCTCCCTAGTGTGAAGTAGTTAGCTAGTCTTCTCATCTGTTACCAGTTACATAAACATCTTCTGAGAGCGAAGTCTGTCGTCAGCATCAAGGATGGCCACTGACCAAGCGGTTGGGTACGATAAAAAACACATTTCGAAAATACTAACAGCCTGATCTGTCCTACGGAAACCGAGTTCCATCGCGGAATTTTAAACCTGTTGCTCATAGTCACAGTCTGTCTGCGATGACACATATTACCTGCTTGGGCGAAATGGGATTTTGTCTCAAAAACATCACTTTTCTTTGCAGAGGCGCGTAGGACAGCTTCATTTGGTACGTTAGCTGAACATTTCGCGTCGGTTTATGGTTCATGCTTTTGCCTCAGATTAGATGCAAGACGGGGCAAAGAAAGCCTGATTTCAGGTTGGATGCAGACACCTCTGGAGTCGGTGATTCGCTAGGCAGTGAATGTTTTCTTTTGCTGAGACCTTCTTTTTAGTTGATGATGCAGCAGAACAATATTCCGAGTTTGATTCGAGCATTTCGTCTACACCGCACCACGGTGCTGATCAGTTCACATAGTTGATGGAATCCGTTACAAAATTTTCATTCGAAACCAGTGTCCTAGTCTAATTTGCAAAGATACGAAAAGCAATGGCTTTTTTGTCTACAGAATTCCACGCTGCAAATCGGGCTTTAGTTGGCCATTCTTTCGGTAGAGACTCCAGTCGACTTGGCTATCACGAACACAAAACTTGCATATATATATATATATATATATATATCGGTTTAGGCTCTTCACAGATAGCGAAATCCCTTGTTTTTTAATGTCTCAGTCGGGAATTTCCAAACACATTTATTGACTAATCTACCTTGAGTTCGCTGCAAGTCTCACTGGACTACAGAAAACTCTTGATGTGAAAATAGATCGGAATGATGATGGAACCGTTACCTCAACCCAACGGTTTATTGTTGCCGTGTACGCAAATCTCCAAAATGCAACATGCTTTCAATTTTGTGCCAACTAATAAAAGATAAGACCCAAATGCAATAATGCTTTGCCGCGGGACAGACACTACTGAATGTTCGCCCCCGGGGCAGATGGGATTGTTGCACTGGTTTTCTTAACACATTCATTACCGATAACCAAATGAGGATCAGTTTTTGTTACCATCATAATACTACTGATCCATATCTGGTTGGGGACGAAATGATTGCAAAACCGGACAATCACAAGGTTAGGGAAGAACTGTTCAACGTAGTTCACATCTCTTGTCCAGAAGATTTTATGAATTGATCAAAATCTCTACGATACTCCTCCTCATATTTGCACATTCGGAGAAAGATCACTGCTTCGAGAAGTCCTGTCCCGGTCCCGATTCAGATTCAAATGTCACCAGTAGAACCTTCTTCTTGAAGATGAACAGTCCCGTCGATAGGAGTTATTCACTCGGTTCGAAAGCTGTCTGCCCTGGATGAAATAGAACATTGCAACAAACAATTCTTAGCTTGCTATTGCTGTTATTATTGTCGGCTACAGATAGGGACTTTATCAATTCAACAGTGATTCGACTAAGCTGGCGTGATCTAACCGAAATTTGAAACAATAGGTCCTCTTTATTCAACTCGGATGAGCAGATTGATGGGTTATTAATATCGCAAACATGGTACAATTAAAATGCGACCATCTGCTTAATGATCTACGACGAAGTCTCAAGTCTGCCTCGCACAAGACATTTTTCACCTGTCCATCCACAACTGTTTCCATCAACTGCAAATTCTCCTGTCATTTATCCGCCTCTGATCATCCATGAATAGCCCCTGGCTATCGTTCAGTGGCCTCTGGCAGGTCGTCTCAGCCATAAACTGAGTTGAGACAAACAAATTTATTCACTGAGACTGCATCTACCAACTAACTCCGCAGTCCGTTATCAAATGGTGTTTTTGAGATGCTCACCTGGCGTGCCCGTTGAAATGAGAAATGCCTTAAATTGTGAACTTATCCAAACCCAAAACATGATCGATAAAACCAGCCAGAAGCTATTAAACGAAGGCGCTGAACGATGGACAGACCAATAGGAAGATTGAACTAGACATCTGCGAGTGCTGTTTACGGGAAAATTCTGCACCTCATGTTGTCTACCAGTTCATTTGCCCTTATGGCTACGTTTGCATTGGCTGCACTAACTGGAAACTATTACAATCGGATATCGGTACTGGCTATACGCCTAAGAAACTAGTCCAAACAACACAGCTGCTCCGAACTTGAGATTTCTGGAGTATTGTACATAATGGTCATTGTAATTCTATTCACCTTATCTAGCAACCCAAATTCTTATAAAAGTAAGCTTGCTTTACACAGGCGACTGACAGGGGTAAATCAAACGTGCCTTCTATTCCACTGAAGCTATTTTTCGGCGTGACATCTTTTCCCCTGAACATGCTAGATTAATTTTATCACTGCTGGGTAAATCTTACTTATAAGAACAGACAGTCGATGCGCAGTACCGCTCACCAGTGAGGCGATTCAATTTCTATGCGCACGTTATAAAGTTACCCCAAGGGTATGGACCTGACGGCATCGTGGATATCCCCACGTCAAATCATACCTTAACCAGTCGCGCATTTATTTGGTTTATTTTGGTAGCAGTCTTTTTCGTTCAGAAATATTGCAAATTTGTAACATAATGAATAGATGGAGTGACGAGGTTACTAGTTTAACACCAGTAAGAATGGTATTGGGTTCGTGTTGCATAGTATAATTTCCTGTCTTTGTCTGCAATTGCTTTCGGTCTATGTGCTGTTTTACAATACTCTTCCTGATCAGTACTGTCACCCACGTGGGTTGACTAAAAGTTACACAGATAATAGACTTGCACGAGACAACAAATGACCGCCTCATTCAAAACTCACCGGTCCTCTCCTAAACTGTCATACTGCCGACTGTCATGGTTTTGTGGCCTTTTGCAAACATATTTGTTGAACTGTGGAACGTGTCCCTTCTAGTTATTGTCAAAACGCAGCCACTTCAAGTGGCTTGTATGCTACCGTATCAGGCGCTAGCCTTCTTACAACCACCCATGGAAGTATAGAATCGTAGTTTGACAGCTGGTCGGAAGAATTGAAAACAAAAATGTTTTAATGGGATTTTGCGAATGGAGGAGTAAAAGTTTCGCGGGTTAGAATCAAAACTAGGACAGTTTGCTTGTAAATGAAATTATGAACATGAAAACACGGGGGAATTCCGAGAGCCGATCAAAATTACCGATCGAATTGTGTGGATTTGACTGTCCTTAAGACCGATCTAGTTTTACTTCTGTTTGTCCGGAACCAGTAGCAACCAATGCCCATGTGAAAAGGAGAATTCACAAAATGAATACAATTTACACATTTCACACTATGCTTTGGCCTGAATGATTCACCCCACAGGCAAACGTTGCCCATTTAATCAGGCATACTGACTGTCGCGAGAAACTTGGGAGTGCTGGCAGAAACCGGGGGTAACACGGTTCGTCGGAATCCAATTTATGATTCCATGCGTTGTTCGCCAGTAGTCTTGTCACATGAATTTTAGTAGGCATACGTCGTATGACTTTTATAATCTCAACATTTGAGCAATTCCCATCGATGTGACTACTGTGTAATACAGTATCGGATTTGCATCGTGGTGCCTGGCCATGTCATATACGTGAACCCACAGAACGAATAACCAATTTGTCTAGTTCAGAATATAAATCAATGCCTGTATGTTAATCAGTCTCATCTTCCCTTCTGCTGTTTTTTTAACTTTTCATTTTGCAGATTACGTATGGCGCTCAGACTTAGATATTCTGTTCGGTCAGGATTTCCCCAAATCAAGTTCTCCAATGACGGGCACGGGGGCAATGGGAACATCCTCAGCCTCAGCAGCGGCGGCAGGGATTGGAGTGGCGGTTGGGGTTCCGTCGGCCCAAACCAAATTGAACCTACCGGAAGAGTTCAGACAAGGTGCTTACTATTCTCAATGGGATAATATTCGGGCAACATCACCGGAATTTTTCAATTTGGCTCTTGTGTTTATGCTATTAAGTCTCCGCTATCCGAGCGTATTCTGGTACACAAGTCGGGCGTTCTCGTTCGTGTTCTCAGTGCTCTTACTTATGACTGGTGTCCATGTTCTGATCGAATTCAGTGCAGCCACGATTCTGGTCAAGTTGGCTTGTAATCGACAACTTTTATCGACTTCTTTGACCTGGATTAGTAGCCTACGGTTGGTCACGGTACCCACGAAAATGCCTTTTGCTGGTGCTTCAAGGACTGCAGAAAATTTTGATTCGAAAAGTGCTCCCGCACTGGATGGATTGGTCACTGAGGCTGAGGCAGTTAATCCTTTGTATTACATCAGTCCTTTGGCTTTATCTACTACGGGCACCGTTACTTTCCTCTGTCTGTTCCTCACCATTTTCGAATATGGTTACCGACAATTCACTGAAGATTTGGCCACGTACCGCCAGTACTTAGTCGGCTCTGCTAATGGAACCGGGTTTGGTCTCTCTCAGCCTGACCCGTATTTAATTGCAGATGCTGTAGAACGTCGAAGCAATAGTGGCCCCGGTCCTCTATACCACCCGAGTGTGACAAATGATTCAGTCCATTCGATCGCGAACGGCAGTGGAAAATCCAATCCGAACACGCCGCCACCTCAGCTAATCCCCAATCGATCCAGGTCAAATCGATGTTACAGCTACGGGGTTGAGATGCTCCATCCGGCTTGTCGTTGTTGCCTGCACACGTATGCTCCACACATTTGCGGTTTGATCGGTAGTCTGTTTGTGCTAGCATTTAAAATTCCTGTCATGTGGGATTGTGTTCAAGTTTATCGGAACTCACGAAACTCAGTCATGCTAGCCGCACCGCTGTCCGGGATCATTGTCATATGCGCTTGGTTTATCGTTTGGTTAGCTTTCAGTATGAAACCATCATGGAAGTTTCAGGTGAGCCATCATGCATCATAATTCGGTAACTTTTCTTGCTTTCGGTCTGATACATATTTTAGAGGATTCAGTTTTTCAATGGCCGCTCCTGGTCCCACGCATTGTCACGTTCCCGGACTTGATAGTCATTCACAAGCGAAGTTTTATGGTCCCGATATTCCCAGTACTCAATGCGAATAGGAAGGATTATTTGTGTACATGGATGTGTGTTTGTGAATGTGAGTATGTTTGCACGGGCTGGAAATGTGTCGTTTTGGCTAGGCTATCTGACCTCTGCTTCGTGACTCACTGTTGGTGTGTGTGTGTGTGTGTGTGTGTGTCTGAGGAACTGGGTACGCAAGCAACTCCTTGAGAGATTGTGAAGAATTGGTATTTGGTAGAATCCTTGGTCCGCTTAAAGGTGTGGTTGCAAAGACGGGCCGTTTGACTCCGCACTTCGGTTCCCAGTAGCACGTTGGGTTTTGTGGACAAAGCGGCAGTTAATACGTGAGTTACGACCGATGGTCCTTAACGTATACAAACAGACCATAGATGTTGTTTATCGAGGCAGCATGAATGGACGACAATACGGTCATTTGATATTATTCACACACGTGTGTTGCACTCTTTCAATCGCATGCAAAAAAACAACAACAGGGGTAATGTTCTCCCTGGTCAGCCAAAGCGAATAAAAGGGACGGAGAATTAAGAACGTTGGACGACTTGTATTTTTGTGAAATGTAGAAGACAATGAAAATTTATGAGTTTAATGCTAATCCCGAGTTTGTTCCAGCTAAGCTGTAGCCTCGAGAACATTCTGCCAGTTCTGTTTGTGTTTTTGTGGTAATATTCGGTCTTGGTTTGATCAAATAGTCGACCTCTGTGTCGACTTGTGTGTTTACAGTCATAAAATTTCATCATTTTTCCGCTGATGAACCGAACTGTACTTTGAATTCTGTCTAGACCCAATCCCACCCTGGTCGAGCGTCATAAAGCGCATAGTTGGCACACGAAGTCGGACTGCATTATTTACCAAAATAATGACGAAAAACCAGTCGATTATGCACAAAGCTTGGACGTCCGTATCGAGATTGTTGTCCCGGCTGGGGTCATAAATCTTGTCCAGTAATCTTTGTTACTTATGTTATTGAGTCAAGAACTACCCAAATGATTCGGTCGAAATAAGCTGCATGGGGTCGTTTAAATGTTCCGTTTGTCCTGGTGAACAGTTTGTTTCGGCGCTTGGGCCAGTCAGTGGTCTTAAGTACCGTGTTCACACTCAACTCTCCTCTGTTCCGCTTGAGTATTAATCGAACTGGCCTAATGGTTCGGGTACGTAGGTCTGTCTGAAAAGATTCCGATTCGGTTAGACGGAGAGAATATACCGTGTGATTTAATAATTGTGAAACACTACCACTTGGGGAAAATTATTTGGTCTGTGTTAGCAGTAGATTACACGTTCCCATGAAATTATTCACCACGTGACATCTACATTCAACCCACCATCATGTGGTGAAGTTCAACAAACCGTTCACAGCCTACCCGGTATCGTATTGGCTAAGGCGGTCGACTGAAAGTCGTTCGTCCTGGATTTGCGTCCCAGTTTGGTCACGGTGGATGTGCACTGATGATGATTCCTAACACGGATGAAAAACCTTTCCAGTGTTTCCATGGTTTCTCAATGGTAAGTTGAGCATTGATATCACAAGGTGAATGATTCCATATCACACAGCCGGGTTCACCGAAACTGTGCCAACTGAGAAAGTACGAGCACTCGAACCCTTGCTCTCATCGAGATGTCCATGCATTTGGCGGACAAAAGTCGACGAAGCTCCCAATTTCTTCTCAGTCGCCATGTTATGAACATTACGAACTGGCGTACCGATTGTACACTAGTGAATCCGTTATCCATCCGGGCATTGGACAGAGAGATTCCGGGTCGATTGGAACAATCCGTGTGCACTGTCTAATGAAAGGTTATTGAAGCAATGCATTCTTTTTCCAAGGGTTTGAGACGTTTTAATTTTATTTATTCCCGAAAGCTCCGACCTGACCTGCCCATCTAAACAAAGTGAATCTTACCATTGTTTGTTAAGCCTATTTTTTGCAAGAAATCACCTCGTGAATTTTTGCGTCGACTGACAGAAGGCTAAAACAAATCGGTTTGCTCACTACGGTTTGGATGCAATTCGATAAGCGGATCGGTTTTCGGGCTATCAGCTTGGTTTGGGATTCGATGCCAGCATCGTTCAGTTAAAGCCTAAGTGGACCGCGGTTCAGCTGTTGTGTAGCTTAATTCTTGAAACATTAGATGCGTAATAGGAATCTACTGTTGCATGGGAAACTGGTCCTAATCTTGGAAAAGTCACCGATTGAAGCACGATATATCGTGTGATTTTACCAATTTGCTCAACAAACCATGGATAACCCGATCGAATAGCCTAACGGCTGATGTAATTGACAGTCCCTTATTCATCAGATTTGTGTTCGAGTTCCTTACCGGGTGCGGTGAACGATTCAGTGCTGATCTACAGAACAAGCACTCCGAAGATCTGTGCTATTTTTCACGTGACTATCAGCGAAGAAGTCTGTTCTGATATCACGTGATTAATCAGGTCATAATTCTGCAGAGTTCTGTATGTTCCCCTTGGGCATCGCCACTGATCGACGAATAGTGTTTCCGACCCAATGAAATCCGTTGTCTACAAAGAATAATGCTTCATTTGAGGACGAATGCCAGCAACGTAGCCTCGTTGTAAAAATGTATGACCTGCCGAAGTCTCAATTAGCGCGTATTCGCTTTCATGCGTCAATGTGTGCTAGCAAATGTGCATGAGAAAATTTTTAGGGTAATCGAAATATCGGATAATCCTCTAACACTGACATCCAAACAACTCTGTTAAATCACGTAAACTGACATAAAACAAAATACCGTACAATGTATCCGCTTTTCGATATATCCAATTTAAAAAGAATAGAACAGCGATCCGTTCTATTGCTGAATAACCAAATTTTTTGAAATCTTTCACAGTAACCGCGAAGTTCACCCGGTTAAGCATACACAATATATATATATATATATCAGTATGTGCTGCATGGGTTCGAACCCCTCAGAATCCTTTTTTACCAAGCCGTAGTTCATGACGAAAATAAATTTCCTTCATGTCCCTTGGTAATTACCGTGTTAACGTAATATAACAGATCACAGGTCCGTTTTGCCTTAATGTTTCATGTATCCCTGTTAGCTGGGCGGAAGTCAAGAATAAGTGTGGAGTAGCACAAGTGCTGTGCAAGTTTGTGCGTGCGTGCATGTCTTCGCGTGCGCGTTTGTGATTAAACCTAGGTAGGCATTAGATTCTTCGCGCGTAAATCACTGCCCAGGCCACTGACTGCACCAGCTGCGTTTACATTGCACGAATCGTTTACCATCTAACTCCATTTTTACACGAAGCATAAAACCCACACGGAATGACAAGTTTGATGCTAAACTATTGGATTCCCTTCGTTTATGAGTTATGGAAATAACGAACAGCTATTCTGTTGCTCCTACAAATAGTAATCGTCGCAGGATTGCGGATACCCCGGGATAATTTCCCATTCAAGTGGTCCAGGGAGTTGAGTTGCAAAACGTTTCGTCGCCAGTCTGTCTTATTATTCGCCTTCCTTAATTGTGCATCATCAATAAACGTGCTAGTTTCACCGAGAACAATTTGGGTACATCTTCAGCTTCCAGGGTATGAATGTCAAGGGCTATATTTATAAATTTATCTTGGGATGAGATCTCAAATTTTTCCACCGTTTGTGAGCTTAAGGGAAGGTTGATAAAAATCAATCATCTAGATTTACCTGTTGGTGTATTTGTTACTCGGGGATTATGGTGGAATTTGTATGTATGAAGGGTTTTGAAGCTTATCAAAGTGACGCGATAACCGCTAAGATATAGCCTAATACTAGTGTCCAAATATAAGATTTTCCTTGTACAGCGTTTTGATTATTTCTGGTGTTTTTTTTTTGTAAGCAGCGTGCATAACAGTGAATGTTCGGCTTCCGCCTTTCTCTAATAGGAGAGGATCACTGCATGTGGTACCCATGGATTTTCTTGGCTAATTGATACAGACGGTACCAAATTAGATTGAGGTGATGAATGCCTGCTGAAAAGGTCACTAAAATTGTTCGCAACCTATCGTTGTTGAATGGAAGTTTTTGGTTTCACAGCACTAATCCGGATCGAACGGGGCGGTAATTAGAATGTTCTTGTTCTTGTTCAGTTACTAGAAAGGGTAAGTGACCCAATCTTATTTATCAGATGTGGTACCTCTACTGTTTATCGACTATAGAACAGTCGAAAACAATTAAAGCGGCAACGCAGTGTGGGGTGACTTTGTCGGCACATTTATATTAGAAAGATTATAGGTGTTTTGTAACACAGAAAAAGGAAGATGTCTGTTCTATTTCGTCCCGGAACTCTTCCCGGTAACTCAGTGGAGAGCAGCTAACTAGAGCAGACACAAAAGTTCGTCTATTGATTTGAATCAAATTGATTACATTGGTCTTCGATGATAGACACTCACTGATCATATCCTCTGTTGATTAATCCGCCTATCGTTATTCATCGGGTCTACTTCGGAGTTTTTGTTCGGATTACCGACTGAAATAATCGATACGAGGTCACTAGAGAAGTTTTGATCGTTGACCACAGTAATGAATAAATCTAATCAAAATACACTATCGTTAAAACAAATGAACAGAACAAAGCGCGAACAAACCTATGGAACAATTTATTAACATGAGAATTCATGGGAAGAAGTTGAAATAGAATCCAGTTCGTGAAAAATTCCTCAGATGAGAAAAAACAAGAGCTAAAGTTCATCGTTGGTTCTATGGGTGACCCAAAAAACCTATCGGTCATACTAATATTCTTCTCTAGAGATGTGCTGACGTGGTACCGGAAGTCAGATGTTACTCAGAATGAAAATTTACCATCGAGCTGGAATCGAACCAGCGACCCTTCGGAATATTATCAGAGTGGTACCACAGACTGTGATAAAACATCTTGCCAGTAAGTCTCCCCCTTTGGAGTCCACTCACATTTATGACTTTTAAGCAAACCGATTTCTATTCTGTAAAGTGTCCTGCCTAGTTGCGCAGGGAATGAATGGCCAGTATCACAGTGTGATTCGTCAGCGGTGTACGAAATCGCATCGCATCCAGTCCAGATCTTTGTGATATCATTATGCTTATTATGCAGTCACAAAAAGGTAATCATAAAAGCTTTTCCTTTTGCTGTTCGGGCACGATGGCGGGAGATCCTAATTGAGTGTTCGACGGTTGGTGTACTGAAACGATCTCACCAACTTTATATGGGGAGAATCATTTTCAGACGGAGAGCAACATGAGATTTAGCTTGGACTCCTCGATCCAGCCCCTGTCGTATGGAAGCATGAGTTCCCAACCAACCTGTTATTTCCGTGATCCATTTTCTAACTTCCACGATGCATATTGGGAACCGGGTGCGGTCATAGGCCAAAGGTCTTGTGGATTGGACAAACAGATGTTAATGATTGGACTTAGACTGACATAATGAGGTCCTTTCATTCACAAATGAGGGTAATATTGACTCATTTGCAATTAGGTAAGCCGTTTTATCTGGACGAGTTTCTTCCATGTGCTTCTAATGGAAGGGGGATGAAAACGCAAATGCTAATTGCTGCTGTGTTTGTCAGTGCGGTTAGGAGATTGGGTCTGGGGGCACCCGATACACAATTAAGAAGCCTGGTACTCTGTCTACCCAGTGATCTGTGCTTGTCGAGCGTTTCCTGTCCGCCGTGTTTCAGTCAACGTGAACAGTGCACTGTAATGCTCGGGGATAGTTGCTTAGGGGTTTGGGGAATACAGGTTGGGTTGTCTGCATAATTTAGTGAATAGATTATCACTGAAGTGGCCAGCTTTGGCAAATTATCCATGCCAGAATCCTGCATCACCTGAAACCATGGGAATGCTTGGGGTATTCGAAGGGAGTAAGATGGTTGTTGGCTGGTCTGACATGGCATCTTCCTTGAATGACATGCGGAAGGATTATTTCCTTTTCGAGACATTGTTATTCAGGCCATACTCTGATCTAGTTCTTAAGTTTTCATCCCACATTAACCGTTTTCCATGTGTGGCTGTAACTTTACATAAACAATATTCTACCTATTTTCATTACTCCAGAGCAGTCAGCATTAGTAGTGGACATCATGTGTCATTCCGTTTTCACGTGAAATAACCTAAGGTCCAAATACTTTCATCGATCTTCGGTAATGACCACGAGATTTTCGTTAAGTCATATCAAGACACGTTTTCTGTAAGCTCAGAAGATTGCCGCCCCTGGATTACTGCCTCCTTACCTGGCATTTTGTATGAAAATTCAACTCTCGGAAATCAGCCGACCCTTAGCCGAAATGTTAGTCTGGTAAACCCTATCATATGCAGTAATTGACATAGTAGTGCATTTTGTTACATTTCTGCTTAAGTGCATTGCAACACTTTAATGGTTGGGCAGATGCAATTATGGCGACTAAGTAAGATTAAATCAATTAGTATTCATTCCCCTTCTCGCGGTTATCAGTAAGTACATTAGAGATTTTGTCTAGTTAATTAAATGACTCTTTGATGACCATGAAGAACGAAGAACAGCCAAGCACTTGGTCCACTAGACTGGGTTTTCCCCTGACTGAGTAAACAATTCTATCCATGTTCTGAGTTGGAAGCTATTTTTTCGCTGCTAGTCTTGCGTTTGTATTTTTGTGGTTAGTTGCTCCTGTAGGAAGCGATAAACGAGAACGTCAGACTAGATTGTGACCGCAGTTTGCTAATTCCAAAAGTTGGGAAAATTCTCCAGTAGCATAATTTTTTTCCATCTAGGTGCAGTTTTTTCTTCTCAGTTGTATGTTTCGCATACGGATGGATGAACAGAATTTTCTTGGAAGCACACGACCGGTTTGGCGGTTATTGTCGCTCTTCGGGTATGCGTACCGGTTACTCTCGTGTCCAACAATCCCTATACTAGTACATTTGTTTCTTAGTTTATCATTGGAATTTCATTTGAATCGTGATTCTTAAAAGGACTTATCATCTATTCACGCTCCTAACGATTCAAATGAGATTGTAGTTAGCTAAATATCTTTTGAAATGGGTTCAAATCCGAGGGCCTAGGGGACCGTGGAAGTGATTTCACCCCGCCAGTGTTCTCAGGGGGATTCTGGCTGAACAGAACGTTCGTTGTCCTGATTTTCTGTGTTAACAGCTCATGTGGTAACTTTAATTCCATTGTGAAAAGTTCCCTTCGTCATGCACTCCGCGGATAAATTGCCTAGTCTTGGTTGCCCTCACACTGCAAATCGATCTCAGATTTCTTTCATCAATACTCCATATGTCGGCGGAGTGCCTGGAAATCGTTATCTCCTGGATTTCGTTCACCTGGTAGATGTTCTTTCTTCAGAACTGGTCATTTCTGAACTGGGGCAACGTTCTAATTATTGATGATTCAGATCGCTCTTCATCCGAAGTTGCACAGATAAACGTGCGACGAAGTGAATGACAGCCATCCTACTTGCGAAGTACGGGGTGACTCAATTTCAACGCAAAATCTTGGTGGTACCAGGAGTACAGAGATGGGGCAAAACCGATCCCCTCAGACGAAGTGACCAGCTTGCATGCCGTATTGCAGGCGGTTTGCCTGAATCATGACAAAATACTCGATGACCGCGTACTACTGTAGGTAGTAAGATCCGAAGGGATTCAGCATTTTAATGAGAAGTTTTGGTTCTGGCATTGTATATTACATATATATCGGGGGAAAAATCTGAAGGGCTACACTGAGTAGTGATATGTGTATTGTGATGTTTCGATCCAGGCTAGGACTGGTTATCAACGAGTTATGCTGAAATAGGATATATGCACACTGGCAGTCTGTCGGCCTAAAATGACACCGGTAGATCTCATTGGCAAACTGGTGGAGTGGGTTTTCTCGGATGCTTCAAAACGTCTTCATCGTTACGATCTCAAAACTGACAATATCTTGAAAACATTGCAGGCAAAACTCAAACTACCCTAACACGTTTATAACAGATACTTCGATGATAATCAGTCGTGTATGTCCCGATGTCACGTAATAGCTGGAATTTAAAGACCCTTTTAAAATGCTAGCAATTCGCCCTCGTGCACAGGTTTTGCTTTGAACTCCCAAGTCCCTAATTCACACGACAGATAAAACCAATTCGTGTGTACTCACCTGTGCTTTCCGCCATTCAAATGAATCGTTTCCTTTTTCTCTATAACTGTGGTCTAACTGAACCACTTTCTCCTGTGACCCTTCAGAAGCAATTGCGTGCCGACATGTAGAACGCAAACTCGAAGCCGACATGTTTCTTTTTGAAGGATAATTCGAAGATATCTCGTGAGATTCACATCTGATGGTCTTAAACCACCCCCTACTTGTGTTTAGCATTTTGATAATCGGGAATGAAATTTCCCGATGCAGTAGATAGAATTTTTTATTTTGGTATTTACGTACTGTTCCATTTAGTGTAGAGATTACTGACTAAGAAATTGTCGGTTGACTTTGAAACAATGAAACTCAAATGACCCTATACCTAGTTAGACGAAGAACCAACGATTTATTTTGGTAACCAAAAATAGGTTGTCTTCAGTTTGTTGTGATTGTGTGAAACCCGTGGGGGCATTCACAGCAAAATATGTGTTCTATCTTTGAACCTCATCGGACGAGGCGAAAGAGGAAAGTGTGCTAGCCCGAATTCGGATATCATATGTGCACCAACGAGGAATGAGGAGGAAAAACTCGTCATCACAAGTACAAAGCTTCATAGTGATGCCTGAAGTACATTTATCGAGCATGGTATTTTCAATCTATCAACTTCCTCAGCATGATCGATCTAATTATACAGTGTTCGCGTGTAACAATTTGCAGATCACATTCGAGGTTCACATTGCACGCAGTGATACAAACGCGAGTAGTTCAAAGATACGAACGGTAATATACTTCTGATTGGGGATCCAAAATCACGATCAGGGTGCAATTCTGCTTGGGATTTGTTTCATACTTCCGAAATTCCAAATATCGCCGATGAACCGAGCAGACTACAAATCATACGTTGTTACGGGGCGAGTAAAAATGAATAAAGCAGATAAATTGGGCTAGTCGGACTAGTATATTTCACCTGGTTATCCTATATCGAACGAAATATCATCTCTTACACAGAAACCCGGGTCGAGCGATCCAATAGTGTCGTCCATATATCCTATTGTGCATCGGAGGCTATATGCGGCTATATCCGTCCTCCCATGTAACCATTGCAGACAGAAAACAGGCGAAGGAAGACCAATGGTGACCGAACGCCGGCCTCATTACAGTATTGCTGTGATAAGTGAAGAAAAATACTGATTTATATTTACATAAACCAAATGATTGTGAGTTGAAAGCCGAAGCTATTGCGCTAGCCGGGTTCATTCTTAACGGCCCATCGACTATCAAGAATACATGGTATACTCCCGTCTCCCTCGCTGTCACTGAATTCTGCAGACCACCGACGTTTGAACTTAACAGGTGAGTGACTCCCAGGAGAGGACGCACTGCTCTGTAGGAAGTAAAGTTATTAACCCTCCTGATGATTGCTAACAAGGCTAAAACAGCTGTATTGTGCAAGCTGGATGTTGACAAATTTGAAACTTCACATCAAATCTCATACTAACGCAAACTATGAAGAACGAAGGATCTATAGGGCAAGTATCAGCCTTTTTCTGTACCGTATTCTGTTCTTCAGAATGCCGATCCTATCCCTAGAACGTTATCCCCCGTTCCTGCTATTTGAAGTCAAAGTAACCAAGATCCATCGACAAACAGAAATCCTCAAGAGTTAAGTTAACTCCACATATTTATAGGTTGCTTTGTCAGCATTATTACACCGTTACGACGGCCATCGTTTCATCGGTTGTCCGGGTCGCGTTTTGATTGGTTCATCTTGCTCGATGCATTTCACGCGATTCAGTTCATGGCGTTTTTTGTCCAATCCGATCCGTCCATCCTGAGTGGTTGGCCCATCTCACGATAGGGCCTTCTTTTTTGCACATTCGCACTCTTGCCTTCGACTCAAGCCACGCTTGCGTATTGATCGCAATTTGTCTGCCACGGTCCAACGTCGGGCAAGCACCGGTAGTCAATGGAGCAGCTGTTAAACTCAGGCGCAATACCAATTACATTACACCAATTATATCACACTATACTTATATCTGAGCCTTAGCAACCTGTACATAAGCCTCCAGCTGAAAATCAACGACTGGGAGTAGAGTGATCATATCTAGAATGCAGTCATTATGGGAAACATGGAATTTCAATGACTTAATGTGTATTAGGGTTCACTCAATGTGCACTCTTTTCCGAGGCATCCACCAGTTTAAAGATAATTCAAGATCGTCAGTCTTTGTCACAACCAAACGTTATGTGAACTCCCACCTTGGAACTGAACCAATTTGGATGACGGTACGATGGCTGACGTTAGGCGATAGGACTCAGTACTGTAGCCGGTAGTTTGTTTGCTGTATTCGTGTATGTGATGTGACAAATTGGTATTCTTTGCCTATTCACTACACGTTCATCCATTTCGTTTTCGGGTAGGCGATACTGTCAGTCAATAAAACAAAACCTGGGACGACATTACGCGGTGATTGGTTATCACCAAGAGACGGAACTTAATTGAGTGCAATCTATGGAATTTATTATTTTTGATTAAACGTGTGATCTTTGCAGTCAAGATAAAACACACTACGTGGTTAAGGCTCAAAATTAACAAGGTTTGTGATTAGAACTTGTTGGATAAACATATATTTTATATGCGTTCCTAGTCCGTATTCTAGATTGCCAACCATCTAATGATAATTCAGACTTTCATTCATAGTTATACATTATCAAGTGGGTCAGTGTTTTTGGTTAGATTAACGACCAGTTTCGAGTTATATGATCAGTTGCTAATGGTTAGAGATGAATAATCAACCTATCAAAATGTTGGCTTGTGTCAAAATGATTCGCAACATCAAGGTGTTATTTTCACGACTTAGCTATGAGAACCTAACTTAGTCTATCCGTAATACAATTTGGAATCTAGCCGCCAAATTGCAAAAGCGAACAAGCATCGAGCCACGGTATCTAACACGATGGAATATTGCCGTAAATAGGGCACAATTAACTGTACAGAACACGGAAAACACATCGGAACTTGAGGTGAGCCTAGACTAGGACTATTAGTTCGGAGTTCTCTGAGTTTTGAAGCAGCGTTTAATGTATAACTAAATGATATGGGAGAATAAATGGATTAACGAACATAAGTGAGCAAATGATTAAATGGATAGGTGCAAGAATGAATGAATAAACGATCCCATGGACGATTGCAAGTTTCCAAGTGAATAGGGGAATCAACAAACGGTGATTTTAGGCATAAACACGCGGGCAAAGTGCACACAAATCATCGCCAACTTTCTGTCCCATATTGGCTTATCTATACAGATAAACCGACCATGTTAAACGCACATGTTCCAGTCACACACTAGCTTAGTCAGATCGTGACGAGTGTTTACATTCGCACGGGTCCGACCGGTTTCTCCTACGCTCCCGCCCTCGTCCCTCGTGCCCGTTTCCGTCTCCGTCTCCGTCCCCTTCCCACCCCACCCTCACCCTCATCCTCACCCTCATCCTCACCCTCACCCCCTCCTCCTCCTCGTGAAATTTCCACATCCAAAAGCAACCTGATTCCTGCCGCTGTTATTGTACCCATTCTTGCATAATTTCTTATCCTGTCCAGTCGTGCAGCTTTCGTACCGTGCTTTATAATACATTACAGGAAAGAGAAGCTCTTGAGTAAACAAATCGGACATAGAGGTGCAAACAAATTGGAAGTGTTACTCATGTTGTTCATTTGTTCCGCCTAAGGTGTCCATGATCAGCCGGTCAGGAAGTCGTGTCTCTCTGGTGAAAAAATTCCTAACCTAGATTAGTTAGCCACTATAAGCGGCCATGAACAGTGACTGAATCTTATCCAGAAATGGTGTCTGTTGTTAACCCATACTGTTGAAACATTTTCTACCAAGGAACGAGAACTAGGTGGTTCGCGCGTGGGGAAAACCGTGTTGGATTTTTGTCGTATTGATGCTGTTACAATCAATTGGTTCGCACTTAAGATATTCGCTGCGGCTACCACTGGTTTCTTACTAGCCAGCAAATTTGTCGGACAAAATGGATAGCCTAACACAACGAGAGTGTGCAAAGTTCGACTGCGTTGACCGACCGCTTTGTGACTTTTTTTCAATAAGGAGGGTAGATTTCGTATTTGCTTCTCACTGATGTTGGACAGCCGAACGTAAAACGGGAAACTCATGCTTTGGTACAACTGATACGGCCCTCGATCATTGTCTTGAGTTCAGTTGAGTCCAAACAGCTACATTTTCCCGTTGTTACAATCTTTCGTATAGCTCCACCACGCTTACAATGAACGACCGCTATAAACATGAATTTGATCCTCAGTTTCCTCAAGTTGAAGGATGCAGATCCTTTTTTCAAAATTCAAGCGCTTGAATTTACCAGAGACGATCGGCAAACTTCAACCGGACTTGTTGAACAAGATCATTGGGATTTTCATGTTCAGCACTAGGTACATAACGACGGTCGCCTGAAAAATGAGATAACCGATCGGCGTTCTGCATGAAGCATTGAGCATCCATGTTCATTTTGCTTTAGAAATCCTCAGTCCATCTCACCTCATTCGTTAGTACCCCGTCTGTACCGAGAGCATTCCAGTCATGAGGTCATGAATAAATATGGCGATTACAGGTCAGCCCAGGTTGTCCGCTTGACCGAGTATATATATATATATATATATATATATATTAATAAGCCAAAGTAAGCGCCTGTGCCTGTTTATGTTTAGGATGAAAGGTTAGGAACTTTCGTTCCTGTTCGCTCGTGGACCGGTTTCTTGATAACATCTGCCCCTTTTCCTAAAGTAATATACTTTTTTTAATAAGAGGGTAGCAAAGTTTTCTGGGGCCCAGTATCCAGGCGAGTTTATGAGAACGGAACAAATTACTTCTCTCTAGGACGAATTTCCGTACGATCGATCACACTACTCAAGTCCTCGTCTGTGATTTAGTTCTGAAACCAAACTGCTAATAGCGAACGTTTCTCCAAAGGGAATAAATCTAGTTGACCTCGGCGCTGATCGCTTAATTGTTCTGAAACGTACTAACTTACCGACATGTAGGCTTTTGTGCACTACATGCCTTGGTTGATTCGAGCCAATCTGAAATTCAAGCTCGTAGAATGCATGTATTAGTTGACCCTTGGAACACTGACGCCAAAATACTCGCAGCTGAACCACGATCCGGTAACAAACAGAGAAGTACAACAGTTATGGTGTAAGGCATGCAGATTACTACCAGTTGGTTGACCGAATTCACATGGCGAAACTTCATGAGTGCTTTACGTTACTCAAGGAGACGAAGAAATTGATACGGTCAAATATGGCAATTAGTAATATTGTAATTCATACTTGGGCCAAAAACACTACGCGATCCAATCCCAAAATGCCCACTCCCTAAAGCGCTTGTTTTCTGCGCGTCTTGCCATGCCCCCTTGGACGTTAGCTATCGTACTTCTTGGCGCGTGATTTGGGCAAGACCTTCTCAGTAGTCCGTGTCGATGTGTCGGTCTTTCACAATGTAGGCGGCTGAACTGAACCGTCCCGTATTACTCCGTTACCGGACGGGCTAGCACTTGGCGCTTGGCGATGAGACGTCGGATGCCGCGTAGGTGGGACCAATGGCATCCAGCTTGTGACATACTGCCCTAACCATTTTTCGACAATGTACGATATGGGCCCGAAACAACGAGAGCATCCTCCTAATTTAGGAGTAAATCGGTTGGAGAAAAAAAATCACTTGACAGGCTGAGACTGGAAAAGTAAAAATATCCATGCACTGCATTGCCGTACTGCTGAAGATCGCCAATTTCAGCAGATGGACCCAACGTCATGAGCTCGGCGCAGATTGCGTACGTTTTTCAGGAAGTAAATGATGAAGAATAACTTCCGAAGGAAATGACTAATTACGGGTAAGAATCACCAAATCGCGTAACTAATTGGCTTGGACGACAACGCACGTCTTCATCGAACGAGAATCGATACAACGACGATAGCAGGACGAGGTCTTTTTCATTTTCTTGCAAATGAATTAGACTGGAACATGTGATACTGCTTTAAAAAATCATACAAAAGAGAAAGTTGCCGAGTTTATAGAATTTGAAACATCACCCGAACTAAGGCACGGGACGAAGTAACAGCAACTTGTCGACCGACTAACAGGGAGTAAGTGCTATCATTGCCCTCGGCGACCGAAATACGAAGCTTCGTATATATAATTATATATATCATTGATTTGCTCACATTTCTTCATATATCACGCCTTTGTTGTAGTGACTGTTCGGATAACAATTAGACGTGTGGGTGCTGGTGAACGTAATAGAGTGGAAGCATTTCTGACAGGGTTGCTTTGGCCTTGTGTGCAGACTTTACAAGAAATAAAGTTGTGTTTGCATGTCTACAATTACGATCATTGCCCCTCATGCTCACATCGAATTCCGAGTGAACATGAGGTCCTGAAACCTGTCGACGTAGAGGCCTATTTCTATAGTAATTTTGCTTCCGCAAAACATATTACAGTCAAAGGGTATATGGAAATTTCCGCCTAGAGATGGTGAATCCAATGAACTGAATTAATCGTTGTTGCAATTTTTATTCGTTCTAAAATCGCTATTCCGATATGTCCACCGAATTTCAGTTTCTCATGGCAGACAGTTGTTAAGAGCTAGCTGGCATCATAATGATTCCAGGGAACATTTCTCTACGTGGCCACCACTTGAACATAAACATGTTAGTGGTATTGTTTGCCTTTACATTGCTATGTAATAACTAGAGATTTGGGCAAATCGTTTTTTTTTGTAGACAGATGAAGCTGGTGTACTCTCACACGTTTAGTTCATTCATTCATGATACTGGCAGTGTTCCCGAGTTTATAGCCCGAATAGGATAACACAGAAACGAGCGTTGATGATCGGCAACCCGGCCATGACAGTCAGCTCACTATGTGGAACGACAGCCGAAAGCAACATCAGGATCATTGACAGTCACCCTAGGAGCAGCCGCGGATATCCAGCCCATAAAAGTGTACATACACATACTATACGGCCATATTATTGAAACACACATACACGCGCCTACGCACGGACGTACAAGCACGAAGTGCGTGCCATGTGCACGACTCTCTCCACCCACCCACGTGTCTAACAAAAAGGGCACCTGTGAGTTTGGTGCCTGCCAATCCTACCCAACTTCGTCATCATGGCTGCGCCTTTCAACTGTCTGAAACGTACACGACAAATGAAACAGGAAACAGTGCATGCTGCTCTCGATTCCATGTGATTAGAATACCGATAGGACGATAACAATTCACGTCCATTTGCGTGATTGGCTGAGTCATCTGACTGTGTTAAACCTTTCTTCGGATGGTCGCTTGATGTCTCACAAATCGCATCAGATTATCGAAGTTGTTTCGTCCACTGTGCTACTGTCCTCGGTTCGTAAACGCTTTTCAGTCCGAACAATGTCGTCAAACACGATATTGAATGAGCAGCATAGAAAAAGGAGGGACACGTAGATGAAATGCTTCGCTGTGTTGGGAACAATGATTTCTCGCCCCCATATGCTTATTTTAAGTCCGAATCTTATGCTGTGATAAGTACCAGTTCAGCAGATAATGATTGGCACACACGGTGTTGATAAACAAGTTCAGGGTAGATTCAGTATACATATAACAATCATTTAGGCACTCGTAAATCCCTGTGCAGGCTTCTGTATCCCACCACGGACTAGCCTTGATGAATGAGTGCACGTCAACTGATCCAAAGATAAATCCAATGCGTTGATTGCATTCATGAAGTCACTTTTATTCTTTCGATCAAAACATGAACACTTTGACTTTGGTCTGGTGACTGAATGGTAACAATAGTCCGGTGCTCATCAAATTCCAAGTTGACTGACTCTGAAACTACAAAGGAATCTATGGGGAATTTGAATTCTGATACTCCCACTGATTACTATGTTTTGAAACAGGAAATCATGTGACTCAGCAAAGATTTCCCACACGGGCAGTTCTTGTAACAGATGGCTTTTTCGATCTGCTTAACGTAGACGCCCAACCACGACACCTTCTGTTAGGCTGTTGTGCATATCTTTGGCTTTACGTAATCATACAACATTTCGTACACCTAATCACCGAGAATAGTTAGATTCGTCAGAATCTTCTATATTTTATTGTTGTACTATTAGAACGAAATAGCATTTCACACGAAATGAAATCATTTTCTCGTTTCCAAACCAACCAGGTAAATCTTCCACTCCAAACTCTCACGGGGCCCACCCATCATCCCATGTATCCAAACATGTCCGTATCCGGTAACGGAGGTCTAATTCAGTCACCTATCTTGATGGGAAGTCTGTTACGTCAATCCGGAATGGGACTGGATCGATTCACGCAACCAGTCGTTGGTTCAATGCATAGTCCGCCACCCAACGTAGCTAATGGTTTACTGGCACCTCAGCAACTGACTGCCTGTTTCACAACGGAAGATGGACACGGAAATCCTGTAGCCGTGCCCGGAAGTCCGGTTTACGCGTGTTTTCATGATCAGTCGACACCAGGCTATTATGGGACCACCATTGGCGGTGTGACACGGGCGATCCGACTACCAGGAAACGTCGAATTCGGTCTGCCGGTAGGTCTAAACAATTTGGGCATGGGCGCAAGAAGTGTGGAAATTTGCAGTGAAGATACGGAGGCCAGCAGTGGCAGACAAAGTAAGTTATTTACGTGCACTGTTAACATGAACGTGTGAACACTGATCAATCAAGTTGATTTCACATCCAATGCCTCACCCATACGGGGTACTCATGAACAGCGGTCACTCCATTAGGATAAACATGCTTACCGGTTTTGGGTTTACACTTATCGAAAGCAAACACAATTCCATGTAGACAACAGCATTGGTCGATCCCAACAGTTTTCACCCTAGAGAGGATTCGTGTAGATGAACGGAGTCCTTTCAATCTATTGTTCACGGTCATTTATCATCTAAATGTACGTTTTGATACATTTGTCGTGTAAGAGGCCATATAACTTGAAGTGTTCTATTGGAGACTAAAATACAAAACTGACATTTCCTACTATCAAAACCGTCCTGATTCTTAGTTTTCACAGGCAAAGTTCAGTTACCACCACACTTAGAGATTCCTCTTGTAGGCCGATTTGCTTCTTCGCGGTTCGCTTAAGCGACGTGTCTTTGAGTAGGTCGCTGTTAAGATGTAACCTAGCCCCAATGCTGCCTCTGTATCATGTTTAACATTTTTCCACTATTTCAGCCAATGTCAGGATTAATTTTGTTCACAATTCCACTTGGACGAGCGGCTGACAGAATACTCCGAACAGGGGCGTGGATATCGGCACTCTTTCCCGTTACCTTGACAACTATTAATAATACTGTGGGCACTTCACATTAGGTACTGTGGCAAAAAGAAAAAACTGCTGAAATCAGTGTCCTATCGTAAACATTTGAAATCGTCCTGTATGCCTGACTCTAAATTAATTGTTTTGAGAATTTATCTCAGTCTAGAATTCCCGCGCCGCAGCCTAGGGCGTTTCCTTTACAATTTGGGCCTCAAATGACTTGGCCGACACGTGGCGCAAGACTCGAACATCGAGGGAAATGCTAAAATTTTTGATAAAGTAAAGTTCGCAAAGTTATTCTGTAGCTACTTTTAGACCAGCCCCAGTCCTCTATCCCAATCCCAGTTAACTTGTTTTTCAATCGTTAGGTTAAATAAATTTTTTTTGCAAAAATAGCTTAAAACATACCCGAGAATTAATCTGTCATCGACGGTCGAATAGAGACTGGCCGAAAATGACCGCTGTGTTTTACACTTGGTCACGTGCACCATGGATTACCTTGATTGTACTGCTTCAGGGTACGACTGGGCATGACCAACAAAGAGTACCATCTTTGTGGACACAATAATTCATAATTGCGAATGTTTAAAAAATGTATAGTTGAAGATGTAGTTAAAAGGCAACCATTGAAATGTAGTGCAAAGAACACCCGTCTTCCCATTTGTCATCCGATATCCAATTATTTCTAGTGGAACCCAGTCCCAACTGAAGATATCCTACCATCAATAAGTGCAGATTTGACATGGTACTGATGGCAAATGCTTCCCGAAAATGCACTTCTCATGACAATCTGACTGATTGTTTCGACTTTAGCGGGACAATGAACATTCCACCATAAGATCGCTAGCCTTCAAAAAACCAGTTTTGATTTGCCGGACGAATTATCTGACTCGCGCGTGTATTCAGTGCTATCTACCTTGCTCGTTTGCATTAGTGCCGATTTTTTTTCGTGCAAGGAATTCTCCGACCGGATTCGTCAAGATTGTCAAGACTACGGCGTTCCTCGTTGGAGAACAATAGAGAGCTACAGGCACGGGATTAATTGGTCTGGGACTTAAGCTGTCCGAGCTGTGTGACAGATGAGATTTGTGGATATCGGCAAATTATCACCAGATGTGTACAATGGTTAATGTACTGATTATTATTTTTTTTCGAATGGAAGAAGTTCGTAAAAATCCAGTTGTTTAGTTGCTATTTAGAATTCCCAACTCCCGTACTTTTCGTCTGGTTTTCTTTTTCTTTTTGAGAACTGGGGTATCGAATTATGATAAAAATACGGTATTGGTCAGCTAGTCCTTTTATTCGCTCTGAAGCAAATTGGAGGATATTTCTCAAGGAAAGTGAAATATGGCGACGACTGGCGGCAACAAAATTGGACCCGAATTACCTTGAAGTCCGAAATTTCACGGCCAACACCCATTCTCGACAAACAGGGAGAAAGACCCACTGTTACAGCCTACATCTAAAATTTGCCAAGTGCCTTGAGTAGGAATCGAACAGATAACTGTTCGCAGTGCCTACTGCTTTGAGGCTGCCATTTTCTGTCTAATCGTGAAAGGCCTCTCACATCACTAAGTTTTCCGTTCCATTATCTATCTTCTTTCTGTGCCCATAGTGAAGTAGTTATGTCTGTTCCTCTCATCAGTTTGGTGTGCAAATTTTAGTCTTTTATATCGCTACTAGGGTTGGGTTTTTGATGGAAACGTTCCATTAACTGAGCGTGGATCAGTCGCTAAAATTTACAATGTCTGTGACTCATCAAGAGAACCATGGTCAATATGCGACGGCAGAAATAAAGCTTCTAGTCTGTTTGATTAGTTGGTATGAGTCGTCCATTGAGACATGCCCGGGGATCTGGCGCTAGTCGGTTCATTGGTTCGCCTCGGGGTCAGGCGCAGGTACGGAAAACAGTTAGTTTGTGTTTCAGCTGGACCATAATAACTGTGCAGTGCTCTCATGCTTTTCGGCGTCGGGTTGGGGATGACTAACTGTACTGTTTCCCAGTCCATTAAATGCATCAACAGTCACGAGTTGATAACTAACTCACAGACCTAACGGTAACCTTTGACAGTAAACCGAACTCCGGTCATAACGATATCAGGGGGAGCCAATAACAGTCGTCGGACAAAGGCACGGCTCAACCGCTCAGTTTTCGACCGGTTCAATGGGAAAATCCTTTATAGGGCGAATCTTCCCTCAATTCATTTCAACTATCAGTCTTCCCTTTACCAGTAGCGCTGTAGACACCTATATCCATATAATGCTTGTTTTAATTCTCGAGGAATCGAAACGGGATCTTGGCTCATGAGAACTATGAGCTACAACATACGGGAGAAGAATGAAACCAATCGGTTTATGAATAAAACTTTGGACACGGATCGATGAACTAGTGATCAGAAGTGGTAACTGCACTCAAAAGACAAGTGTTCACTTTTGCGATGGGAAGCAACACGGATTGTGAGCACATATGTCAATTTTCCCTCGTATAGACCAAGGCCATCCAACACAAAATCACTCTGTCGATTTGCGCAAACTGTCGACAATACAACACGGACAAGCCTGTTTCTGGTCGCATCGGGGGAAGGAGGGTTGGGGGGGGGTTGGTTGGAATTTTGTAAGGATTTAAAACAACCAGAAAGGACAGTGATTTGTGACTAACGCATTCCTTCGTCCACCTCATCCGGGTCAAAGAATTGGCGGTAAATCACCAGCGAATTAGAAACAATGATTCCCCGGTTGAAATTTGAAAGTCGAAGCAGAAAACGTTGGCTTGTTTAATTCATCACCATTCCAGACCATCTTTACAAACGTCTAAGAGATTCACGGTAAATGGTTATACGATCAAGTTGAAATCAGACTGATGGATAAGAAATTGCGCGAGAACAAACCTCGTTTGTACATGGAACCAAATGGGATGTAGTTAAGACTAAAATGATAATTGCTGCATATCACGTTAGTAATTGGTCAACCGTACACATCAATGGTGTGGTCTGCATTAGCACTGCGGGAAATGCTTTGAAAAATGTTATTATGAAGGACGCAAAACTTCGTTTCCAGGTGTTTGTCCATGCACTTGTAGACCAACTTTTCTTACCATAAATTTATGAGCAAGTTTCCACGGAGCCAAGCTCGATGGATGCGTTTACTGACTACCTGGAAAGCGAACAACAATGAGAAATCACCTACACAGTTGGCATGCTTATCATTGCAGGTACGCTGTTCCAAAAGTTCGACAATCTTCATGTGAACATCAGACTAGCACTCGCGGGGGGAGTGAGTGATCGTATGGATCAATTTCCTGGGGATCAGACGGATCGATCTGAGTGCTTGCAAAAACACGTGTTTTGGAAAATATCCATTTTTCTGAAGTTTTGCTTCCAACATCACAAAGTCGATGTTGTCCGGACACAATTTTACGGAACTTGTGTAACAATCACACACGAGGCACTAAGTGACGAAAATTACAAACTAACTGCGACAAAAGCATCCACTGAATACCCAACAAAGTTCATTCTGAAACACCTTCTGGGGAAATCTCAAAACCCAGAAGTTACCATGCTCAGCAATTCGAAGTTTTCCCACACCTGTTGTTGATAAGTGATAATTCCAGTCAGTTAACTAATGATCGATTGAATTCCATCTTTGGACGAACCTATTATCTACTCTGTCCGGCCACTATTCACATAACGGCGAGGATATGAATACCGTCTGTGAAGTAGCTGGGGCCTGATTGAGCCAGACCAAATTGTAGATCATTTCCCATGTGGCTACCCAACTCGTTGCAAGGGCAGAGCAGAGAGGGATTTATCTCAATCGCACAGTCTCAGAAGCACTGAATATTCGATTCAAAATAAAAAAACTCATCTACTCAGTCAAGACAACCGGATCATCGGGTGCGCAGCACTTGATGGAAGCGAAAACATTGCAAGTTCGACCATCATGTTCAGGTGCACAACACGGCAAATGTGAGATTGCTCAGACCCGCCGATGGGTCTATCTTTTCCCAACAGATAAGCCGAACGGAACCAGCAACTTGGCCTTGTCTTGGTAATCGACAAAGTTGTCCACTCTCATTTTACTTCTCGATCGTCGTGTTGATCATTGTTTCATATGAAACAACCACACCAGTCATAGTACGCATATGTGTATTTGCAATGAAATGATCCGTGACAAATGAGGCAAACCCGTGTTCTCGATTTTTGCATTCAAGGTGAAATATGAGGAAAGGAAGAACGTTATTAAATTGTCAGACTCCGTAGGTTGTTTTTGAATTATTAGCCGTATATGTGATCAAACTACGGAGAAGTCATGTGCATTAGAGTCGATTACTGGGAGTGGCAGTCAGGAATCTCGAAAAACCTGTGACGGATAGTAGGGCATAGAAGTTCAGTAGACCGTTGAGAACCAATCAACTTAGTTTAATGGACATGAGGCTCGACTCACACTTATTCATCTCAGATTCGCGGCTCATGCACACTGCTACTGATTCTGAACAAGAACGAACTCTCTGTACGGTACTTCCATGGTTTGTTACTGAGTAGGTGAACGTTGATACTGTTCGATATACTATCTAGTTGACAAATGAGGTTAAATGAAATAGAAAGTTGGAGACCATTCAACTGGCGGTGATCGACCAGCCATCGTTATCATCCACCTGTGGCATGGAAGCTGTGATTTTGTAACCTGTTTCCGCCAATCACTGTCACCAATTTGACAGGAAAAATGTACCTTCTGCATCCTAAGTGGACTAACTAAATAATAATAAAAAATATTATTACGTGTATAATAATAACTATCATTACACTAGAGTTAGAAAAGACCTCACAGTGATTTCGATATCTTTTTTCCGACTATGTGTGGTCCTCGTGGAATTTTCAGATGTGACGAAGAGCTGAGTGCAAGAGAAAATAAAAAACACACCAAGTTTCTTCATCCAAAAGAAAATTTAATGAACTGGTGATCAATAGGAGACCTTACATATACCGTGTCAGTGACTCAACTGCCGGACTGTCGCATTTTATCAGAATTACATTTTATCGATGAGTGTTTTGTCACGTAGTCACACAGATGCCCACTTGTGCAGACAGTTGAAAATTGACAGTTACTTCAGCGCGGGCGTCCAAATTGTCTATGGACTGTGGTGGATCCTTCAACGTCAGTGATGCTGTGATCAAGACGATTTTGATGACACTAATTGTTTCGACAGCGCGCCAGCAGTTTAGCTTGACAGAGGGACTCGGGCGTTTTCTAATTAGCGAAGTGACATCGAACACCACCAACATTGTGATCGTGTTCCATGCCCTTCCCTTACGCTCATTTGTATGGGCGTAATTCGCCCTGGACTAGCTGTCAGTGTATGGCATTTCATCAGGTTTGTGAATTGCTTGTACTTTAATGGATAACTTCGTGACAAGATCCATTCGGTACTCCGCTCTAGAAGAATTGGCGAATTCGCGGTTCCGTCCAGATTATGTTATCGCAAACAAGACTTGGTCAATCAAATCAATAAGTGTGAGAGTTAGAAGTTCCGAATACTTGTACGAATTTCTTCAAACTTATCTTATCAGCCCAACTACGCCAATATTTTCTCTACCAAAAGGATGCGTAATTTTTCAAAACTTGGCTATCGTTAAACTCCATTTTCACTTTGGCTATATTCGTGATTGGTGAGGCTGTAATAAACAAATGTGGAACTATGACAAAAAAATCCTCAGTCAGGCCAATTTTGTAGTCACGTTTCTATTCTCTGAAAGGAAGAAATTAGACTTCAGTAGTGATGGAAACTGCAGAAGAGTCAACCGACCATAAGTTACCGAAAGATTTATCTATTTATTCATGAATAATCGAGGGTATATCTAAAAAATTAATCCTTTAGTGGTAAATGAATTAATTTGCCTTATTTAACAATAATGCTCACTCCATCGTTGAAAGCCTTATAAATAACACACACGGATGCCTCATCCTCTATTCATTTCGGCCGGATTCTTGTGTCTTGCATTGAGGGTTCTTCTAATCAGACTGAAACAGAAATGAATTGGTATAAACCTAGTGGATTAAGTACAGATTGATCTGGACTGTATCTCCTCAGTTAGTTTGCTTCTACAGAACTGAGCCCGTAAGCAAATGACCAGGCAGTACTTATGAACAGCTTACCCTTGAGGAACTTGAATGCACTTTTCTCTACAACTGGTTTTCAACTCACTGTCAACACAATTCAGCCCGCTTGTATCCCGAGTAGTGGGGTTCGTTTGATTGGGTGTGAGACAAGCGTGAAGAGTAAAAACTAGCGTGCATTTTGATGTGGGATTGAGCAACAGTGCTTAACAGTAAATCGCATTATGTGTTGATCAGACTGAATCTCACATTTTGATTGACGGTTGTTAGGCTGTGCACACTGTGGCGTTTGAACATGAAGATCACGGATTTGATACTTTCAATCGTTCGGGCCTTCTTCATTCGCCCGTGTGCAGTTTGGCCCAGACATCGATCCTTAGGTAATACACCTTTTTCTGTGACAAATAAGAAAATAAGCTAAAAGTACTACGATTCCCAATATTAATTAACACTAATGGTATTATTACTGCTAATACTAACAATAGCAGTGAGCTATCCATCAAGTGGAAAGATAGGAAAGGAGCACGAGAAGTTGCTAGTTCTGTACTGCTTCTGCTGTCGCGTAGTCTCTTCTTCAACGTATATCGAGGGTGTAGGAGTTTTGCCATAGTTGTTGTGGACTGTTCTGATTGTAGGAACTGTCTTCCGTGTAATCGGTGATAGGGTTGTTTTCTATCTCACAATTTCTTGTGACATCAATCGAATTATCGGATACTATTTGCAAAAGGGTTACTTTTAATTTTAGGAAAAATCAACCAATTCATTTAGAAAATTGAAATAAAAATAACCTGTTAACTTACAGTAGGTCATTTAGGAGGTAATGATCGGCATACCTACCGCCAAAGGGAGAAATTAGAGAACCAGTCAATAATTGTGCATGTTGTATGCATCGCGAATGAACCACATTCATAGTTCTGATACCGATCAGGTTTGTAGTTAGCGCGCGTGCGTGCGTGCGTGCGCGCGCGAGAGAGAAGGTCTTAGTCCTAGTGGTCCCAAATCCGGTCAGCAGCTTTATTCTTGAATTATCGCATTTGCCTTTATCGTTATTTTTGATTATGGACAAATCACACCGGTCCACTCCGTCAGTGACTTTATGAAAGGAAACAATATGAACGCGCAAACTGAGTTGTAATGCTTATTGTGACTTTTCCATCCAGACCAAATGTCGCATCAAACACCACAACTCAGTGTGCGCCTTCGGATTTTTCGTCCATATGCAAAATGAGCTGCAGATCTTAGCACTTGTGATATATATATATATATATATATAATATCTAATTTGTAGCGTTAGGAGTTTGCATGGAAGCTCTTTGTCGAAGAGTCCACAGAAGAACCGCAGCTATGATTTGTTGATAATTCCTTGTCAGTTGGGCCGAGGCAATCTTAAGAACGAGGAGAGAATGCCACCGGAATATATATATATATATATATATATATAGAAATTGTAAGTAGCATCTGAATGAATGAGTGCCCTTCCGGGAAAATTTTGTCTACTCACCCAGATACTATTTACAACTTATATATATATATATATCAGTGGTTTTAAAAATCTGTGTTATTCGTAGCTCGGGTTGTTGGTTTTCAAGTTTCATCGCCAGTCGAGGTGAAGTCGTCAGTGCACTGGCGATGAAACGTTTGCAATCTAGACGCCACGAAAGTATATATATATATATATATATATATATATATATATATATATATCTGCATTGATGAACAAAATTTCCCCGAGAGTACACTACGGATTTTGCAGTTATTGTTCCTCGTCATTTACGCTTGCCTTGTGCTCTCTTGTCCAAAATTCTTCCTAGATATGCATAACATTTTAAATCCACTTGTAAAAACCCATTTTACAAAATCCAATACTGATACTAATAGTGGCTTGGAGGAACAAGCGTATCACTGTCAAAACTAGCAATCTGACGCGACCAGGAGATAATTCAACTGCAAATATTCTGCTTATCATTACTGTGGCAAGCAGAAAGTTTCAAAATTATCACAGATGCGGTTTTCTTATATTGTTTGTTACGTCTACTTTCATTGGCACCGTGTTTGCACAATTTATGCATTATGAAGACCAACTTTTTCCCCCGTAAGCAATCTCTTGGTGCCACCGGAAACTCACTTGTAGCGAACATATCCCCTTCAACATATGCATACAGACGGACACATGGGTGCCATGATAAAAAAATCACATGAGATCTTACTGCTGCCAGTTGCAATGGGCACCAAGGTGTTCGTTTGTCAAATGGTGCCCTTTGCCCGTTATTTCCTCATTCTCTTGAAGGGTTTTCTACTTGCATTTCTGACCATTTATCTATCGAGTGTGAATACAAAAAACAATGCAGGTCGGGATAAGTCACGAGTACCCGCATTTATTAGACCCCACTGGGAGGTGTGGGCTGGTAATAGTGGGATAAAAGTTACCCATTAGAACAAGCAGTCTGGTTCACTTACGGTGTTAATGGTGGCCATTACTCTTCCTATCCGAGAGTAAGTGGAATACACAGACTCCGCACGTAGAAGTATGATTCCATTTTTCCCCATCCCCGATGAGTGCTCACGTGACCGATCGCCGGGTGTGGAAAATGGGGGACCTGAAAATGGCGTTTTCTAGTAACGATGTCAATATATATATGTATATATGCATATATTCATATGGTGCAAACACTATACAGATGTAATTCTAGCGAATACATATCCCATGGTTTTCAAGCTCTATTCAATATAAACTTATTAACTAATTCAGAATTTGGTTCTCGTAGACCGTGCTCCTGTAAGATCAACTTTTGTAAGGTTGCTTACAGGTTTGTACCGCCGTAAGCTGTCGTAGAAATACCAGGGTTGAGTGAGTGTGTGGGTTGAATCCTGCCGAGTTCGCAGACTTATCACATTTTGATCACATGAACACTTGGCAAAACCAGAGTCTGCAATAATTCCATACTGTTCACGTAGTTTGTGGGCCTTTAAAGGATAAATTTTCTGTCGGAAACGTTTTCAAAATAAACTAAGGGACTTTCAAATTAGGAAATGTGTGGGCGATTAGCAGACGATTGAACTTCCACCATTGCAAATATTAAATAAGAACGAAAGAAAATCACCGGCGAACTTGGTCAGTGGTGCAGTCAGGCCGGCAATTTTCGTTGCGTTGACATTGTCGTGTCTCGAGGTGAATATTGCGGGTTCAGATCCCTCTCTCCATTCCCCTGATCACTTTCCTGTCTGGCAGCTACCAAGAGCATGCTGCCTTATTCTTCTTTGTATTGATAACGATGCAAATAAAAACACAATATAGTTTGCTGCATCTTTGAGAATTTGGATTCAGAACAGTTTTGTTTGCCTTTATTGAAGAAAATAACTGTAAGACTTGTTGTGATATCCAATCATTCTGGCGCTCAACTAATATTTTCTTCGTAGCCAAAAACAAGTGGAGCGATCTGTGTTTTCTCAACAGTTTAACTTCAATTTTGTTTAAACGGTCTAATGTTTACATCGATATGATTCTTCGTGGTCAGGTTTCGTAGTCCGCCAAATGTCGTCCACCGTGTGTGGGATAAAGTGCATCTGAAATCTCTGTGAACAAGTAAGAATGGTGTTATGATACAGTCAACTGATCTTGAAGACCCTGTGTGTACGTTGTCTTCTTGGCGTCTTCCCTCATCAGATGGACGCAAAAGTCGAGTAGAAACACCTGCCTACCGGAATCCGGAATAGTTCCGTCTGATTCCTAGTTATTTATTTCGTAAAGAATTTCCTTGGGCTGACATGGAAGTTTTGCTTTCCAGAGTCTCATTTACTAAATAGCTGAAACCACAATTCCGTGTTCCATCCACTTGTCTTTCCACTCTGTTTGAAATCAGATGCCAGGAGCGATAGGGCAACTACCCGGTTTGTTGGGAAAACTGGTTCCAGATTCATCTGTCTAGAACTAAGCTAATTTGGTCTGAATAATTCACCGAAATCAAGTCAAACAAATGTTTTGTTCGCCTTGTGAAGTAAATATACAACGGCCACACGGTTGGACAGCAATGGAAAAGAAGTCAACTGTGTTGGAAGTGAATTGCTTTGGGTTGGTAGAAAAAATAAACAGGCTAATGAATAACGGAAAGTTTGTAATTTTCAATGCCAGAAAGTATGTGTTGTGGTATCAGGACGTTAAGAAAACTACAGATATATTTGGCCAAGTCATCAGGGATTGGATGCGTCGCATCAGCTAGTATCGTTTGAGATAGTTTCGTGAGCAAGCTTTGGGAGTGTTCGGGAACTGAATTGTGCAACATATGTGCACGGAACTACACTGTGTCTGGGAAGATGCTTTAGGTATCTGTAGATAAGTTGACGATCCTCCACGAGAAACCGGGAAAAATAAACGGGAAATTCACGAAACCAGTGGGACAGGATACAGGTTAAGGCGAAATAACTGATGGGACAAGGTCAAATACGAAATGTTTTCAGGAGCAAAGTATAAAGTTAAACCTTTTAACTTTTACAAAACAATGGCCTGGATATGGTCGCCAAAACCACGTCGTATTTCAGGCAAACATCTCTCTTCGGGTTCTCATAGAAACAAACTAGAATGGGGAATCACGCTACAGAAATTGTTTCAAAATGCAACTGCAAACAACATCACGCGACTGCACGAAGCACAACTGTGAAATCATCTTTCGGGAACTTTTAATTATTTAAGGAATTTCTCACACGCTGATCCGAAGTATCTCTGCTGCTTCTTCTTTATTTTTAGGTAGAAACAATTATGTTTGTTTGCAAAGCGCATTACATTCCACTGGTCACGCTGGCGTCCTGGTTCCTGCGGACGGGGGAACGCTGATGACCCGTCTGCTACACGGGACCACACCAACTCCGCCACCACCTCCGGCTCCACCTCTACCCCCACCACCACCACCACTACCACTACCATCAACGGCACCATCAACGGCACCTTCACAGGTAACCGTACAATTGACGTCGGTTACCCAACCGTCATCCCAATCAGGACAACCACCGCTCCCGCCACTGCCTATTTCATCTCAGCACATGTTTCCGTCCGCAGCACTAGGTATATCCTCTCCTACGATCGGACGTGGGGTCACTGAGGCTGATACGGGCTCCGGTGGTACCGTACAAGCGACAGGTGAATCACAGATGTTGCTACACCCTGAGGCAATTTTAGGATGATGTTATCAAAAAACAAGAGTTCTTTTACGAATACACCCATTTTTCTAGGTCATGATGGTTTCTTGTTTCATGTCTTCCAAAGCTCCGCGGACTTCCGGAAGCCTGATTATTTTACATCACTTGCTCTTGTAACTATTTGCCTGCTCAACCATGTCCGTACCAGACAAAGGAACGCAGGTAGTTTGTGCTCAGCTGAATGCCAGTTCACCACTGTATGGTCTTCCCGGTAGAATCTTCTTGTTGCGGAAAAAAACTAGGCGGAGCGAATAATGGCAGTAAAAAACGATCTCATCATTCAGTTTATTGCGGAAAATCTATCTAACTCTTGTACATTTGCTTTGTTTGCTCTGATATATGTCAGTGGTAAGGTGTAATCCCAGAGTGCCAAATACGGATGGAAGTTGAAGCATTCTGTTTCAATGCTAAAACTGCGGTTGAACATGTGGAAAGCTTTGCAGAATTGTAGTGTCTGGTTTGCGTGAAACCAGCAGCGTTGAACCGCTTATCTCCTTTTTGTGTTCTTTCATCTTTTTACCATGTAGTAAATTGGTTTCAGTGAGTGGATTGCACTCACTCCAAGACTGTTAGTGGGGGACTTGAACGGGCGATGAGGGGATTCGGACCGAATTCCTTTACGCTAAAATGACACGACGTTGCTCACTTGTCCATCAGTCAAGGTTGCGCGCACAATGCTCATTCGTCACCGATTTCCGCGCTGTCATCAGGGATGAGGTACAACGATAACCACTCGTGTGATCACGACAGTGTCTGTTCGGATTTCAGAAGCAACAAAGCCCATAGGAACAGATTACAGAGGTCAACAGTTTGGAAAATTCAAGTGTGTTTAGACGTTTGGTTAGGTTTTGAAATCGCATTTTGTGTAATGTCGGTGATACGTCAATACCCATCGTCGAAAATAGTGTTTTGAATCGATTACCAAACCGAGATGCTTTCCGAATGACATTTCGGAATCGCTTGGAATCACTCACTTCGTGGTATCGCTTGGTTGACGCTAACCTGGTTTGTTTAGTTTCCTTAGGCGTCTTTGCCGGTTCCGTAAATTGATAGTAAAATGTTCCCATAACTAACCCGGAAAAATCTCCCTATTAATTTAGTCTTTGCAAAAATTTTGTTTTCCCCAAATACTTAAACGCATCTTTGGCCTCAACGCTAGCCGAAAATTTTTCATGATTCAATCTGTATTGATCCTAGCACAGTTTGATTTACAAGAGGTAAAATATGGACATGACACATTTTCAACTTTTGTTACTTGTGCTATTTATTTTTTTTCTTTTAGTTTTTTATTAATGAAACAACTATATCCGTGATTTTCAAGGAGATGGGTGAGATGGGGTAGGGTGGATTGCTGCCAAATGACGGCTGCAAAGCAAGGTATTTGTCTGGGAATGGGCGAATTCCATTTTGGAATCTCGGATTCGGAAAAAATTATGTTCGATTAGAGAAGCAGATGCACAAGATTATATCTCGGCGCCGTATTCTGACCGGTCTAAAGATCAATAATATCGGAAATCACGAATATTTAGGCCATCAATATTAGTGGAAGGACACCACATCATGGAATTTTGACTTTCAATGAACTGTTGATGACTTGCACGCTGCTCAACTCATGATCATTCACTGTAACGGGATTGGATTATTGTGAGTTTCAGACGATAGTCCATAATAGGAAAATACAGTTAGATGGATTTCACTGTCTGAGTCGGTACAGCTATTGAACCCAAAGGGATTCGAACCCATGCGTGGAACCGCTTCATGCTTTATTACCGCTTCTGATCGATGAGCTGAAGTTAGTGGTCTGGCTTGAAGGTTTTGAATAGCTTGCACAGGGAAATCGTCGACAGATCAAATTATCTGATCCAGTGGGACTCCCGTCACTGAATCTCGTATCAGGATTATGAAATTCTGCCTGGATGAAACATTTTTGCCATTAGCTACTGCTTTAGTCTTTTCACCGTTTACACTAGCTGATGAGAAGTCATTGTGTCCGAAAATTTCCGTACATCTTTGTTGATTTTTCCACCATGGATCGAATGAACTCAGTCATATGTGGGCGTTACTCACTATCCATAATCCGCATGTAATTGGGTTGAACATCGATCGGAGATTAGGAACAAACTTTATGCTCAGCTGGCAGGTGGCCCTTAACTCAGACCGACTCACAGACCACGATGACGAATTAATAAGGTCTCGAATCAGAATCGAAAGTTGCGCTTATCCACTTTGGGTTTCTCATTTCCTCAATTAACAAACCTGGTTAGAAGAAGCAATCGATCCATATGTTTTACACTACTCTTAAAAGCGCGCTACCAAAAGGGGCAATTTCGACCAGTCGTTTTTCGTTTATTATTATGTCAATTCAAACTAACGACTGGTAGAATGATCGTGCTTTTGTACTTACGGTCATTACTTTCTTTAGGATCTCTGTGAGAAAATGGATTCTGTAATCGAATGTGTCCCTAGACAATGAGAGACGAATACATAAAGAAACTCTAACAGTCCCATTGAATCAATTCAAATAGTCAGTTCAGTTAGTGCTTGTATGCACACGAATGAGGGTAAATTTTCAGCGCAAATATACGAAAGGTTTGACAGAACAGTAGAGAAGATCGAGACATACTGATACGCCCTAGCATAGAGTGATTGATTTGGTATGGAAATAAAAAAGCGCGATAGCGCATGACTATCATTCATGTATATAATCAGTTTAGAAGATCTCGAAGATCAACTGCCGCGAGTTCGCGAGCCATCCGTAAATGATCAACATCGCCGAGAGGCTGTTGCTGTTGCGCGGGGATTATGGAATTGGAGGACCGTAAATAGGGAACAAATTGACATAGACGAAAAAAGCCTTTAAAAACAACAACTGGTGTTCTATGGCCAATCAATTATAAACAGAAACAAGTTTTTCAGCAATGAGGTCTGCATTCCTGTCTCCATTAATTCTGGTGCAACCTGCAAGCCGTTTCGGAGATGTATCGACAAGATCGAGGAATTTTCTTTCAGTCCGTGAATGAACACCGAGGGGCAGGAAGGCCAGAAAACAAAAATTCATAAAATAATCGACTAGAGAACACTTTTTAGCTTTCTAAACCTAAAGAACGAAAGCAGCACGGCTGCGTGCCTCATGGAACATTCATTTGTTATATTCTGTCCAGAAAGTGGTAAATCAGTGTTATTCCAGGTTAATAGACGGAAGTATCGTGATGATTACGTTTGTCAGTAAATGCTACTGATGGAAGGAGAACGACCAGACAACGTTAAATCACCAACAGGTCAGTTAGGTAATGTATGCCGTGTCCTGACTTATTTCGAAACTATGACGAAGTTGTTCGGACTCGTGTCCATCGTATTCGAAATTGAACAAGAACGTACCCCCAAGAGTGCATCTGCTCGTAGATTGTAAAGCAATACATAGATAATTGGTGCACCTTGCGGTATGTACCCACAATTAGGCCTAGGCTAGATGGACCACCCTTCGGGTCTTCGCAAAAGAGGTCAGTTGAATGAGATTTCTGACTAGTCTCGAAATAATGTGGGAAATGGTACGGGTAACAGAGACAATCTGGAACGGCCTATAATTGTCCTGGTCTGAGGAACAGCCGATGAAGCTGAGATTGTTGCTGTCATCTCTGTCATTGAACAAGACGTTTTAATTTTAATTTTTCTTGGTTTTCTACGGATGTCGGAAAACATTGGGCTCGTAACTTGTTTTCAACTTGCTGCAATCTCTTCAGGTTTAATCGCTGCTGTGTACATGCACGTTTTTAGGTTGTTAAAACTAAAGTTGCTTTTTAATTCGTGCAGCGTACAAAGCCCAAATGGAAATTTGTCAAATAAATTTCGCACCCCCAGGTGCAAGATTAATCTAATTGCTCAACAATGTTGCAAACTAATTTTTGAATGTTTTGCTCTGTATGTTCTACAGCGGTTCGTTGGATACACTATGCTAACTGGCATTGAATATATAACTACTTACGTGATCGTCTCAGTCGAATAAATATCAAATCAGGGAAGGTATAAAACGTATTTGTCATATTTCGTATTGCGAAAAATGGAACGTAATTTGTTCGAAGTATTAATTGGAGACCGAAAACCTTCTCTTTCTTAGGTACCTTGCGTTCCGGGTTGCAGTCGTTTCCGTCACACCCGACCGGCTCTTTTGGTTTAATGCGACATTCAGTAGATCAAACAACTGATGGGTCCAATCAGTACGCCACGGGTACGTTAACTTCACGCACAAACTCCGGTGTGCATAATCGATTCCAAGCACATACCGGCAATCGACAATCCCCAGTGGGAAACAACGTTGTTCCACGTGTCACGTTCAAGGAGAATGTAGACACCATAGCCAATGTGTCTCCCAATGCCAGTGACCCCGGTTCACAAAATACGTCGTCTAATGACAGTGGAATTGACAATTTCAAACCAGCAGAGCCCAATATATCCAACACATTGAACGGACAAAATACGGATTCAAGCGGTACGTACGATAACGCGTTTACACCAACTGTTCGACCCACTCTGGTAATTCGAAGCCCCAGTCAGACAGCCGGGAATCGAAATGAATTGTCCAATGAAATTGCTGCCCCATCGGGTACACTACTTCGTGTTCTACCGCCACCTTCCACATTTCCGGTCAGTACCGGGCAAACCGTCATGAACGCATCGGTCTACTCCAATCGTTTGCCCACCTTCGGTGCCTACGGTCAAACAAGCAATGAGCAAACTGCACTGCTGGACTCGACCGATTCTGATCTGGCCAGCCTGTTGAAACCTCCCGATTTGAGTTTGACCAACACAACCACGGCAACAACTACAGCGACAAGATTGAATGGACAGAATGAGATGATGATGACAATGATGATTGGAGATGGTGGGAGCAGTTTGCAATCTTCATCCACTGCCGCCGAACCGTATCCTCTTATTCTTTCCTCCTGTCTACTCAGTGACGAAACGCACGAACCGAGGCTATGCAGTCAGGTCTGATTACACCAATCTGTTTGCAGTTCGCTTTCTTTCCCCTTATGACAACGCGATACAAACTTTTTCTTTTTCATGCATCCGTGAGAAAGTCGCTGCTATTAAATGCATTTAAATATTCTGTTCCTCTCATATGCACTGTCGGATAACTCGCATGTGACGACGACGACGTTGAGAAATTGCTGCGTCAGTCAGTGAAATTGTCCCAGTGAATGCGTTTGAATCCAGCGCTTGAAATCCAACCCATCCTGCCATAATTACTGATTGTCACGTTGTGTACAGAATTGTCCCTTCAGTTCCCCTATTCTTCTCTCATTTTTCTCTTCTTTTCGGCCCCAAAAACGGTCTAATTGCTGTCCACTGTCCGATATTTCCAGGTGTGGATTAAACCCGCGGGCGACCGAAATGCCATTTGAATGAGATTGAGGAGTGAAAATAAAGAGCACAGAAAAACACCACAAGTACATTATCGTACTCCCATTTAGTGTACTGTTTTGCCCCGGTTTTGTAGTCCTGTACACAGCTTAAAATGAGTACATCTATCTCTTTTGTCTCTGTTGCCGTGGGATTAAATTTAGGCCACGCGAATTCCGTCACACAGCCTCGTATTATTTGTAATTTCAACCACTCACAATTGCATGGATAAGAACCGTTCAGGTCCCGTCACATTTTCAGAACCGCGAGTTGTACAGACACTAAACACTCCAGACGCGGTACCGTGGGCATTGTCAATCTGATATGGCTTATTTACGCTTTCATGAATTTTGTCTTGGTTCAAATCGATCGATGTTTATTTTGTTCTCCGTTCCTCAAGTAGTGAACAGAAAAGTATCAATTATCATTATTTGTTTTCAATGATCAAAGTCCGTTCTCATTTGTAACGTTTCGAATGGAAGCTAAGGTCCGAAAAGTAACATCAGCTTTGCCATTTGGACGAATTGTGACAGACGAGTGAAATTTCGATGGTGTATAGAACGTGGTTCCAACCAACCAATACGTTCTACAGACTAGTTCGAGATATCAGAAGCAATAAGGATTTGAGAAATAAATGTGTGAATTAAGTTCCAGCGGAGCGTAATTGTTCCTGGAATCTTGAAATCGAAGTTGAGCAGAGTATCAGATTACTAACTACTCAATGGTAAGAAATAGTGCTAGTAAGTTGCTGTCTATAGGATGAAATTGAGTTAATGTTTGGTCCCTCGGATAGTCCTGCTGCCGTGCGGGTCAGACCATTTAATCAAAAAGCTCCGAGTAGGATCCTCCTTGTCAACCGTTCATCTCGGTTTGGGAAACCGCTTAGTATCAAGCACATAGAGTCGATGACGTGAACAGAAGAGTGGAAGACCGAACATGTGGTGAATTCCGTACATTGGTCCTTTTACTTTCCTCTTTCTCACTCATTGATTTTGTCCTTTGTCATGGCTCCGGTGGCACACGATATGCAAACAGACTTCTGCAAGTATACATTATATATATATGTAAGTAGCAAAAGTAAGCGGTACCAGTTTCTTAGCGCGTAATTGTACGCAATGCCCTCACACAAGCGAACAAAGTGAGCGGCCGATGATGTGTCCATTGCAGTGTGACCAGAGTGAACAGGCCTTCAATGGACAATCCAGTCGTTTTCATGCAATAACAACGGTCCATCTTGTCGCATTGTATTCACCCGAAGTCGGTCAGGAATAGGCATCCCGTGGATTCGACAAGATTGCAACAATCGTTGAAATGTTAGTATTGTTTCCTGAATCCAGTCTTCCCTACACAACTTAATTTCAAATGGCGATTACAGTTACGTCATCTCACGACTGCATTTTCGGGGATTTCGCTCCCCCGACGAATAGGGTTAGACATAACGGTGTATGAAATCGAACCAACCAAATCAACACGCAGCAGAAGACTTTGGGTGTGTGCCAGCCCAACAGTTTGCAATAGACTTTCCCAGCAGACTACTCAGTCGCTTCCCTGTCCGCATTGGACAAGTGGTCGTTGGAACCTGAGTCGAACAGAGATTTACTTGTTCTTTTCTAAGTGACGGTTTTTCCTTGCGGACTGTGAAAACAACTCTCGGTATGTGTGTGCATTACTGCTCTCTCTGTATGTATGCATGCATGTATGTATTTATGTATTTGTGTGATTGTGACAAAGTTCAATACTGAAATGTCTATCGTAAATATTGTATACCACGTTCGCAACTGCTAAGCAAGTCTGATAGCATGTTATTCTACCCTTTGGGATGTAAACCAAACAGCCGAAGACAGTTCGACAGTATGAGATCGGGAAAAGTATCGCCAGCGGGGAGTTAGCAACTAACTAACTAAAAAACTAGCATCCACTGAAGAAGGAAAATGAAATATTGCCTAAAGTTGTGTATCAACAAAGCATTTCCAAGAGGCTTATCCGTAATAGCTGATATTTCACCAGAAACTGACACCACTCAGTCGGCCTGATCGGGCGGTCAGCTGTGCACAGTTGATGGATGCGAACCGCCAAAAAGCGGGGAACGGAGGAACATGTCCGCGCACTTCTTTCCACAGATGGACGTGAACCACTATGAAAGGAAATGTACGTACATGTGTACCAAACGGCATGCATGTGTCTGTGCGTGTGCTTAAACGAACATGAGAAAATGACAGTTACCAAAATTGATTGTCCATCGTTCGATGAATGCATGGTGCGTTGACACGCGGAAGCGAAGCGAGCTTGATACGCACAAGTAAAGGGTTGTACATGCGGTACACCGATGACCCTTGTAACCTTTCACTCAATTTCTATTGGGCTTGTTACATTTTACATTAGCGGTCAGCAAAGTGATGGTGCCTCCTGCCGCTAAACCGCAGCTAGGGGGACGGGGTAGGTTGTAGATGGACTAGAATGCCACAATGACGTTGACAAGCCAAAAACATTTTGAAAATCAGCTGTTAAGAAAAAAGTTCAATGTAGAAATGTTTTCGTTATTTATTCAATGGCCACACTAATTAGGCAAAACAATTTTGATTCGCCTGTCAAAATTGAAATAAGGAGGCATGATCGAACAAAGTTGGTTTCACATAAGTAACGACGAGGACGTGTTACCCTCGACGGACTACACTACGACGGCTACTCGCATGGCAGTCACGCTGAAAAAACAATCAAAATTCCTGCTTATCAATTTCGTCACGGCCGAATGGGATATGTCACATTCCACATCACTCAATATTGTGCAAAAATATTTTTAACCAAAATACTTAGCACGGCTTTCGTCATCCTCACGCAATAACACAAATTCGATCGGTACAAATTGGACAAAATTAAGACTCTTAACCTAATCACTAGCTCGTTTTTTTCTCTACTAAAATACACGCTTCCTCGTTAACAGGAACAACAAACGGCATCGGACTGGAGAAGGGGAGGAAAAATGGAAAAAATACCGTCAAAATCTTCAAAAGAAATTTCGATGAAAAGTGGATAGTCATCGCTTGATCGACGCGAATCGCCACGCAACCTAAGAACAGCCAAATAATCATTCTTGACCAGCAGTGAACATAACGACGAGTCTCGAATACGGTGTCATATTGGCGTTTGAAAAAAATGGTCGAAAATGGTTCTGATTGTGGAATGAACATGAATAACATGATTTGTACTACTGGATTCTAGTGCGAGAATTCCCACTACTGAGAATTGGGGAAAGTGGAATAATTTCTGTGAAAAAATTCGACAATCGTTCCAACGTCCAACACGGATATTGATTAAGAACGAATAATTTTGCAGTGGATCGCTGGTGTTTGTGTGTGTACGTGTGTGTGCACTGTAGCATCATGGAAAACGATGCAATCAGTGTGTGACGAAATCTGCAATAGAGTATACTTGTTTACTCAACTCATTGCGCACATTGGTGGCTGACCCATCTTTGGTATGCACACGAGTAGTATCCAAACCGACCAACTATCGACACAGGGAGATGGGGTCTTCTATGGTGCCCGTGTTTCGCTCGTGCCATTGTTTTATGATGAATACCACTTATGCCAGATGCAGGAAATTTTTTTCGTGTTTTTCCATCTTGGTTTCTGTGGTAAGTGTTGTTCCCTTTAGAAATACCGAACTGCTCTTTCGATTTCATGAAACGTACCAAACGTTTATAGATTTTGTGCGTTTCTGCCGTCAGCATTAACAAAATAGAACGAAAAGAGTTCATCAATAGCTCTCGGAAGGTCAAGAAATCTTCATACCAGACAGAAGGCCGCCCTGTATCTGTGGAACTTGTTGGACGTGTATTTATCTGTTCTTCTCAGCTCTGATATCGGCTTGTCCATCAGGAACTTTAACGACTTGAAGAACCTCGTAATTCATTCTCCGTAGAATCAATTTTGATTCGTACTGATTCGAGAATCCCGGCTTCATTACCAAGCTAAAAATGTAATTAATCTCCTAGGCATTTTTGATTGCCTCCGCTCAGACAAATCTTAGTCCTGTATAAAACGAGGAGAAGGGGTAATTACCCAAATCAAGGATCCTTTGTGTACGTCCGGTTGTCATTGGTTTACGTTCAGACACTTACCGTTTCACGCTACCCAAATTTCTAATCAGGCACAGTTCATTAGCTATCGCAAACACTTATATTTCTCCTTCAAGTCCCGTTAGAGCACAGCCACCTCTGATCACCCCACCTTGACGTTGTCGCCCACAATTTATGATCCTAGTAATCACACCTGTCGTGACTGTGAACGTAAATAGTGGGAATGCAGTTTGGAGAACATAAACAAACGGCGACGGATACCTGATCAAGCAGACCTTAATTTTTTTATTATCACCACCCCAGGGAGTTTTGCGGGGACCTTAATTACTATTTAACATTCTGTTACGATGGATGATCTTGACAGGAAATATTGTAAAGTTGTCGTGATCCTTTCTGCCGGCAGTACAGAAGGGGGCAGGCCACGGAAAGGAAAAGGCTCATAAAAGGGCTTGGCTAAGTTCTGTTTGATCACAAACACGATCATGACTTCAGAGGTCCTTGGAAAGTTAGTACTGTATGACCTCCTAAAAAATTTACCATTGCATGGTTCGCTTACCTTCTTTCTTGTTCCACCCTGGATTTCAGCGCCTCGTCAACTCAACTTTCTAATTTTATCCAAGAAATTGAAATGCTTCCGAATTCGCTTCCCAGATAATAGTGACATTCAACGGTGATAGACAGAAACATCTCGAAATTCTTTAAAACTCTGGCGTGTGACACTTCATCAGCGAGCTCGCAAGAAGACAATTCCCCAAATAGTAAACAGATTAAGAAATATGCAACTTGAATTTCCTCTGTCTCTGCTTCCACCTTAGCTGTTCTGCAAAGTACAAAACATTTATCTTTTTCCATTCCGGAACGCATTTCTTCTGTATCGGTTAATGGTACTTCTTAATCATAAAATGTGCTGATGTTGCAATTGATTTGCCCCGTCCCGATGCCACCCCTACCTCTGGCCTTCAGTCTGGCTTTTCTGATCTTGTTATTTGGTCAGAAGCTTGCAGCCTATTTCACAATCACCATAAGTGTATAGAGGTTGAAAGCACATGAAGTTTGTTAGGCCTTAGCTTACAATAAATTTGGAGACATCCACGATACCGCAATCGCCTGCTAAGAACCGCAGGGTTAAATGAAGTGACTATCTTTGCTGGTCTGACCGTGTTATCTTTGTCTTCATCAGATTGTTCTACCGATTAATAAGTTTTGGGGGCAATGTCTACATAGCTAAATCAAGTCACCGATTTGTTTCCGCTTTCTGCCTCCTCCCAATCAGCTTTTCTGGGTTGGGGAACGAAAACGGCATCAAAATTAGACAATTTATCAGATAACTATCCGACATAAGTGGAATACTGTTAGAATCCTTAACGAAATCCACTAAAACGCAGCGCGCAGGACGTTCACGAGCAGGATACTTACCGGCCCACGTCGGCCACTCCATAAAGACCCTAGCAATTGTATTTCCATTTTTTCTACACGCGGACAATCCAAATTGATCTGCCTGGTGCCTAGTGCTCGGTGCTGGGTGCCCGGTGCTGGGTGCCCAGTGCCAGATACCCAACTTTTTCGTTTCTTGCCAGCATTCTATGTAACCTGACGAACATCCTAAATAGGTTAAATACGCATTCAGTCTGAACTGCAGGATTTGTCTCCTTTACTACTGCTACATTTGACCGTGCATTTATCGCTGAATACCTATTCAGCCGGAAGTAAAAGGCAATTAATTATTTCACTCGACGAGACTTTAACTATATCTGTTGAATTGAATAAAAAATGTACTCGAGTAAATTAGACACTACTTGTGTCTGATACAAAGGCGTTTCTCGTTTGTGAATAAAATTAGGAATTCCATCTCTGATTCAATCGGAACAATTAATTTTGTAATCGTATTCGTGTACCAAGTGATCTTCCCCTTTGACCGAGCGCCCATGTGCCAACTGGTATCCCTTCATGAAGGTCGTCCATCAAGTTCAGAACAGAAGTGGATCAAAAATTTGCGCCTATTTTAATGACACAGCAAGCGACGGATTCCACGTAACACGTGGTTACGATCTAATCTGGGTACCTCCATGATGACACCAAACACCGTCTGTCCCAGTTTAGTCGATCTCATAAAAAGAAGCAACATACCGTTATCCGTTGCGCTTTTCTCATGAGGCGACAAAATAATCCTTAGACAATTTCGATCTGGAAATCACATAACTGCTCGGCTAATACTAGTTACTCGAGAACTAATGCTTTGTTTTAATTGGCAGACTCTGCAACTGTTGCCAAAATCCCATGACATTCTCTGTGTGTTTAAAGCGCTATTATCATCCATGCATTTCCATAATCACGAACTGATTAATTAAATCAATTATCATCATATCGTCATTTTGGTGATATTATCTAGAATCACAGTCTAAGATTACTTTAAGCTAGTCCCAGGTCTCCAGTGCCTGTATGTGGCCTCGTGTCTGATTCGGATTCTTTCGGCGGACAAAGATAAAAAGACTGTCGAATTTCGAGCTGATGTTGCATGCCGATTGCGAATAAGGCCTAGATTCACTAGCGAAATTCTGTGTGGACAGTTGAGGAAACATCTGGCTCTCGATTGACAATGAAAATGGGCCACCCGGTCAAAGGAGCCACTCACTCCCGACGGTGTTCAAACGGATAAGATAGTGGCATTCGGATGTGAGGATCGCGGGTTCGAATCCTCCCACTGCCGGTCAACTTCCTCATTTAGCAGCCTCGGTTGGTCGCCGCCCCCTTCCTGAAAACTGATGTGCACTTTCATTTCGTTAGTACAAGAAATAGCAAAAAAGGTAATATTTCAGAGGCGTGTCAAAAATGTTCGGAGTTAGGTTAATGTGCAAGAAGGAGCCAGCGCACGCCTGCCCCCCAGTTGTTGTGCAATGCACAAGTGAACACGTTTGGAACAATTACGGGCGATAGATCCAATTTGAGACACGTGAATGAAATCCCAGTAAGCGAATCAGATAGTAGATAAAAATAGGTTGGCCGCAATCCCAGACAATTTAGATATATTTCGAGACTAATGTGGAAGATATAAAACAGAAGAATTCCAAAGGGCTTTATGTAAGGTTCTAATTTCTGGTTGTAGTTGGAATCTGGGAAAAAATTTTCCCAACACCAACACCAAATCTATTAAAGAGATTATTTTGATGCAGAATATGCTCAACGTTTCTCGTGCGATCAGGAACAGATACGCAACATTCAGTGAACTCGGTGCGTCCTCAGTACTTCCGGACGGGGTATTTCTACAATCTGCACAACATTGCTCTGAGCGTTGCATTTCATCACTTTTGAACCAAGAGATCTGCTGACTATTGGAGTATGCTATTGTGAAAATGTCCTAATTTGGATTTCTGCACCATGGAACTTGCTGCGTTTAATGGCATTGTGATTGCTTGCTCCAAAGTCATAAGTAGACGGTGAAAGTTTTCAGTGCAGTGAAATATATCACGCGACGAATACGTGAAACTGTCCTCGTGAAACTGAATCGTTTGTTTTCGTACAAAAAGTGAGGATTTTCCTGTCTGATTCATCCTCACTGTCTCCACTTTCCAATTAAACTTGTTATCCAACCTGATTTTCCTGACAGTTATCTTATTTAAATTCTACCAACAATGTACGCAATGAGTTGAGTAAACAAGTATACTCTATTGCAGATTTCGTCACACACTGATTGCATCGTTTTCCATGATGCTACAGTGCACACACACGTACACACACAAACACCAGCGATCCACTGCAAAATTATTCGTTCTTAATCAATATCCGTGTTGGACGTTGGAACGATTGTCGAATTTTTTCACAGAAATTATTCCACTTTCCCCAATTCTCAGTAGTGGGAATTCTCGCACTAGAATCCAGTAGTACAAATCATGTTATTCATGTTCATTCCACAATCAGAACCATTTTCGACCATTTTTTTCAAACGCCAATATGACACCGTATTCGAGACTCGTCGTTATGTTCACTGCTGGTCAAGAATGATTATTTGGCTGTTCTTAGGTTGCGTGGCGATTCGCGTCGATCAAGCGATGACTATCCACTTTTCATCGAAATTTCTTTTGAAGATTTTGACGGTATTTTTTCCATTTTTCCTCCCCTTCTCCAGTCCGATGCCGTTTGTTGTTCCTGTTAACGAGGAAGCGTGTATTTTAGTAGAGAAAAAAACGAGCTAGTGATTAGGTTAAGAGTCTTAATTTTGTCCAATTTGTACCGATCGAATTTGTGTTATTGCGTGAGGATGACGAAAGCCGTGCTAAGTATTTTGGTTAAAAGTATTTTTGCACAATATTGAATGATGTGGAATGTGACATATCCCATTAACTTCTGGAATACCATAAGTTTTTTCAGTTGCTCGCCTTTTCAGTTTTTCGGAGTAACATTCACTCTGAGGTTGTTATTGTGTTTCAGATGAAAGCGGATTTAAACAGTTCATTTTCTTTACTGATGGTAGATCAATTTTGGTTTGTGACTTATTTCGCTCTTACTAAAAGGCCACGGATCGTTGTTCCATTTTGGATCCTTTTAGCTGTTCACTCTGAAGGGACGCATGTAAAGCTCGTCGCCTCATGGGAAGAGGATGATGGTGTTACCAGCAGAGGCTCCATGTGTGTGTATGTGTGTATTTGGTATTTTGCTGTCCTCTAGCTTGACAGCGTCGCCGCTTATGACGGTTTCATCTCCCATGTTGATAGCAAAGTAGCAACAGGCTGGGCGGATTACAACCGCGTCTTTTCGGGACAATCTGTTGCCATATTAAGAGCTACCTATCCAGGACGCACATTTCCTTGGCCAAGATTTGCAAACTCAGTCACCGTGTGCTTCCACCGCTGACGCACAAAATTTAGACATGGTGCTTTAAGCGAGTCTGATCAAAATTCGCCGGCACATTTGATGATCAATAAAAAAACACCGAATAGTTTTATTTTACAAATAATGATTTCCTAGATTTAGATTAACAAATGGAAATGAACCGTCCTAGCGGTGTTGTTGGTCGGAACATAAATAAACTTATGCCAATGGCCGAGATAAGCCCAAACTGGGTGTGTGCATCAACCTCGGATTTCCTATGTCCAGAATGTGCTTAACTGTTTTTCTGTGGATGGGAATAAAGGAGCTACTTTTTATCAGCTTTTCGGAAAGTAGCACTTTTTTATTAAATGCCATTCATGAACAAAACAATGCAACGTTCGGTATACCGCACATTTGTATTTTGAGGAGATGCCTGCTTGAGAGATTTTTTTCTTCCATTCTTATGCTGGATATCAGTCAGGGAATCATTGCAGCACATTTTCCCGTTGCTTACAGATCGCTGTACACAGCGCAACCCAATATAAGGTGAAAGTCGGTGTGTGCAATGACTATACATCATCATAAGCTTTTGCGAACGAATGTGCTCAAATGGACGATGGAATGTGATGAACTAAATAATGTTATCAGACCTTGCACGTTACGATTAGTAGATGTGCCGGATGGGGAGACGATTTCTACGCCAGGATCCTGCTTGAAGAAGCATAAAGAGGGACTCATCAATTTTTTGTGCAACTGGAATAATGAAAACCGAAGAAGAACAAAATGAAAGCCCTAAACATGTGATAAAAGGAAAAAGAAAATCATGCCATCAACAGAACTTGTTCCCTACAATATATGTCAGTATCAGTTCTACCTACTGAGAAGCCGTCCAGTAACCATTTCTGGATTCCGAATTTTGATGAATGAAAGCAAATGGCCACAAAACCAGCCCGAAAGCAACTGATCGGTTAGTGATTATTGACACTCACATGTGGCCTTTCAGGAGGTGTGTTTATCAAGAAACTGTCCTGAGTCTTTGAAAAACGGTTTAAAGGAGAAAACCATTGTGGAATTGTTGAAGTTACTAGTTAGACAAGACGTTGTTAGAAGTTTCATCCCTGGGGCCCAAATTTTGTTGCCCAAACAGCCAGAGTGCACAAATGGACTTAGAAGTTGGATTCGAGAATCTTTTCTCTCAAGTGTCGAGTTTATCCCCGTCATCACAAATGGAAATGCAAGCATTTAAATCAACTTTGGTGAACACTTGCTGTCAATATCATGGCGCTAGACAAACAACGAGTGGGTTATTAAAACCAGAACATAAGAGACGGTTAAGAGAACTGCAGAAAAATGCCGACATCATGTTATCAAGACCAGATAAAGGTGCAGGCATAGTTCTCCTGAACAGGGCCAACTTGTGTTTTCTCAATGTGCTCAGTGGTAATTTTCAAGGAAGTTAATAGTCTGATATGAAGATAAAAGGTTGCGTTTATGTCATGAAGCTTGGGTGACACGAGAAAGACACGTAAAAGTGGAGTTCCTTTGAGACCCAAACGTAACATTTGCGAATCGCCGTATCACGCTTTGGCAAAATTGTTGGAACTTGTTAGGCAGAAGATTGAAAGACTCAAGTTGAGAGACACGTTTAGGCTCATCGATTGCGTGCGAGAAGTAAACGCGAATGGACTACCGATATTCTCTTTAGATGTAGCTAAGTTATCGTTCACTCACTTGTTTCTAGTTACAATATAACCTGTGATATTTCTTCTTTTCCGGGGCGATGGTTCATTTCCGCCAAAAATTGGGAATTTTCGCTATTCATTGTTCGGATAACACTTTCTTGGACTATACTTCATATAGTTAGATGCCTCATATCTAACTGGATTTTGCTGCAGCGGTTCGACGTTTGTGCAATTGCATTCTGGCTTGATGGTTAGGGAATCCAAACTCATTTCCAGTTTCATCACACGTCTCTGTCAACGCAGTGGAATCTCCTACCATCAGTTCACTCAGTACTTGGTTTTACGGTAGCATCTTTACTGCATGAGGCAGCATAAATCTATATACCCCACATGTGGGTCTTAACGAAGTAACTCGAGTTTATATGTCAGGCCCCGCTTCGGACAGTTCTTTAGCTATAACGGCGCTTACGAGCGATCACTACTGTGGACTAACCATGAACTGAGCTTCATAGGCTCAAGAAGACTAGTCGTGTGCCGAATCTAGGGAGGGTATATTTTTTGCGGGCTTTCTACCCAAGACTAGTGGTTGTCTATGCGCCTATTTCAAAATCGCAACCACGCCTTGTTGGAACTGCTTAAAGAGCAGCCTAATTTCCTCGGTGGTAATGGGTCAGGTCCGCTTCGCAAGATCCTCAAAGTGCTTTTAAGTATTTCTGCTTCCACTATCCGCGAATGGATTAGGTCAAGACAGTGATAACGCAGGTAACTTCTACCTTGATCTTCCTTTACTGCTGACTGGAAAGTGAACTACTTACATGGCTGTAAGTGCATTGGCACTTTTACTTGTCAGACCATGTCTAAACCAATCTTCTTTCTTACCGCACTGGGATTCGTAGGTAGTTGGGCTACACGGATGAACTCTCACATAAGAGATTAGACTTAGATATGGGAACTGCCAAGGAATATTTCCTCTTTTCATCAGCGTTATAAGGTAAATTTAACCCTTTTAGGAGTTTAGTTTTTTCTGTTGTCGAATTTAGCAACACTTAATATTTTCAAACGTAGAAAGCTCCCTCTTTGAAACTTTCCAACCGTCAACGCGTAAAAGTCTCAACGGGAGTGGGAATATCGTTTTCCTGCACAAAGTAAGAGCTCGCTGTTTAGAATGCTCGAACATTTTGGGATAACATGAGGAGCTCAATAGAAAATGCAAAAAGCATCCTTGACAGAACAGACGAATTTACATTCATCGGTTAGATGTACTGATGGGAATACCGTGATCACCATCATGATCCTGATTGTGGAATTGCCACATACCGTTTCGTTTACCCATCTTTATACAACAGATCATGAAATGTGTAATCCCGTTGGGAGAAGCACTGACCACATGGATGTAACCGTGATCTGGTCAATGTGCCATGGTGACCCAGTAATTCGGATGCGAATTGAGCAACTGAACAAACTGTGACGTACAATCTCCGTTTCCGTGAGCTACGGCAAATAATCTAGACTTTTATTGTACTGATTTGTCTTTGTTCTTCAGTTTTCTAGGGAACGCACAGCACAGTTGAAAAGAACCCAACGCAGACCTGAATATTTATGGGTGGAATTAGGTTCTGAGTTTATTGTAAGTGGTAGTTATATATTTTGCTCACAGCATCGAGTTTTGGATGCGGACAATGTAAGTGAAAACTGTGCGATCTTAAACACTCCGGAATTTTGACATCCAAGTGACGCAAGGAATGCATTGAAAATCCGCTGCTATATTTTTTGTGTTTACACTGATAACGGCACTATTGGTAGACGTTGAAATTTGTCGACGTTTCACTCACCGCTCATAGCAGCAATGCCTAGCCATCTCTGCAAATACACAAAGTTTTAAATCACGAAAGAACTGGAAATGAATTGCACAAAAAGCTTCCATTTTATACATCACCTCAGTATCCAAGTGGTGCGATTATCCGATGCTTGTGATAAGAACTAAACCCCCTCGGTTAACTATTCAGACAATCTGCCACGTGCAAATGTCCAAGGAAGTTTGTCTTCAAGGACTTTCTATTTCCCTTTAAATAACGAAGTTTTGGGTTTATCAGATCTACACGATTACTTGAGCTCATTTGATGCCATGGTTTCATCGGAAAGAATACCACTATTTAGCTCTCATTCAAGCGTGCAGAGTGGTGCAAACAAAATCATTGCTAAATTCTCCTCTGATTGACTCGTGAACGATCGAGATTCATTCATGAGATTATTCTTCGTTTGTTTTGAGATAGTGTTAGGGACCAGATTTCGTGAAGAAGGGAAATTCACTAATGGACAATGCATCCGGAAATTATGTGTCTCATTCCTAATCTTCGAGTCGAATACTGAGAACTAGTCAGTGACTCTGTTTGGGCCCAGTTCAGCCTTCATATTCACTTTCGATGGAAAGTGGCCGATATAGCCAATCTAACGAGTGAAACTACGTTAGTTGTTACACTGCATCGGAATAATGGCTCACGCAATCCCAGGATTTTATTTACCTACTTTGCTTGCGACATCCTCGTTCATCGGAGCTAAGCAGCAGAGCATCTGCCGGTAAGTGGAAAGTTATCATTTCGATTCCAGCTAATGAAGTCCACTTTTGGACCGGCAGTGCGCACAAAGACATTTTATTCGGAATAACACGGAATTTTGACTGCTCATCTTATCTGGTTGACGCGATTCGTTGTCACTTCGTGTGTAACATGCCCCTGCTTGATAGAGCGAGTAATAGCCGAGTACCTTAGCTATTGCTCCATTCGGTTAAGCATGAACAGTTTAATAACCGTTAACACTGTATGATGTAAAATTGATATCCTTTCGAATGCTGCAAGATCCGTTCCTGCACTCAAGAATGGCAACAGTTTCTGATTCATGAAATGCTTCTTTCAATGTGAGCAATTAGTACCGATTAAAAGGTTTGATTTTTGGTCATATTTCCTGCCATTAAGAGGCAGACTGTCAATCTGACTGAGCAGAGTCCATGTAAACTAAAGGAAAGTGGTAAAACATGCAGTATTGATGGCAGGTGGGAACTAGACGACCCTTGAGTCATATTTATGAACGTGGTTGCGGTTTTGACCTGGAACGCGGTAGCAGAAGTAGATGCAGTAACCATAAGAGAGCAACGACTGTGATATTCATTTACCCGATATACGGCCAGTGGTAGCCATAACTACAGTAGTTTACATTATACAGTTTAGAAGACTTGTCCCGAAAATGGAAAGGGGGGTTTCATATCAACATCTCATTTAGATGTCAGAAGTGTGAGCGAACCAGGAATCTGTTTGATATCAGTGATTATTCCTTGAAGATTAGTTACTGCCAACCTTTAGAATGTAGACGCTAGCAGCCCAGAACTATCATATTTGAAATATGATGGAAATGATTAAATGACTGAGTAATATCAAGCGAGCACACTTGCTGAATGACAGAAACCGGAAAAGCGATTCTGTGCTGCTAGGAATCTTTGTTTATCCAATTACATACACCTCACCTTATATATATATATATATATATATATAATATATATATAACACAGAACTTTGCAATTAATTCGTGACATTCAACAACACCACAGAAAAATTTAACGGAATCCTTTAAGGTAAAAACTGGTCGCATGGAGATCAGCACACCACTACAATTTACAAAGTACCATTACTGGAAGTTGAAAAGGACAACAGACCATCAATTCTTGTTGAATTCCAAACTGTTAAATGTTGCTGGGACCATGTAAGTCATTTCATAATGTTTGAAATGGAACCCCATAAAAAGTGACATTCAACGTGTAACAGTGTGTCTATTCCTCGCTCGAGTGACATCACTGTCACAGACCTGGTGGCCAGGGAATAATGTTGAGAATGTAAACTTCGAATCCACTGTCGAATCCCAGGAAAATCTGTTAATCCGAGCTGAAGAAAAAAAACGACCTTCGAAACTTTTGTGTGATCTGGAATATTTTTCCCGCCTTGTGACTTCTTGGAGTAAAGAGAAGTGCAAATACCCCGAAATAGTTGGTCCTTTCAAGAACATCCAAACCAAATATACTATCCAAAACTTAATGTTTTATTACTACAAAAGAGAAAATGAAACACCACTCACGCTCACACTGACAGAGTCGTCTCAAAAGATAGGGAGCCATGTAAGACTAAATTCCAAATTCGGAAATTAGAAGTCCATTGGAAATCCACGGAATTTTCGAACTCGTGGTTTGGTTACAAAGACCTAAACCGGCGGCAGGACAGTTTTTACCCAGTTGACCGGAGACGACGGTATCGACTTTAAAATGACACAAAATGGGTTGGAGATTTAGAGCAGATCAAGATCTGAGTATACCTAACGCAGATCCTTCGTGTGGTATCGACTAAAGTACGGAATTTCCTCGGTTAGCGAAACCTCTGCGTGACGGACTGCACATGTCCAGACTCGAGGCAAGAGTGGCCATGAACAAGGGACACCAACAAGTAGAATCGAAGTCTTTTATTTATTGGCAGAGAAAGACGACAACACAGGAATGCATCGATTTCATCTTGTACCAGAGCATCCTTATTGGTTCAGGTGAGGAGATTGCTAAGATTAGTAGGCAGACTGACACAAAAATGCATATTACTTGGAAATGTTTAATGCAATTAGTGAACACAGTAAAGCGGATCGATTAGGATTGATATGAATAGAGCTAATCGAGCTTCTTGGGTGACAAAGCAAGATACGGAATTAGTTTTACTGGTGACTTTCAAATCGTTAGGTTTTTATTGTCACAACATTCTGATGGCCCAGTCTAGAGAAACACATACCACAAAGGACTCTGGATCGGTCAGTACACAAAATTCCATCGTTTTGTACCACGCAGTAAGGGGTGTAGACTGAGAAATTGCGTTTTACATAAGACATTTTAAATGTGCACGATGAATACCTTGGAGAAGTTACATCTAATTGTGACAATAATGGATAATGACTCTCAGCAAAGGCATTGTCATGAAAGCTGGAATGATCAGACAAAGCCGAAAAATGCCGGGCTTTCAAAAATGACGTGTCTATTTTCAGGCCAAATCAATAATGACAATGTAAACAACATGGTCAATAAACTGTTAGGAATACGGTTAATGGTCATACACACAGTGACCAGAATCAGATGCTTATTCTCGACATAAACTTCAAAACAACGAGACGCTTCACCTGTCGACTTCTTCTTTGACTTTTTTTCCACTTCGAGTGTACCAGTGTTGTTAGCTCCAGGGATGTGACTAAGAGACAGATACCTATAAATATTAAATAAAACCATCCACACGAATTTACGTAAACTTGGCAGAAACCGGATACTGTTTCGGAAATCGGTTATCCTTTATGATTTTATACCGTCTTCTAATGCATGTATTAAAAGTAATCAGAAACTGTAAACTGCTGAGAGAATGATTAATAGCCTCTTGCGGCCAACGCTGTGCCAGGAATCAAAATCGATCCGAGCTCTCCAAATTTACCGGTGGACAATCGACGAGGCTATGAATGGTCGTGACTGTGATACAATTTGACAAGCACTTACTACCCGGTCCGGTCATTTTTGTTGAGCGAAGTTGATGCACTTGCACGGCTCCCATTCTAGCTTTTCGAAAAAAAACTAAATCAGACAATTACAAATTCTGAAAACATTGTTATCATTGATTTTTGGTCTTGTAAATGTGGTCACCAGGACTCAAAAAACGAAGTGTGTTCTACCAAATACGTGCTCTGAATGCAGATTGTATTCCGTATTGACTCACATTAGGTGCTTACTAGGAGGATGATCCACCGATTATTTTTAGGATAATACGCTGTCTTGAAGCCTGTGCGTAATCGGGTTATCTGTCAGCTACTCGACATCTGGACCATATTCAGCTACTCGAAACAACTAACCATGTCTTGGGTCAATTAATCTATCAAAGCTCTGTTGTTTCTGCCCGGAGAAGTTTTACGTAAAGTCACAGTGTCTTGGATTTGTCCGAACGATAGGAAAAGTGTATCATTATGCTCAATATGGCCGAGGGATGAACGCGGTGACCAGATTAGTGAAGATAGTATGATTTAACAACGTGATTTTCAAATGTGTGACCAAGTTGATACTCCTTTCTGTCATTAAAATTTGCTGACCAATTAAGGACATGTTGACTGCGTCTTTTAAATTAGTAGCAGCAGACGTAATCGACTCCGAAATTGGATAGACTAGGAGTGTAAGATGAGAGTACACGCTAGTGGTAGAAATGTAATGCCGTTGTTTCAATCCGTTGCGTCATGTGACGATGAGGACAAATCACGTCTGGGACGCAGGGCTGTCGGACAAGCTGATCGGAACTCAGATGAATGGTACACGGCCTAACGACCTGAATGACTGCAAGCCAGGAAGCAAGGTGGGGAACCAACCAGTCACCGTAACTCTGGGACGAGAAAAAAGTGGTTTGATTTGTAGCAAACTCAGAGGCAAACGAGGGCGGCATTCGACGTGTAGATCAAAGAAGAAACGATGGGCTGCACTGCTGGAAGGAGGGAACCAAACAACGAGTCCTATCCTAACAACGCTAGCACAAATTGACATCATATCGCGCAATCATATGGGTAGTACGGATATGTCCTCATGGTCGAACAGTTCATCGCCTACTACTACAAATAATGGAAACACAATTAGCAGAAAACAAAATGTAAAAATGACTATCTAGACAACCAAATTCTCACCCAGAAGTTTTGGAGTGTCAATTACAGAATGACATAGAAGTGTGCCTAATACAAAAACAGTGACAAGTGAAAGACTGATTACACATGCTGGGTAGTGGACTCGTAGACAAACTTTGGATGACCTTGTGTGCTAACTTTATCAGCATTTTAGGCGATCGGAAATGCGAAAAACATAGGGAAGAAAGAAAGATTGTCCGCATATGGAGGTAACGAACAATCTGTTGAACGGAAATTTCACGTGACAGTTTTGTGAATAGAACAAGAAGGAATTATTGGTGCATGCACGATTATGGTACGGGCTACACGGATGTTGAGAAGAAAGGGGGTATCGTGAAACGTCTGGTTTCCGATAGTCGTAACAGCAATCACGTGATGCGCAACAGATAGTCGATTGACTTCCGATTGAGGGCGGGAATTTGCTTCTAGGTAGATTATGCAAGGAATTCTCTTGCTTGAATGAGTCAGTACGTTAATGAAGATGTGCAAGCACATCCAAGCGTCTCTAAAAGTGAGGAACAAAATACAGGTTTAGAAAGGTCACACGGTCTGACGTGCTGTCTAAGAGCCAACAGGCAAAGTGGTTCAGACCACAGAACTATCACAGTGCTTCCAAAGTGCCATTTATGTACCTTATGAGTAATATAGCCAACCCCATCACTAAGGCGATCAGCAAAACTTTCCAGTTGTCAAGTGTACTCTTGAGAAGCTGTCACTGATAAACTAACTTAATGTCGGACAGCAGTTTGGACCATTTATTTCACAACCTTAGAGATCCCCGACAAGCGAAATGGATGCCAATGTTTACCCATCGACAAATGGTTTTATGAAAATGTTTACCGGCAAGAATTCGGGCGGTATTTAAAAGGATACGGTCTACCCAGTCTGTCTATGCGTTTGTAAACTTTGTAGGTTATACGTAATTCTCGCTACTGAGGAATAGTACAGCAGTCAGTTTCGAAATGCAGTTTGGATGGGCCTAGAATAGCCTACGGTCTTCATGATTATTTCTACCAATTACAGCTTACTCGTGGTGAGAATAAACATTCCATTTTTTAGGTTCTCAAGATTACAGTGACGTTCATGATGGAGATGAAAGTCAAAATTAAAGGAAACACGAATAGTACTGCATGTAGACAACATACCAGGAAATATTTCATCGATCTTCTATTTATCATAAGTTTCAATTATTTACCGTGGGGATTCTTCTCGTTTAACGAATGTACCGCAATATGAAACAGCCAACCAATTGTGACCTTATCCCCTTGGCGAACAGTTCGAACCTCGCACCCGTTGATTGTTTACAACGACTTATTATAATTGTATTGTACTGTATGATAAACTTTTCAAACTTACTTTTCACTCAGGTCGTACCGTCTAGCGGCAATACCCGATTTGATTTTAAATGTGACGCTTAATGAAAACGTGACGATAGGCATTCCCTTAGGCCCGATATCAGATGCCGAATAATGTCTACGAAACTGAATGATTGCATTCACGTATGGGTTTTACATGAACTACATTTACGTGATTTTTCAATTCCCAGCCGCCTCGATATTTCAGTTTCTCACAACGATGAGGCCAACGGATTTTGTAACAGAAGTCGAGCTTAGTCGGCGATCATGAAATCCACAGAAAAGTACCGTGAAGTGATCGATATGTGCATTTTGCACAGACATCACACAAATTTAGTTTAGTAAGAATTCTTTGTCATCCCTCTAGAGTTATCTACTCATCCAAAGCTCTCTAAGAAAAAGGAGGCCTTTCTTCATGCAAGATTCATGAAAGTGTTTACCCAGCAACATTTATCGACGTCCATAGGAGATAAGGGCTAAAGGATGACCCATTCTGGCTCGTCTGCAAGATCAATCGCGTTGTTAGCGACGTGAAACACGGTCTTAGTTTGGCCACAAATAGCATGTTTTTAGCCTCAGAACAGCGCATCATGTCAACTAGTCGGATGTAACATGATGTTTCAAATGGACTATGTGAGTTCACCTTGAGGTGGGGTGGAGCTGGCGTCGGGACAACGTATGTCGGAAAATAGGCTTGGCAACTGGCTAAATCCATATTCTGTGAGAGAGAGAATGGCTTGTTTCTGTAAACACATTTCCGCTGCTGACGGCGTGAACAGCTCCGTTCGTTCTTGACATGCTCATCACCATCCACTAGATGGATATTGATGGTATTTTGCCCCATACTTTTGTAGGTGCGAAATGCAGTCGGAAATACTCTAGTTGGGGAGAAAACAGACGCGAAATATAATTTGGTCAGTAGGTCCTCTGAGCAATCGACGCAACTTACGCGATCCCAGATGAAGATTTGGCCGTTGTTAAGACATTTAACTTTTGAAAATGCTACATTAGAGAAGCACTTCGAGTGGACACGAAAATGGTTCCGGGTGGCATCGTCCTACGGGTTTTAGAAAGGAGAAAAACCGGAGAGAGATTCGGCGACAAGTTTTCAATGACGGTCGACAGACTACTGTCACCAACAAGATTATTCACGTCGTCCTGACGAATCCAACATGATGAGGGATGATTTTGGAAGCAGCTAAAATATTTCCAATATGGCGAATTAATTGCCAATGCAACCGCACCTCCTATCGGGTCCCCAAGATACCAAGATTGAATAGTCCTGCACGGAAAGTGCAGCTATTGTTACAGACTCCACTTCCAGGACGAATAGCTAGCATACTCGGAAAGCAGTTAACTGAATTGCGAATTATATCACCCGAAATTCTGAATGTCATGTTCGGATTAGTTCACTTTTGATATTCTTGACGGAATTACGCGTTAGTGTAGGTACCAGGAGAAATGGAACTTTGGACATGGAGCTGACGATACAAGATACTTGACAATTTTCACACATCGGAAAATCAGATTCCTGGTTTTAGAAAACAATCTTACATCTATTTCATAAATCCTGAAAGTTCCAGATTATCCACTGTCCACAGTAACTAAACGCTGACTTTATAGGGTTTTTATCTCACATGCTACATCTTCCAAATAAGAGAAAGATCTTCATCAGTTATCGTGCTTGAGTGATAAAATCATGCCGTGTCGTACAGAATTCGGTTCAAGATTTGTCCTCCATTGTTTGAGAGAAATGACTTTAAGAAGCAGTTCATGATCTTTTTCGCTTTCGCTATTCGTGCGATCTCCAATAGCACACTAAATTCCTTGGACAAAATGCCCACCTTTAATCGATTGCTATCCCTAACTGAAAATCGATAATCAGCAATGTGATTATGCGCACTGCCAAAAGTAAATCAATTCCATTGTCGTACGTGCCTTGATATCTTATAAAACACGAGAGTACTCGATGTCCCTCAGAGCATTCGAGACATTGTGCGGGTTCCTTTCGTCAGAACGGGTAAAGCGATGTATCCAATTCAGATTGCCACGTGTCCCATTCGGATTCAAAAATGCACATTGCATTTTCCGACATGTCATTACAAGAACGGCTTGACCGACGTTCGGATCGATAACGGATATTCAAATGCCTTAGCATTATATCATTCATGTCTTTTGAACCCGTTCCTATGGGTTGTTGCATCCACTCATCCGCACACACACGCATATGCACCAAGCGCTTGTCTTGTCCATTAACATTTCGTCACGCGCAAGTTTATTTTGACTTATCGAACGCACTTGCTTTTGCTTGTGGCGTTACTGAACTGCCTCGAACACTAAAGCCTCCGGGTTTGATGAAATTGTTAGTGAGATGTCTAACGTACTAGTTATACAAGAATAAAATGAACTATTTACCGCTGATTTGATCGTGGTTAAATAGACAAAAATCACTAGACTGAATACTTTCGTATCGCAACAGCGTCACTTGATTATTGAAACCCAAATCTACCAGTCAATTTTGATTTAAGTTGTGTGTGTGTGTGTGTGTGGACATGTAAGATAAAGCAATGAAAGCTGAAAATGGAACATCGGAATTCCAGTTGGATGCAGTTTTTACTCCGTTAACGAAATCACGTGACCGAATTCCCATATCAAAAGCCGCTTTATTCACATCGCAACATAGATACTAAGGCAAAACGAATAATTTGGAGCTAAGAATTCTCGGAATGTCTCTTAGGTCACTATAACATTGACAAGATGTAGAAGATTTAATGGAATTCGAAAATTTACGAGAAATCGCAAGGTGAAAACCACTCGGTTCTGAATTTCTGGCAATTTAATCCGACGGAATTGGGTTAAATGATCCAGACTCACAAACTCACTGAATCACCTCTGTACCCGCTGAACGGGAGCCGCTCGATTCGTTTTTACGGTTTATTGATAAACTCACTAGTTCATATTTCTGTTTTTCGTTCTCCGGTTGACCATCGAGCGACACGGTTCCAATTCAATGAAACCAATATACGTTCAATCGATAGGAACACCGTTAAACCGAGTCACTTTTGTTTCATGGAAATCAGACATACTAATCGTTTTCGTCGTTCATCTTTCAAAATTGAGATTTTTCTTTGAGATCAACAGGTCATAACAAATCGACTGACCGAACTTCAATAGGTAGACAGAGAACTCGGTAAGTGAATGCGTTTGTGACCTATCGCCACGTTTTGTTGTTGCATCGAGGTTTGGGCAAACTAAAATAGAAATGAATGGCAGTTGAAGGAATTTCACTGTGCAGCGCGAGGCATAACTTTTTAATCACACGACAGAATTCAGTGTGCTTGATGAAGGAATGTAGTGCGTTGATTATTAACGAGACCTCTGCAACGCACCCAAGCGTTACCCAGGACAACAAACTTTCAAAAAGACCATTCGTAATAACACATTTGTTTATAGACTCCACCATTACCAGTAGTTGACAAGACCAGTTTCTGAAGCAAGAGTAACAAATCCCATCAAACATTTCCCTTCATCGATAGCCGTTCACTCTGGAGACTTATTCGTACAACATACTACTTCGGACTTTGAATGTGATGGACCACACACGTACAGACGATCAACCGCAAATGAAGTCGCATCAAAACTTGTTCTTCGTCTTGCTGAGACGATTATAATTGAACTTTGGGTGGTAAATATATTCAAAGGGGTCAGATCCAACAGGGTATCGTAAACTACCAACGGTGTGCATCTGCAAACATACTGGCAACTGCGCTGTGTCCGAAATTTCTGATATCGCAACCAGGGGAATTTTTCAGCCCATTTAGGCTGCACTCTGCATCCGACGACTCATACACTCATCAGCAGGCAAGTAATCGAAAATCCACCTAGGCCATGAGCGTCCGGGAGCAATGCCAATGTCTAATCTCTTGCAAAGCGTCATGATTCACCCTAGCTAAACTTGACGTGAAATCAAGGTTTTGCATGAATAAATATTACCATACAGTAGATTAATTTAAGTTCGGGGAGCCAATGGTCCAGGGAGATTTCCACCAACCTTACTCCACGTTACAGAGTTAACACTATCAATGACAAATTTCATCGGAAGTTTTCTGACGGCCCAAAAGTTACATTTCTTGTGCTAGTGACAGGTAAAATCACGACCTGGACGGTACGTATAAAATACTCTGAAGACGTGCAAATCCTAGTTCCAAAGGACCTCTGATGCGAACCCGTTCCATTATCACATTCCAGAAACCAGATGTTGTGGCCTCTGGGACGCCACAGTTTATTCTCGCAAGTAGCGGAGGACGTGAGCGCGTCAGGATGTCCTTAATAATAACCTGATGGATTTAGTCGTGTTCGAGCGTAAACTTGCTACATACTCTAGTGACAAGCAGTTTTCTGTTAGGAAAATGGTGATCAGCTAATTGAATGTCAATCCCTTCGGTAATTACGATCCCCTAAAATATTGACGGAACATGTGAGTTGATCCATATTTTTTTACGAACCGCTTACCTACCGCGAATGTTCCTTTTTGATCACCGCTATAACTGCTCCTGAGCACGTACGTGCCAAATTAACAGCATCAGGTCTTCTAAAAGACCGGTTTATTGCCCTCTGGTTCCACTAAAACCCACAGCTCATCACGTGATCTAGATTTACTCTGTATTTAGCATTGAAGTAAATGCTTAAAAGGAAATCGGGTAGCTGAATTTCCTTGAGAACGTCCGTGGTTTAGACCATTTCTCGCCTCTACCCGGCAACATTCACCCATATCGTTAACCACTAGAGCAAATCCACATCTGTTGAGATTGTAGAAAAAAGAACTATCCGTTTTTTCTACCACATTCTTGAATTTGTTGAATCATCCATAGAAGTTATCGGCTTAGTTTGATCGCAACCATGTGTCAGACGAAGAACATTTCACTGTTGTGCTTGTAAGGCGAATTGTCACACACACGCACACACAATATTGTGATTGGTTACCTTACCAGTTATATCTTGGACTTTGTACCAGCTATCGCACGGATGGCATCAGTTGAATAACACTTGACTAACGAGTTAGATGTCACGTGAGTCTAGCTTTTAACAATAGTTGCGAATTCGAGCAAACGCCTAATTGAGCAATCAGGAGTAATTGCACAGGGGCAAATGTGCGATGTAACCAGCCAAACGCAAATCAGTGCAATCACTTGAGCGAAAATCCCATACATGAATCAGAAATCAACTCAAATGACCAGTTTGCTCTCGTCATCGTTATCTTGGTTTCTAATCTGCACGGTGTCGTTTCTTGTCCGTCTATGCTAATTCTTTTTGTAAGTTACTTTAATTTTCATCCACATGTGGTGACTCTCATTTGTACGCATGGATTTTCATCCTGATTTCATCCATTCATCACTGTAATACCATCATTCTCGTCCCAAAAAATAGAGTTTTAATTCAAATTATCTTTCAACGAGTTGAATGGGGGCCGTCGGTCACGACCAAGTTACAGACTTACCGGACATGACCGAAATTGTTCTCCACTGGACAGGATTGACCGAGTAAATTTAACATCCGAACATAAATAGGCTGGAACTGGGTTTACGACACAATCCAAAAATATTTAGGGCTAGGTTTAATTCGGGTGGCCCATCATGACCGCAACGACGCCAACTGTGTCCGAGTTAACCTCAGGTGTTCCTGTTTAAAAAACAAGCCTGTGAATTTGCAATGCGTTTGCATATTTGCATTTTTTCCACACAAGTACGTGCACCGCGTGCCGCCAGAACCTTAGTGGAGAGGTATAACAATATTCCTACTTGAGTCTCATCCCACATATTAGCTTCTCCCTATTCCTCTTTCACCTAATTCCTTATCACTCATTACAATCCAACGTTCATCGGTCTACTCAGAACAAAGGAGGATTCCTCTTCTTGGACATTTTGTCAACAAGGTAGCATAGCAACACACGCCGTACCCAATCTGTTGGAAGCTAGTTACCGATGTTCCGGTTATTACGCCTTTTGGTGAGTTTCAATTCTAAAATCTCTAATCTTGTATTGAATGCTAGAGGACGCGAATCTGACTAACAGTAAGCCCGAGTCTGATAGAACTGTTTCACTAATTATCGGCTGTGTTAGACAAATTGCACTCAATACACAGGCCTAAATGTGACCCAGTCGTGCCAAAACGTGGCCGAATAAAGACGGTTAGACCAAGTCACTGGATAGCAGTTGACGTGATTGGAAATCAGGAGTGCAGATATGCAATCTGAGAAGGTCATATCGTGAGTTGTGCTAACCAATCAGGATGAGCAGTCCGAACTCAACAACAAAACGGCACAAACCAAATCAGGTGACATGTATCAAACGAGATGGACCATTCAAGACGCGACCCAGACAACGGATGAAGTCACACAGGTGAGAATATCCCATAAATTTGCCACATCTTCATTCAACAAAACGAGACTCATTGCCGGTTCAGTCTGGCCGTTTTAGCTCAAGTTAGTGGGGATGGACAATATCGATCTGGAGGCGGGGTTGACTGACTGGACAATGGATTTCGGAACGGTGATCGGACGATAATCGACAGAAGATATAGCTCAAGCCTTGTTTGCAACTTCGCAGTGCTGTTCACTTGAAAGCTAAACGAACTACGGCTGACTCGGTAAAAGGAAGTATTGAAATGAATAAATATTTAGAATGCAAAAATGACACAGTCATATCATTCGTAACGGACCTTCTTGTGGACCCATATTCGTTGGCTTATTTGGACCAAGTTAATGGCTGAAGGTTCCCATGCATTTTTGCAGTGCTACAGATTGACCGGCTGGACCCATGATTCAACCGCCAACTGTCTTGAAGAATAGCGGCACCACTCTCTATTCTTGAGTAACCGTTGATGTGAAAACTTTTGGAGTCAAATTCAGTACTTCTGATTTCCGGAGGGAGGCGAATCGCTATCCTACGTCGAACTGTTATGAGATTACGAAGCCACCAGTGCACGGAACATCAAAAGTCCCCAAATTTTTTCTACCTGGTTTTGCATTCAGAAGCGTAACTAACGAGTCGAAGGCGAGTACTGACAAGCGACAATCCTGACTAACGCGACTTCTTGTGATGAACTCTGATGAAGGATCATCGGTAGCACGGGATCAACTGTGCATCCGGGGGTGGCATAAGGGAAACGAATTTCTCGAGGACACTTCTTGGTAAGAGATGTTGCCAAACAGCTTCATAATCGGTCTTGCCGAATGCTGATATCAGATCAACAGATGACAATTGCGCTCTAAAATCGGTTGTACGATAAATATCCTACAAGTTTGATTGGAAATCAACATTCCCAGGGCTTCCACCATAAATCGCCATCGAGGTTTTTGCGCTTCTATTAAAATGTAATGCCTCATAAGGAGATGAAGACCTATGACTCTACTACTAGTGACGAGGTGCGATCACCAAATCATAACACTGATATAGAACACTTGGAGTATATCATATAGAGATGTTTGCCACGTGAACCCCTCCCACCTAGCCGGATAATCACGCAACTCAACCGCAGCAGTTCACTTGGTGGGTGAGTCAACATTACTTACGCTCAGCCACTTACTAGGCGGCTACCCCGAAATTTGTGACAAGGGGAAGTGGCAGACGGCAAACAGCTCTGCTCTTGGACTGAATAGATGGAAGCAAAACACAATCAGCCTATATGGATGTTCCGGGTCGAGTTTTGATCTCATATTCAGACTGCGTGAAAAACAAACCACGAAGTTTTGTTGCCATAAAACTGCTTCAAATACCCGATTATTGCAAACTGTATGAAGTGCAGTTTTATCGTCAATTACGTCGTTCATAGGGCCAAAATGTATGGATCAGACGCTGTTTGCTTCCAAATAGCAATTCTACGGAGTTTACTAAAATCAAAATCAGATATGCGAAGTTTATTATTTTGCTGATAATAAATAAATAATAGAATATGAATTCTCTGTGGCCGATTAAATGGCAGGAGAGAAACAAAGAAATGTAACAACAAAATGACGGAGGAGGATGAACAAAGTCGAACCTCGGTGAGGGCACAGCGCAGATAATGGAATAGGTAGATGTTAACGAGTCGTGTTTGTCAGCATGCGTGACAGAGAGCCTTGCCACGAGATCTTCGTGTACTGTGTACCCCGTAGCTAACTCGATGAGTGAATCACGTAAGCTGCGCCTCCTCTGGAGACCAGAACACGTGGGGGCCCAAATGACATGACAACGATAGGCGCGCAACGCGGAGTGCGTTGCACGTGGATTGTGTTCGATCATAAATCAACATCACAGAAATAGGTAGACTGTACGTGTGTGTGTGTGTGTGTGTGTGTGTACGTCTATGTAGGAAACAATATGAACTATTGTTTGTCCATTAGCCTGTGTACAAATGTGTCGAGTATTTTCAACTAAACATAGCCGAAAAGTGTGCACATACAGGGCCGTGATGAAATAACGAGGGAGGCGAAACAGTTGGAGGAAAGCTGCAACAGTACTAGAACATTCGACTGTTGATAAACGAAGATTTGCTTTGATGTTCCTGAAACACGGAAAAGATGTTGGATGAAATTACTACAATATAGGAGAGAAATCAGTCTTAGTTGAACCTAATTAGGAAAAGACAGCGCAAACGACTGTACCCTTTGATGACAAACGGCTTTATTGCTGACTGACTCACTAAGTAGAACCGTGAAATTTCCTGGTCTAATACGACCCAATTAACTTGAATCTTGATCGGTGGTCAAAAGGGAAGAGCCCTTTGTTGCAAGGATACTTCAAAAACAGAAGCAAATAAAATGGCTGACAGCGTATGTAATTTGGTGTACGTATCACGGTCTTTGAAGACGATTGATTTACCGATTTGATATCACCGAAAACGTTTTAGAGAGAGCAAAAGAGATGGTTTTGATCTCTGTCATCAAAACTAATCGGTAAGCAGCAGAGCGAGCTCCACTGACCAGGGCCTTTTCCACTACATTACACGTTTTCTTAGGAAGAATAAATATACAAGGTGGATAGAGAGTGAAGTCACAGGGGAAGAAAAATAAAACATCCGTAGCAACCCAGCACACGGACTACAGTTAAAGTGAGCAATCGCACTTTTTAAATTATTATACTTCGACAAAAGTTAACAATAAGACCGTCAATATTCATCGTTCGCTGCCATATCCTTCAAGGTCTCCAGCCAACTGAGTGACAGATCTTTCGGACCCAAATCACTTTACTTAAGTTCGACATATTTCCTCTTTCCTCGCAGCCATGTCATCTGTCGACCTCCAAATGGGAGGGACGGAGAACAGGACACGGTATGGCAGAATTGTACTCTCCATACGAAGCAAGTGCACTAGTTAACGAAGTCTACGAAACTGTATACGGCATGATAGGCTATCCTCTGAATCGGTACACAATACCCAAACCTTCACACCGCACCCCAGTCATTCTGTCCAATCCTAGCGATACTACACAAGTAAAGATAATCAAAACCCTCTATGCGACGAACGTCTTCACCACGCGAACTGCATGTCTCGTGACCTTGAGACAGAAGTCAGCGCATTGCGACAGTACATACGGACTTCCAACTCCAGTGAAATATCAGATCGACGTTACGAGCGATTCAGTTCGGCATACGCCGCCCCAGTGTTGGATATATGAGTGCTCATATCTACTACTGAGGTGACATCCTTATTCAAGTAGTCATCGGGGTAAGTGAAACGCACAGCAATGGTTAGTTGCTCCCAGTCGAGTGTCAAGTTCGGAACAACTTTCGTCCAGTCCGTAGCAACACTTTACACTTTGAAGGTGCAAAGCACATGCCGAATGGAACCGCAGCACTTGCGAGCCTGCCTAAAGCACGCTGCGCATGTTCTGAAGATTACGATAATCACACAAGATAGTTTGTATAATCTAAGTCACACAGTTTTTCTCTATGTACCAGTTCGGCGATTACGCATTGAAGACCTTTGGAGAATCCTGAAGTACCTTGTCCATGGCGAAGCTAAACATGAAAGGACAGGTGGAACACCTTTGTCGAATCCCGCTAGTCTATTAGAACAAAATTGGCGGTCCAGCTAATGCATGGATTCAGAGCGACATAAAGTGGTTTGATAGTCAACAATGAGTGGGGCCCGTATAAGACAGTGACAAGAAGGATCTAAAGCAGAGCGTTACCGGAACATTTCGTAGTGAGATGTATCAATGTTCTGCGTGCAATGACTGAAATTAGATCGGTAAAATTCCGACAAAAAAAAAACAGCGGACAAACGGCCTAATCGGAAAACGAACACGCTCAGGCAACCTCGGATAATGCGTACACAGTGAATCAGATGGCTAAGCGTGAGATTTTCGTTTGAAGATGAAATAAATGCCAATAAATATATAAACATGCGTCATTTGTCGACCAACTTGATTGAAACTCGTCCGGCCTATTGACTCGGCCGTACGGATCCGCTTAACATGCGGAGGTCTCATCCTACACATTCTCTCGGTAAATGGGGCTCCCTACGAGATGTGAACAAAGTGACAGCAAGAGGTTCCTTTGAATTTTAATGTTGTGTCTACATAACATAACAGCGTCTATGGCTATACCACAGTTAAAATGAGCGGTTCTACAGGATACAAAACCAAAACTTAATCGGATGCTGAGCAACTTTATGAACCCGCAATAGTTGTGCCATAGTTTTGCTGGATGGGAGCCGACATACCAACGTATCCCCAACAAATCCATTTCAGATGTCCTACATATATCCTTGCAGATGAGCCCCATGAACGGTTATTACTCGAGAAACTAGTATGTGCCTGATTGTCGACTGTTGGTTGTGTATCGAAAGCATGAAGTCTTTTTTCTCACTGGCAGTTTCGTTACAAATGTTTGTTAGCGAAAGGGATCAGTGCGCCAACACTCAACGTCATCCAACTGGATTCACTGCTTGAATCATTTGAGCGCGATACCAGTGGAAGATCTGAAGACATGCAAAACTGACACTCTCAAATTGAAAAAAAAACGAAGAACTTTGTGATTGCATTGGTTGCAAAGCTGCCATGAAACGATGAAGTGCTGATGACAAATTAGAACCGTAAACTGCTGAATTTCCTGAGAGACGTGCAATACCATATTCTCGTGTGAAAGGCACAATACGTCTTGCACGAAATAAATCAAAAACCATAACGCGCATATGGGAGTAGGCACGTGGTTGGGGTTGTACAGGTGACTTAAGGGCTGCACGGTGAACCTTCAAATTAGTCTGACAGAGATCCTCGATGAGTAATGCAGTGGAAATTTCATTCACTACCTTTTTAGATAGTACGAAAGCCAACGGTGTGGTCAAAATAAGTGAAACAAAATTTTATGAATTGCTCTTCACTGTCCCAGGATAGGAATAAATGATAATGAGTTGCTCTTGCTGCGTGACTCACAATCATTCTTTTTTGGATAGACATAACATCAAATTGATGTAAAACGTGGTGCTGATTTCTACTATGTACTTACCGCATCTCTGTCTGCAGAGTTGCTGATTGCAGGATCCGAGGAGTCCAAACGATAAACTTTTTCGGAAGTTAGGGTAGTGACATCTGGTGCCGATGTAAACTAAATGAAAATAGGAGCAGACAGAGGGAATAATTGTTAGATGAAATAGATTTGATTGTGTTAGACTCATGGTGGCTTGATGTTTGGGCGCGGAACTACGAAAAGCCGTCTGAGGGTGGAATCATCAACAACTGAAATAAAAAAAACAAGAATTACCATTTGTGAGTTGGCAAACAAAACTCAATACCGGATAGTTATTCGTATAGAATATGGTTACTGTAGGTAAATTTTCTCAAGGAAGATTTAGAATCACCCAACTCAAGCCAACGGATGTTTGATTACGTGAGTGCCGTCGAAGGGTATGTAAACCTTAATCACCGAACTGTTTCGAATAGGGCGAGTTAGAGTATCGGTTTGAAGTTCACGACAAACCCCATAGCACCGTGAGTGGATACATCAAGTGTTAGAATTAAGTTTTTTATGACAGATTTGAAGCATGGGCATAGTGGAAGGAGCATGGGCAATAGCCATCAAAGCCCATTACATGGGAAGAGGGGAATCGCGGACTTTGATCCTAGAACTTGGAGCCACATGAGATTCAGATAGGTCAAGTGTAGTCACTGGGAGGGTAACATCGAATTGCCATCAACCACCAAAATGACAGGATCTCGGATTCCAAACTTTGATCTTCTTGGGGTGACAGATGTTTAACAGACTCGATCACCGCCAGCATTCAAAATTCTCGTTTATTTACTACCTTAGGTTTTTCATTCACTGTTAACTTCGCTTCTGACCGTTCGGTGATACGAGATAGCAACTAAAAACATAGTGCATGTCCAAAATCATTAGTGGCCAAAAGAACAATTGAGAAGAACAACCGATTCAGACAGCAGAATTGTTCTAGATAGAAAGAAAATACTATTTCCCCGAGGCAGGTCGAATCGATAGCAAAAACATATGACGAATAAGAGCAGCTTAATTTTCCTGGAACGCAATTGACCCATCGCGATCGGGGTGATTAAAGCCTTCATTGCCTCGAAGATCAGAGGCTCAAATCGCACCTCCTGCAACATTCACTTTGGCCTTAGACAGAAAATATGTCGAGATGGAACGGGTCGCTATCGTGTATTCGGAGCGAGTGTAGTTCCTTACCGCCCCAAGTTCTAGTTTTCATGTTGCTGGATCCTACAATAGCTTTAGGAGTTTTTGAGGCTGCTGAGTGAGGACCTCCTATGGATTGGCATCAACATTACCTAAAGAAAAAAATTGAATAATACGACGTCTGCAATGGTCTTGCAACAATCTGAACACTCCTTAAGAATTTCTAGATTGAGATAATCAGACAAGATGAACTGAAATACCACGAAATCGTTCATGTTACTATGACATCCACGTGGTGGAAAAAACGATGCAACTGAGGTGCATTACCATTCTGAGCTACGTAACGAGAAAGGAAACACGTTAGGGATGCAAAAAATATATGGATTCAGTCTTGTGGATCCAATTTCAATCAATAGGGCTAGTAATCCATGTGTTAAAATTATGACACTTTACCTGTCCCTTGGACAGTATAAAACATCATAAGGGTTACTGAACGAACTGATACATGAAGAGAGGGAGACCAAGGTCATTCAGACTGACGTTCGCCTGCAGAGACAGGCTAGAATAGGGATGACCCATGACTGTTTGTATTCTGGGATGCGTAGTTACGGCAACGGGCGTTCCATTTTAAGGAAAAAGAATACAGACCGTTGTACGACAATGCGATGGCAACATTTAATAGTCCATCGACCAAACACCGTCTAGCTATCGCAGTAAATAGGTGGATGGGGAAGGGGGCGGAAATGGAGGACGTACTAATTGGATTCTGACTGTTATATTATGCTAGTTGCATTTGCGATTAATATGGCACGAGGAAAAAGCACGTCACGATTGATGAGCTTCGCAATTCCGACCAAGATTTGTGGATACAAGAAAACAGACCGAGAGGAAACACCATCAGCAGATGATAGACTGCATTTTGTCGAGCTGCAATTAGTTAGATGGCAACATCAATGGGGATGAGTAAGGTTTTGAACAACAACGGGGACCTGGACCACATCTAATCCAATCGGAGTTTCCGATAAACACACTGACTGGCCCAACGAAAACCACAGGACGATGTCCCTAACCAAAGACCGAAGCAAACCAGCAAAAGGGTAGTTGGAGTAAACAAAATTACTGAGGTGATCGAGAATGGAGTAGAACTCAACAATGAACTGATTCATCAGAACGAATTAATTTGTCTTAGGCTATACAATTGACTGAGAAGTGCAGGAGTTGGCTAGGAGCATTTTGCTAGTTCTGATGAACACTCGTTTAAAAGAGCAAAGGCTAATAATGTATTGGCAACAGACAATTTTCATGCGCACGTTGGAGAAATTAGTTGATCAAAAGTCTGTCTAGGTGGATGTTGCGCCTTGCTCACTCAGCACACAGATAACGGAAATAGACTACTTTAGTTTCATGCGGATAATAGTCTATTCGTGTCTAACACGATTTTCTGACACGGCCTGCGTTGCACAACGGCCTGGCGCTTTAATTCCACACATAATCATAACGCAGTGAGCCAAGGTTGGTGCGTTGCTGTCAAAAACTGTAGATCACAGCGGTCCACTTATGTAGAACTGGAACATGAGTTAGTTTTAATGTTTCCGCTGCAACCCAAAGACCATCGCCGCAAACCGTAGATCGGGTTAGCCGCGCAAAGCTAGCACCAGATATGAACAGAAAATATCGGAGGAACCGATAACCCTGATGAGCAGTAATGCAAATGAGCACTTGGATCAAATCAAGCGAATGATGCATTTGACAGCAGGTTTCCATCAAAGACACTGGATCTCTCAAGCGTCGCTGAACACAAAGGAGCAAAAACGCCAATTCCCTTTGTGAGGAGGTGAAGATACGGCAACAATTACAACTTTAAGTGACGATGAAACATTGAGAAGGGCCGCGAAAACTAGTGAGCCAAGGTACCCGAAGAAAGAGAAGCAACACGCTTTTTGATTAACAGCCAAACCTCATACGCGACATCGGTGGGTGGCGAATTTCGGTCGGTCAGATTGCATGCGATGGAAATGGAGAGCCCATTGACGGCGAACAGTAAACGCCGGAACATGGATGAACGAATACTTAAAGGATCAGTTTAGCTGGCCACGCGCCAACATATATACATACTCCTACGACTACAACTGCGAATCCTCGGAAGGCGTTATCTGACCCACCAAATGGAATAGGGAGGAGAGTCGAACATCCAACTGCTAACATGTGCAAAATTGATCTATACCGACAAGATCTCCCCAGCTCTATGCAAACAGGGTCTTGATAAAATCACTTACCTCCTTGTTCCGTGAAATCTGGAACGAACAGCGTGTACCGTTATCACGGAGCCTCAATCTGCGACTACCATAATTTCGGTAGGCACCAAAGACTTAGTTTCGATAAGGGCTTGCCATCTGACACCGATTGGCGAGACGAATCATCATCAACAGCGTTCAGTGATAACGGTACACGCTGTTCGTTCCAGATTCCACGGAACAAGGAGGTAAGTGATTTTATCAAGACCCTTTTTGCGTAGAGCTGGGGGGATCTTGTCGGTATAGGTCAATTTTGCACATGTTAGCAGTTGGATTTTCGACTCTTCTCCCTATTCCATTTGGTGGGTCAGATAACGCCTTCCGAGGATTCGCAGTTGTAGTCGTAGAAGTATGTATATATGTTGGCGCGTGGCCAGCTAAACTGATCCTTGAAGTATTCGTTCAT
>LUCM01011473.1:0-16692 GCA_008360955.1 Fasciolopsis buskii
ATAGTCTGCATATTGTTATTAACGGTGATTTCAACCATGCATCTACCCCACCACTGGCTGTTTCATTTGGCTGATCTCTGCATTTCTCCCACCAGAGGCGGTTCCATTTTAGATAGAGTTGTTACCAATCACCCCGATTTATTTTCCTTGAAACTGCGTACTCCAATTTGAAGTAGCGATCATTGTCTGATTCTGTTAAGGCCCATAATATACTCTAGGTCATCTTTCCAATAATTCAGGCGAACAAATCAAATCCGAGAGAGAAGGCATGGTTGTCATTCATCAGCTGGCGTCTTTGGCTTACGCGTGTCATCTGATTATTAGTCAGAGATCGGTGCTCTTATATCTATACGAAACATGGCCACTGAGAGCAAAGATATGTGAAGACTTTCGGTGTTTAAAAACCGTTGTCTTTGTAGTTTGGATTGAATATGGTGGGAAATTTTCCCAATAATCCGGAGATTAGGCATAAGGCACTGGGTCCTAGGTTTCAAACTTTGGAAGAGGCACTGAATTTATATGGGACAAAATAGTTGAAACTTTGTTTGTATGTCCAGAGGACATCTGCCTCGATGTGCGCTGTTTCCAGAGGCCGGTAATGTTTAGAAAATAGATACAGATGGCCAGTCGATGGCTTATCAAAAATATTCTATATTCAGTCAGTGGCATTCTTGGATTTGAAGTCTTTCTTCAGCTTAGCTTCAATTTGAATTTCTTCCACTTGCCGTTCTTTCACTCTTGAGTGAACAGTGTTTTAAGGTAACAACCAAAACCAGAGTACGATGTTGTAAGGTTAATGTTTGTAAAAAGTGAACCAACATGAAATCCGTGAGTTACCATTTAATCTTTCTGTCCGTTTGTTTAAGTTTCCTGATGGCGTTCATATTTTCCTCTTCACTTATAAACAGTTGGATTTCACATCATATAACACTAGCATTTCCGAAATCGCCAGGTCTTTTTATTAACCACGGTAAATTTACGGAGTGTGCATCCGAGAACGAGCAGCAAGAAGAACCAGTGTATAGCGGTTTAGCGGCAGCACAGTCCGAGTTATCCCAATTACGGAATGCCGCGGTCGAGGATCGATGTCCACAATCTCTGAAGGAGGCCGTCCTTCAAGATTAGTTGGTGAACAAAACAGCCATGTCAACAGAAGTTATCTTTAAAATTCGTGACCAATTAACCAGAAGGCGAATGAAATTTTCGGATACAGCTTTTAATGGTCTCACAAGTAATTTGAAAATAGGTTTGCGCTTGTTACGCCATTCCCGTGCAGGTATCAATGAATGTATCAGCCGAGCCAGAGAGATCTGCTGTCCGGCCGTGGCAGGACAGGCTAAACAAATGGTAACCAGCTATGATGTGCAGACAGTGTGATGAGCGACAAACGAAGATGCGACTTGAACGTGATCGGCCCTGGAAGTCTGTAGCGTTGGATATACTTTACCATGAGAAGGCAGTTATTTATTGACCATGGGTTACCACAGCGACTTTTCCAAATCGACTTCGGGGACCATCAACAAACTGCGAGCTGAGTTTGAGTTGCACGAGATCCCGATGCAGATTTCCGATGGTGGTCGTTCCAGGTTCTCACCACAGAATAACAGCAGCTCTCAGAGACATGATGCTTTGGACATCAGATCAACAGTCCTTACCACAGTCAGCCCAACGGTAAAGCAGAAGCCATCATTAGAAAGGCAAAAATCTACTTTAAAAAAATGCGGATTCGAGAGTGTGGATTGACTAGTCGCTCTTCTTAGCTTTCGTATTTAACCATGGACTATCAAAGTAAGCCGTCCGAGACGCTTGTTAGGAAGACGAACGTAATCATCACCGTTCGGCGTTAAACAACAAGGAAAGCCTCACTGACAGCTATCTTTCCCCCACGATTACATGTTTCTATAAGAAGAAAGAATATCCAAGGCAAACAGGTACTTGATCATAGGAAACAGTCTAAATGTACAAAAGTACTATTTCAATCATTCTGATTCGATGGAAAATGTCAACACGATCGCCACTGTTCGCAATTCACTGCCATATCATCCGATGTCTCCCGTCAGCTAGCTGGCTGGAGACATCGGATGATATGGCAGTGAATTGCGAACAGTGGTGGTCGTGTTGACATTTTCCATCGAATCAGAATGATTGAAATAGTACTTTTGTACATTTAGACTGTTTCCTATGATCAAGTACCTGTTTGCCTTGGATATTCTTTCTTCTTATAGAAACATGTAATCGTGGGGGAAAGATAGCTGTCAGTGAGGCTTTCCTTGTTGTTTAACGCCGAACGGTGATGATTACGTTCGTCTTCCTAACAAGCGTCTCGGACGGCTTACTTTGATAGTCCATGGTTAAATACGAAAGCTAAGAAGAGCGACTAGTCAATCCACACTCTCGAATCCGCATTTTTTTAAAGTAGATTTTTGCCTTTCTAATGATGGCTTCTGCTTTACCGTTGGGCTGACTGTGGTAAGGACTGTTGATCTGATGTCCAAAGCATCATGTCTCTGAGAGCTGCTGTTATTCTGTGGTGAGAACCTGGAACGACCACCATCGGAAATCTGCATCGGGATCTCGTGCAACTCAAACTCAGCTCGCAGTTTGTTGATGGTCCCCGAAGTCGATTTGGAAAAGTCGCTGTGGTAACCCATGGTCAATAAATAACTGCCTTCTCATGGTAAAGTATATCCAACGCTACAGACTTCCAGGGCCGATCACGTTCAAGTCGCATCTTCGTTTGTCGCTCATCACACTGTCTGCACATCATAGCTGGTTACCATTTGTTTAGCCTGTCCTGCCACGGCCGGACAGCAGATCTCTCTGGCTCGGCTGATACATTCATTGATACCTGCACGGGAATGGCGTAACAAGCGCAAACCTATTTTCAAATTACTTGTGAGACCATTAAAAGCTGTATCCGAAAATTTCATTCGCCTTCTGGTTAATTGGTCACGAATTTTAAAGATAACTTCTGTTGACATGGCTGTTTTGTTCACCAACTAATCTTGAAGGACGGCCTCCTTCAGAGATTGTGGACATCGATCCTCGACCGCGGCATTCCGTAATTGGGATAACTCGGACTGTGCTGCCGCTAAACCGCTATACACTGGTTCTTCTTGCTGCTCGTTCTCGGATGCACACTCCGTAAATTTACCGTGGTTAATAAAAAGACCTGGCGATTTCGGAAATGCTAGTGTTATATGATGTGAAATCCAACTGTTTATAAGTGAAGAGGAAAATATGAACGCCATCAGGAAACTTAAACAAACGGACAGAAAGATTAAATGGTAACTCACGGATTTCATGTTGGTTCACTTTTTACAAACATTAACCTTACAACATCGTACTCTGGTTTTGGTTGTTACCTTAAAACACTGTTCACTCAAGAGTGAAAGAACGGCAAGTGGAAGAAATTCAAATTGAAGCTAAGCTGAAGAAAGACTTCAAATCCAAGAATGCCACTGACTGAATATAGAATATTTTTGATAAGCCATCGACTGGCCATCTGTATCTATTTTCTAAACATTACCGGCCTCTGGAAACAGCGCACATCGAGGCAGATGTCCTCTGGACATACAAACAAAGTTTCAACTATTTTGTCCCATATAAATTCAGTGCCTCTTCCAAAGTTTGAAACCTAGGACCCAGTGCCTTATGCCTAATCTCCGGATTATTGGGAAAATTTCCCACCATATTCAATCCAAACTACAAAGACAACGGTTTTTAAACACCGAAAGTCTTCACATATCTTTGCTCTCAGTGGCCATGTTTCGTATAGATATAAGAGCACCGATCTCTGACTAATAATCAGATGACACGCGTAAGCCAAAGACGCCAGCTGATGAATGACAACCATGCCTTCTCTCTCGGATTTGATTTGTTCGCCTGAATTATTGGAAAGATGACCTAGAGTATATTATGGGCCTTAACAGAATCAGACAATGATCGCTACTTCAAATTGGAGTACGCAGTTTCAAGGAAAATAAATCGGGGTGATTGGTAACAACTCTATCTAAAATGGAACCGCCTCTGGTGGGAGAAATGCAGAGATCAGCCAAATGAAACAGCCAGTGGTGGGGTAGATGCATGGTTGAAATCACCGTTAATAACAATATGCAGACTATCTTCAAGAAGAGGAACAATAAACACTGGAAAAGAGTCGAAAAACGATGCGACATATTGTTGCGAGCAAAAGTGGGCAATGTATAAATTCGTTATGATAGTGCTTGTATGGCGAGAAAACCTAGGATGACACTGTTTCACCAGACAGTCAATTCCGTCTAGGGAGTGCGTATAAATAACTTCGGACTTGCCAGACCAGAAGGAGTTAATGTATGCTGCAACACCACCTCCAGTCTTCTTGTCCAAAACTGTCCTGCCGATGGAGTCTGAAGCTGACTATCGATACGCGTGAATCAGCAATATCCGAGTTCAGCCACGACTCCAGTATGCAAATGACAAACGTGTGAACGTGGATCGGTAATTGAAGTGTGAGGGACAGATCCGACATTTTCGAAAACAGAGAGCGGATGTTAGTACTCCAAAATGCCGGAATGGAAATCTTGGTTCGAAGGGTTCATTTACGAGCTACCTGCCATCCAGCACGAGTGCTTCTTTGAGATCGATTAGAGGATCGTTGAGGTGCAGCAATACGGGATCCCAGTATATGTTGAGAAACGATCGGGTTTTTGAACAAAAGTAAGTCCGGTCGACTGTAGGGTCGAACGGAGAACACAAATATCCGGCAAAAAAAATAACAAAACAGGATGACACGAAAGTGTAGCGCATCCAGTCAAAGGGCGCGCTGTGATATACACGCATCAGGTATGGTGTAACTATACAGACAACTAAATCTACTTGATTTATCTAGTTCTTCCCCTTAAAGTTAGGTTTGGCCCAATTGTATGCTGCACTTAGACTACGCCAAAATATCCACACTGGCACTCAGATGATCAGGATAAAACTACGGCTTACTTGGGTCCTCACTTAGTGGTAAAACATCGTCCGCATATTCGAAGTAAGGCAGTTTCCTGTTTGGTCAAATATCCTTGCCACTATTCTCACATGAGGACAGGGCGATTTCCACCAACATTTCAATGACAAGGTTGACAAGGAGAAATGAAGTTAGGTAACCCAAGACATCACCTCTTCTGATAATTTGCCATAGAGTGAATATTTGGTCAATACAACTCCGGCCAGGTGGGAAACCGGTCTGATTCTCAAGCAGATATCTTTCGCGATTCATAGATAATCAATGGAGGATAATGCGTGTGACCATTTTGGATGCGAAACCCACCCGCCTAATTCCTCTAGTTTTCTTCAGAATCGTTATAATCACGGATTCACACAGGCTTTTAGGAATCCACTCGTTTACCAAGATTAATCTAAGGAGTTTTGTAAACTCCGATGATAGCCCTTTTCTACCATTCCTGAAAAAGGATAGATACAACTCATATAGTCCAGCTGCCTTTTGCCTTTTGAGGAAACTTATCTTCCTAATGATCTCCGCTTCTGATGGTATTTACCTGTCTTTTTCACTTGTGAGTGTAAGTAGGAGTCCGATTTTAAAATTTGGTCCACTAAACTGCTCTGCTGTACATTGTTAAGAAAGAAGTAGTTAGCCGTTGTGTTCCTTGATCATCTCGTTTACCCTTGGTTTACGTGGACCAGTTCTCCTAATCAGTCGCTAAAGTTTGTGGCTCTCGCCGGAAGCCACAGGCTTTTCCTCTTGACCACGTTGTCCTAACCACCAATGGTCGTGATCATTTCTCAGCCTCCGGACCAGCTGACTTCCTGAGAATTCGCATCTCAATATACAAGACATCCGAGAAGAGACTGGAAAATCCAAAAGGGCACCCGAATTAAGGGTTACGGCACGTTTCTGGCTGCTGATGTGAACAGGGCTCCCAGCTTCTACTCACAATATTTGTTCGGATCATAGTTGTTTCGCCTTTTATGATATCCTTCATGCCTACGCGCAGTGGAAGGATGCCCACTACTGGTACGGGACACTAAAAGGATGGTGGGAACCAGCAGTTATGCCCCGGAGATTTGGGGTGATTTAGAATCATATGCGCACCCAATAAGCCACACCGTCATCATCGTTCAGTGTTAAACAGCAGCGAACTATCCACTGATCGCTGTTTTTCATCCAGAATTACAAGCTACCATAGAAAGTGAATATGCGGTGGACCTACAGTGGTGGGGAGAAAAGGGCCGTAACTGCCAACATACGGAATTCAATCCAGCAGTACAAACGAAATTTTTCAATCGTTCTGATTCGACGCAAAATGATAACAATCTTCACTACTCACGGTTTCCTGTCAGTCTCCAGCTAACTTTCAGGCTCAGACCACGGAGTTATATGACACCTAGTTTGCCCGAGTTCGTTGTACATTTCCTCATTTTACGTTGTCACATCGTTTGTTGACCTCAACGTGGTTTCTTCTACTCCGTGGGAGGGGCGATGGACTAGCTGAAAATCAAAACCTGTTGCTGGAGAAGTGAGTGAAGTAAATGATTTTCGTTACTTGAGTAGCCGCAATTCACGTCACTCGTGACGGTTAATACAAAAGTTCATATATAACAAGTTTTTCCAAAGCACAAGTATCACTGAAATGAAGTAGAGATACTCCAACAGAAGGGTAATAGTTTCATTACTAATGACTTAGACACTCCAGACGCACATCGAATTCCAGAACAGTGCACAGCCAAGGAAGATGAGCCTTAACCTAATTAAATGGCGTTAGACTTGAAGACATGTAATTTATCTTGTTTCCTTGTTCCTAACCACCCCTTGTTCTTACCGAGTCCTGAATATACAAACACGTTCAAAATCGTACATAACATTTGTTTTTCTAACGGTTTCAATTGTTCATTCTGATTTAGATTTGTTAAATATCACCGAGGCGAAGATCAGTCCTGAGCACTTTTAAAAAATTCTCCTGGCAGCGCCCTGAACTCAACATGCATCTCGTCAAATTACCAGGCTCAGTGGCTGCTCAAAATTATCAATAGTGAGCTACCAAATAGAATACTCAATTTTCCTTGAGTCAACTTACGTTCCGTCTTCTCTGTCGTGTGCCATTTATAGTCTTTAATCTTCTTTTCAACCTCTGGCTGCTAGTTTTTCGGCACTATCTAGTTTTGAAAATTTTGGTGCACTAATAACTTCTTGGGTGTACTGCAGACCGGTTCCTGCCAGGAACCGTGGGCTAACTCCCTGAAAGTAACGCAAAAACCATCTTTTTATCGAGCTTGGTGCGAAATACGAAGGAATCCCGCTACGTTACACCAGCGAGCCTTCAATGATGACGCCACAGGAAACACTAACCTATGCAATGAAGATCGCGCAACGAATAGCCTGGGACAGTCGACGGAAGTTGAGAATGGACATTTTCGTGTAAGTTGAGAAAAAGGAAAAATACAGCAACCAACCTTTGAGTTTGCATTGTCTTCTTTTAAAAGGAAAATGACTGAAAAATGATGCAGAGCCAAAGAAAAGACATTTTGATGCTAGAATGGAGAAGGACCGTTCGATCTCCCAGCAAAGAGATGCAAGGTTGAATTTGCTTTATCATACGGTAATAATTCCGGTGGTCAGAGAGCACTCTCCGGTTGCATAGCTCGATAGTATTCGCTTATTGTTTTCCTTGGTATACACCTACCGACAACAAACTTGATCGGGTTTATGTATGAACCTGCTCGACGTAAATACGTGGGTTTACTTCCGGGTAGTAATTCATAGACCAGATGCTGAATCTTCGCCACTTACTCGAATCGCGCCACGCATACCGCCGCAGTTTTTTCGGCCTGAAAGATGCGTTCGACTCAGTGGATCGGACAGCCCTATTCAGTGCTGTCTACCGGAAGGGTATTTCAGCCAAGTTTGTGAACCTGCTGCGAGCATTGCGTTTGTATACCTATGGTCGCGTGAGTGTATACAGTGGACTATCAAGTTCAAGCAAGACGGCTAGCGGTGTTCGACAAGGGTATTCCAGCTCTCCATTCCTGTTCAACTTCATCATGGGCGAAGTAATGGAAGATGCTTTGGGAGGTATCCAGGATGTAGGAGTCGAACTGAAAAATGATGAGAAGCTATGCGATCTAAATTAAGCAGACGACATCGTGTGCCTGTCCGAATCAACGGTTCATGCTAGGCGTGCACTAGACAGACTCTCGAGGTCGGTTATTCAGTTTGGCATGTGCTTTGCACCTCCAAAGTGCAAAGTGCAAAGTGCTACTGCAGGACTAGACGACAGTAATCAAGAACTTGATGCTGGATGCAAATGAATTAATCTTCACCATCCGACAGTTGCTAGAGCATCCGTTTACTTTCCAAACGACAACGATCTTCCTACGCTTTGACATTCGAACAGCTTTCAACTCCGTTGACAGATCTACACAATGGTGCTGTTTGTTGAGGAATGGAGCGCCCTATTTTGTGTTCCTCCTAAGGAATGGAAGAAGCTATGTGGAGGCCAACAGATGACGTGGCAACGTGGGATGAGAAAATGTACAGCGAACTTAGGTAAAGTAGGTGTCCCACGTCTTCGTGGTTGGGGTTTGAAAGATTCGTCGACTTGCTGGATGGAGACTTTTGAGGATATGGCAATGAGCCGTGAACAGTGGCGATCGTGTTGTCATTTTCTATCGAATCAGAATGATTGAAAGAGTGCATTTGTACAGTTAGACTGTGTTTCGGTTTGGCATGTGCTTCGTAACTTCAAAGTGCAAAGTACTGTTTCAGGACTGGACGACAGCAGCGCCGAACTTGATACTGGATGGAGAGGAGCTGACGATTATGGACCGTTTCACCTACCTTGGTAACTGCGTGCCGAACGATGGTAGCTGGGCAGTGGAGGTAAACACGCCTAAATCCAAGTCTCGTGCAGCTTACGCTGGACTGAATCACTTGTGGCGTCGGCCTGATATTTCACTGAAGTTGGAAGGTCGTGTGCACTGTGCTGCAGTGCGCTCACTTCTATTGTACGGTTGCGAGACGTGGAGTATGCGTGTGGGCGATGTTCGTCGGTTGGAGGTTTTCGACAACCGATGTTTACGTAGTATGGCTAGGATTGGATGGAGTGACCGGGTGAGTAATATTGAGTTTAAGAATCTGGTATTGAGTGCCACTTCTGAGAATAGCTTGTTTCAGCGTATGAAACTTAGTAGACTACGCTGGTTGGGTCACGTGTTGCGTATGACGAGCACTCGTCTACCACACCGCGCCCTATTTTGTGTTCCTCCTAAGGAATGGAAGAAGCCATGTGGAGGCCAACAGATGACGTGGCAACGTGGGATGAGAAAGACTTCTCCAGTTTTGTGCAGACAATCATTTATTCCTATCCAGTGCGAATTCGCGACAGTTCGCGTGACACTGCAACATGGCGCTCTAACTGGACAGGTGGTCTGAGTCAGGGTGGCCGTATTGCAGTAAGCTATCCTTGGCGCGGCTCTATCCAGAACTCTAGAACGGAAAATTCGCTCTAGACAGAGGTCGGTTGCTCGGTTCGGCATGTGCTTTGCACCTTTAAAGTGCGAAGTGTTACTGCAGGACTGGACGACAGTGGTTCCGAACTTGATGCTGGATGCAGATGAACTAATCTTCACCATCCGACAGTTGCTAGAGCATCCGTTTACTTTCCAAACGACAATGATCTTCCTACGCCTTGACATTCGAGAAGCTTTCAACTCCGTTGACAGATCTACACAATGGTGCTGTTTGTTGAGGACTGGAGTGCGTACCTAAGAATTGTCTCTTTTTTCAAAGAGTTGTACTGTCATACGTCAGGTTATGCCAGCCTTTGTTGTTTCTAGTTGAGTACGGCAAGGTTGCCCTATATCCATATTCCCATTTATTTATCAAAGCTGATGTTTTACAGAACGTTTTGTCTGATCTTTAAGACGGTGGAGTTGAACTCCTCCTAGTGAACACAGTTTTGAGAGTATGCTGATGACATCGTTTTGCTAAGTGACAATGCACAGGCGATTCAACGCGCGTTAGGCCGCTTGGCGATGAGGTCTCTAGGTACGGTGTGTGCTTTGCATCTTAAAAATGAAAGGTACTTCTTCAACACTGGCAGGAGCCTGTGTCTGCATTCACTCTTTGTGGCGATCGATTAGAGGTAGTGAATAGTTTCAAGTACCTCGGGAGCCTGATCACAGTTGGCGGAGTTGGGGAGGAGATCACATCACGAAGTGGGAAAGCTAAAGAAGCTTTTGCAAACGCATTAAACTTGTGGCGCCGCCATGACAACTGGCTCCCTTGCTTACTACTTTTATAAAAAAAAATGTAACCCTGGGGAAAAGGCAGCGGTCATTGAGGCTTGCCTTGCTGTTTAGCGCGGAACGAGGATGATGATTTCCCTCAAGGAAGGGTGTATAGTTCAAACTGTTCTACTTTACGGTTGCGAGACTTGGCCTATCCGCGTTGAGGATGCTCGGCGACTTTCTGTTTTCGATCACCGGTGTCTCCGAGGCATTGCTCTACTCTGGTGGGAACATCGGATGAGAAATGACGAGATGCGTCATCGTGTGTTGGATGCGGACAGTCGTCCTCTCTCTGAGATAATCGGTCTACATCGCCTTTGGTGACTTGGGCACGTATTGCCTGTCTGACCAGCTACTTTTTCATGGTCTTTTTGCACATGCTAGTTAGGCTGGAGAAAGCGACGTGGCGGTCAGGCTATGACCTGGCTTAGGGCCATGAAGAAGTTAGTTTCGGCCTTGTTCTCGGTTGGTGCTTCACACCTTCCTGTTGGGGCCCGAGAGGTGAGGATTGTTTTTTGTTGGAGATGATGAGGGATATAGCTCAGAACCGAAGTCATTGGTGCGAACGCTGTATGGCCATTCTGTGGGACTTGTCCTCCATAGGAAAAACACCGAGAAAATGCGTATGGTGAAATTGCAAAAAACAGTTGGTTTCTAACTGTTATTTTTTCCACTTTTATCGGCTTTCTGTAATATTCTATTTACATATCGCGTTGGCACCATGTTTATTTTCAAGCCACCGCTTACGGAAGATGTACACAGACTGTTGGTGTCTGAGCATCCGAGGTTGCCTTATCATTTTGCACAAGTCTGCTTGTAGGTCGTGCATCATTGGAATAATGGTGGACAAAAACAATCAGCGAGAAAAGAGAATTAAAAAGAAACAACGTACAGAGTTCATGACGCATGCTGATTCTTTCACCCTCCATATCCACGTCACTGGCGTCCTTTTGGTATCCATGATTTTTCTGTGGACTTAGTACTACCCAGTTTCCCAACCCGGGTCTGCATAGTTCTGTTAGAACACAGTGGGAGAATTTCGCGAATAACTCAGAGATTAGGCGTAAGGTTCTGGATTCTAGGGTTCAGTATTTGAAGAAATCACTAAATTGAATTGGTTAAGGTGGTTCAAATGTGTGGTGCACATACCAGGTCAACATACGCCGTTCATTGAATGAAACAGCCGTTGAAAAATAGGCTGAGGTAATCAGTCTATAACATGATGAGAAGATATGGAGATCTTAAACACCGAACTGCCCGAGCGGATCCAATTGAACTACCAAGGTACCTCTACGCGTTGGTTGGGACCACCACGCGATCTGGCTAAGTGGTGCCGTTGGGTTCTTGCATTTGAAGTATCTCCTCTTCGGAATTACTGGCCTAAGAATATTTTTTCACCAGTCACAATGAGGCCGCACTTTGACGTGTTATGACTGTTTACGCGCCTCCAGGACCCAACGAACTATACAAGATGGTTTATCTAAAGCCAGATCTCCAATCACATCCGGTACACCAACGAATGGAGGCTGGAGGAAGTGGTCTCCTGGTCTTCCAGATTGGGGATTGGTTTGATCCAGGTACTCGATCGGAATACTGAGTGGAAGAATAATTGATTCAAGTAGATGAACTTTCACTCAGCCACTCCCTGTTATCTTGCTGATAGAACCTCGTGAGAACCGAAGGCTTTAGTTGGGAACCTTAATCGTTCCCCTGTTTGACAGCTGGCACTCCTAACAGTATTCTTCTAAAGAAACCCAATGGATAGGACAAACAGTAAATTCCATACTGCATCAGTCGTCGAGCAAGGTAATCAGGACCGCGAGGCACACTGCTTCGCACAGGATGGGTAGTGATTAGCATGTACATGCTCCGATTTTTCGACCCAACGACCCACTTTCTTGAGGGAAAGAATTCTGAGTCAACGGCACTGAGCAGCGCTCTCAAGAAACCCACCCGCCAAGCAGGGATTCCTGAAGCTATGCGATCTAGATTAAGCAGACGACATCGTGTGCCTGTCCGAATCAACGGTTCATGCTAGGCGTGCACTAGACAGACTCTCGAGGTCGGTTATTCAGTTTGGCATGTGATTTGCACCTCCAAAGTGCAAAGTGCTGCTACAGGACTGGACAACAGTAGCCCCGAACTTGATACGGGACGAAGAGGAACTAACGATTGTGGACCGTTTCATTTACCTTCATAGTTGCGTGTCGGTCGATGGTATATCGAAGGCTGGAGCAGCTTACGCTGGACTGAAGCGCTTGTGGTGTCGGTCTGATATCTAACTGAAGTTGAAAGACCGTGTACGGTGCCACAGTGCGCTCACTTCTGTTGTACGGTTGCGAGACGTGGAGTATGTGTGTGGGAGATGTTCATCGCTTCGGAGTTTCGATCACCGATGTTTGCGTAGTACGGCTAGGATTGGATGGAGTGAATGGATGAGTAGTATTGAGGTTAGGAATCTAATACTAGGTGTTGACTCTCGGAATACCTTACATCAGCATATGAAACTTAGTAGACTATGCTTGTTGGGTTACGTGTTGTGTATGTCGAACCTTCGTCTACCGTATCGTGCCCTATTTTGTGTTCCTCCCACGGAGTGGAAGCAGCCATGTGGAGGTCAGCAGATGACGTGGCAACGCGAAGGAGAAAATGTGCAGCGAACCTGGGTAAAGTAACTGTATCACGTCTTCGTGGTTGGGGTTCGAAAGACCCGTCAGCTAGCTGGCTGGAGACATCGAATGATATGGCGGTGGACCGTGACCTTTCTAGCGAATTAGCATGATTGAGAAATTCTCGTTTGGACAGCTAGACTGTTCCATGTTTTGACTCCCGCAGTATTTTTATATTTTCCCGCCTGCGTAGGCCAAGTCCTTGTTCGTCTTGGATATTCACTCTTTTCGCAGAAACATAGAGCTTTGGGGAAAAAACAGTGGTCAGTGAGGCTTACCTTGTTGTTCGACGATGGTGATGATAATGGGGCAGACAACACAATATCACCGTATTAAATTAGCAACAACAACAATAACAACAACACAAATCTCGCAGAAATATTAAAGGGACAACGTCTTTCTCGCACAGCTGCATTTTTCAATTTTTTAACAAGAGTTCGACTTTCAGCGGATGCGATATTGATAGAAAAACAGAAAATTCACTTTCTCGACAAGAATACTCGCTCGCTCAAAACAGCACCTAGCATATGATGCAGCTTCAACGCGTGCGCGCCGAACACCCCTCCCCAAGGACAAGTTTTAGTCTAGGAGAGATCCGGTGCTGAGATTAGTTGTTTATTTGTAGGATAAAATACTCTCATCTGAACGACTACAAACGCAACTTCGTTTTCTTTCCAGATCGTTTTTGTTTCTTCGGACTTTCTGTCTTCACTGCACTTTCTTGTAATCCTCTTACAAAGTCACTGCATTTCGTCCCATCCTCTGTCCCAAGTGTCATTCCAAAGCCGCACTGTAATGCAACGCTACATCATAGTACGTTAGCCAAATCTTGTGATGTGTCAATATGGGGCACACTACTACCCTCGCGGTAACGAAGATATTGAGAAGACCACAACAGGATCATGTTTCGAACGTCAGCGCTGAAAATTAAACTTCAATTATCCTTCGGCATTGATATATGAAGGCAATTCGACATCCGTTCCTTACAGACCCGCCTCTCAATCCATGCATAATAAAGACTAGTCAGCAGTGAACTACTGAATTCCAGAAGCCCTACATCAAATGTAGGACCACTCGCTTTACTTCTTCCCATCACCACGATGAATACGAACACAAGACTACGTTTGCTTTGTGTTCGTGGTTATTCATGAACCATCAAGTTGTATACAACACAAACTCAAATCTGCGACTTGGACTGTCGCCTTTATCCTAGGCCCCATTGTAAACAAGAATTTCGCCGAAATCAAAACAGTTCGGTTAGTGCACACGGAGCAAACCTTCCAAAACTTGCTTTGTTATAGGGTCTTCAAGTGATTAATCACGTGTTTTGAGTACAATATGAAGAACGCTCTTCATTAACTGTCTCACATTAAAACGGCTGAATATCATGACTATCGAAGAAGTATCAAATAAAGATGGTGCTTCTTCCAAGTATCACAAGATGTAACAAGGCTAAGTATTCTTGACCTTGAAAGACTATGATTAAATCTCACTATAACTATAGATGGGGAACCCGGATTAATGTCTCATAAAATTGAGAGATAGTGTACAACCCTTAGGAAACATACTTAAGTTACAAATATAAATTAATATTTCACAAAATATAAGTAAACAGTTTTGTACATTCATATTGAAATCATATCACTCTGATCGTTTTCTTTGAGAGTTGGATATGGGTAGGACAAAGACCACAGTGGTAACAAAATAATACCATAATTGTTACGTGAACAGCGTTTTTGCGAGAACATTTCAAGAAAATGGCACAATGTGCGCATGAATTCTGATGGTAAATGGTGGCAAGTAAGATAGCCAAGTGGAAAATCAGATGGAGTACCGGTAGGACTTCGGTTAACCCCGTTTTAGCCTGGCTAGACGTGCTTCAAGATCATCCTCATCAATAGTATCCGCATTGGACCCTACACCACTTCCATCGACTGAAGGTAGACCCGGACCACCATCAGCCGCGAGAGCTCGATTCCGGGCAGCACCAGCACCTGCACCCAAAGGACCACTGGGTTGTGGTGCACCAGCCATTTCGTTGCTCATTTCAATGCCCAATTCTTCCAGAACCTTTGCAACAGAGGACGAAAAAGAACAGAATATCGAGGAAAAATCATTGTTTCTATACCGGGAAGGTAACATTAAACCGCAGTGAAACTTGTCAAGCTATTGACAAAATGCATCACCAAATTGATCGCGCAGTCAGCTACTGATTAATTCCAAAGTTTTTTTTGATGGCACGCCTGGCTCAGGAGTGTAGAGGAAAAGGCAAACCCGTAGTCACTGGAGTCTATCACACGGGGGTGACCGGCAACCGTGGACTTGAAACTTGAAGTAATGTAGGTTCACATAAGATCTCACTAAGCTAGAGGTAACGAACCGGGCGATGGACAGTTTCCGCGTACTACTAAAGTGACCGATGGATTTGAGATTCGAACCTATGACTTTCTTGTTAAAAGAAGCCCACTCCACCTGACCATTGCCGGCAAAAGGTAGCTTACTACGGGGGAAATGGTGTGAGTCGCGAGTTTATGTAAATCCCCACATATGATATATATATTTTAGATGCTGGAGGGAGCACATTGATTTATAACGTTTATTGTGGCGTTTCGACTCAAACTGAGACTCATGTTCAAACGTGAATCAGTGATTGAGTGGACTCGCTAGTTCCGTTCGTTTTGGTGCACTGTCCCTCTGTTTGTCTTTTTATTCTGCATCGTGGGTCTTGTTAAGATTACGCAATGTTCATCAATCTCGACTTGTCGATTGAATGAGTTATTCGAGTGGATGGCTTCGAGAATCAGTCGCTCCCCCTTTCTGCTTGCCCGGCTGACTACCTCTGTGTTGTTGATGTTGACCTCATGCCCTGTTTGTGCACATTGTTTCCATATCTGCGAGAGTGGGTCAGCGTAGGACTAAGCGATGCTCGTGCAAGCGTGTGCGTAGTTGTCTCCCTGTCTCACCGATTGTTGTTTATTGCACCCAAAGCATGGAATGGCATAAACAATCCCCGATTAGTCATGCTGGTAGACGCGACCTTTCCCGTTGAATAGAGCGGATCTCAGAGTGCCGGTCGGTTTGTGGGCGATTGTGATATCTAATGGACGTAGGATGCCTGCGACCGCTTCGGATACTCCCCGTATGTATGGAAGTACCACGATCCATTTAGTCCCCTTAGTATTTGCCCTGTTTTCTGCGAATACAGGCCTTGATGCGAGATTTTTGATGTCCATTGGCCGAAAATAACTTGAACAACCTAGATTGCTCTTGTTTCCGTAGGTGCTGTGTACTGCAGTGTATCGGCTCGATGGGTACGTATACAGCTTTTTAAGTGGCGGGTTGGATGGTTGCTTTTGAAGTTGAGTATGCAATCCGTCGTCGTCGACATTTTGTAGACGGTTGTCTCTATGCTCCCGTTTGATTGCATCATTATTAGTACGTCGAGAAACCGTAGAGCAGTCATTTTTCTCCTCCTTGGTGAATGTCATGATGGGCACTATCGTGTTTAGATATTGACGAAATTGGTCCACACAACAAACGTGTCATCAACATATCGGATCCATAAGCGTAGGCGGTTTGTTTAGAATGCCTTTGTCTCGAAATTTTTCATGGTTGCGTCAGCTAACAAGCCTGATAGTAATGATCCCATGGACGTTCCTCTTTTGTTTATATACTGTCCTATGGAATTGTAGGTATATTTCCATGCACAGTTCTATCAAATTCATTATATCGTCCGTAGACATTGCTATTC
>LUCM01011474.1:0-31061 GCA_008360955.1 Fasciolopsis buskii
AAGAGAGAAGATAAGGCCGACAGCGTCCAGTGTTCCTGTTAGATCTATAGACAAATGGAGAAAGGTCGTCAGGAGGTTACATTGAGGAACATGCGTTAAATTATAGCACGCTCCGTCAGTTTACGACCAGAAGATGGAAAGGCGATGGGACGAAAGCGTTTGCAAAAGCAGCAGAACTGCTAGATTTTGGGATGGGAATAATAGTGAAGGGTATTCAGCAGTCAGGGATAGAAGACAAGCTGAATGATGAGTTAATGAGAGAAGTGAATGCATCCGTCAGTGTCACAGCACCATGCCTTAAAGGTGCTTGAATATCTAGACGTGTCAGGACAGAAACGTTCTGCGTTAAGTTTTCGTGTGTGCAAGTAGATCGAAGCATGTTGTTCCGCAGAAAAACGATGTAACTGGTCATATAATCACCCTGTCCAAATACGAGTGAAGTTTCATTAAGTTGATGGATGGATGTGAAAGCACGATTGATGCTGTCAACATCTGCAGAACATTTTGCAATGTCTTTTTCCTCCCACCCAACATCGAATGGCTTGCCATAGTTATCTATGGTTGTCACAACTCTATAATTGGCCGGCGAATGTAGTGCCGATGCGTTTGATTTTAGCTTTTATTCGCTTGGAAATATACCGCACGCTTGAGTTACTATGAAGTTTGCCGAAGTCATCCTTGCATCTTCTCCGAGATTTCAGTTTTTGGGTGGAGATGCAGCCATTTGAGATAAATAATGTTTCTAAGGGATAAAAGATATGAAAGATTATGTTGGCCGGCTCTGCGAAAAGTTCGGCTTTACCGTTGATCAGGGGCATAAAAGAGAAACAAGCAGATGCGAGTGAGAGGGATTTCTGAAGTGTAAAATTGCTATGTGAAAATTTACGGAGGCGAAGTCGGATCTGATTTGTTTGCTTGAATGAATGGAAGGCTGATCTAGAGTATGTCTTGGGACTAAAGAAAACCAGAGAATGATCACTACTTGAAGCTGGAGCACGCAGTCCTAGGGCAAAGAAATTATGATAGCTGGTAATAACCCTGTCCAAAATGGAGCCGTCTCTGGTGGGATAAACGGGGAAGTCAGTCAAATCACCCACAATAATAGGCAGAATAACCTCAAAAGATGTTATGTATTGCGAGCTAAATGGGAAAATATATATAAGTTCGTTATGATAGTACCGGCGGGAACACCTGGGACGACGGGGGAAGAGGAAAAGAAAAGCGTAGATTTCTTCGAGCGTATGACAACTCTTCCGTTGTCTACCTGGACGTAGCTGGTTGTCCAACGGAATACACAGTTCGTCCGTGGGTTTATTACCACTGGGTTGTCCAAAACCATGTACCTGGCAGTGGCACTCCCTCCCTGAACTGTTGTGCAACTATTTCAGGATAAATAAAAAGGACTCGAACGTGATCACATTAACGAAACCGACGAAAACATAGGAGCGAAATATTTCAAATCAACGAGGCCATTTTCAAATCCTAACAAGAAATTTGGTGAACTGTTAGTCTTGATTGCAATGGCTTGGACGAATCACTGAAAAAACGGTCGCCTACAAGCCTATTTCCTGATTCAAAAAGTTTGGAGTTACTGTGCTAGGCTATAGCCGTAAGATATTCCAGAACTTACTGTGAGCCACTGATGGAAAGCATTTGCCGCATGGGCGAATTCCTGACGCAACTGGTCGTTTTGCTCCTGACGGAGAGTTTCGTTTCGCAGTTCTGCATCGCGTTCTGCAATAATTTTTTGAAGGTTGCGCCAGGTATCAATTTAGTGCTTACCTTGGTTTAACACAAGTGTACGGATTCATACCGACCTGCACTATGTAATTTGTAGCAACCTGAGTGCATTAGCCAAAGTAGGGTCAGAGCGATATTGTAGACAACTGTTTCACCACACCGACAGCGCGGTAAAGTCGACTTACATCCTATTTTTTAATTTTCGTGGTCCTAGGCTCTGGGCAACTGTTGAAAGTCCACCTCTGCTGCTTTTAGTGAATCTTTGAACTGATTTTGCGCTTCCGACAGAGCACGCACTTCATCTAAGGAGTTGCAACGAACCGGATCAGTCAAAATTTTCTTCGGTCCATTTTTCGAACCAGAGTAATCTCAAACATTGACTCGCGCGTTTGTACGAACAGGTACAATCTACAAACTCCTCCCTCTTCTTGTATGGCTCCTGGAGCTTGTCAGATAAGGATCCTGTTTTTCGTTCGTCTCTGAATCTCGACGCAAGCGTTCCCATCTGTCTATCAGAGTGTTGAATCTGGAAATGTATCGACCCAAATAATAGCATTGCAGCGTAATGGATAAATGTGGAGAACCAGATAAATGGAACATGGCCTGAAATTTCAAGATAAGCAATTATAATAAGGCGTCGGATTCTCTGAAACCGAAGTTGCCAATTAACCAACCTTCTAGCATTCACTCTAGCCGAAAAATGGTGCGCAACCCAAACAGAACTCGAGTTCAACCACATTCAATTCATGAAAAGGTTCCATAAAAGAGTCGACAAACGTTCTTGGATGTTAGCAATCGCCAGCGACTGGGTAAAATAAGTTATGGAGAAGTTATTCGAGGTACGGTATTCGAATCCGACCAGAACACCAAGACAGCACCTCAATATCACGGTGGAAATCATCTTGTGGGCTGCAGTCTGTCGGAAGCATAAACGTCGGAGATAACAAAAAACTGCGCTCACAGCATTGATCTTTCCGTTACGCGGACTGAGCCTAACAGTCTCCATGGGCACAAGCGGACTGTTTTAAATCGGAATCCATGCTCTTAAATAGGGCCGCTCACCCTTCTGTCACTAAAGACTATAATTACATCACGTTGACCCACAACTTGATGCTGCGTTTCGTCTTCCTGAAGTGCGAAGAAAATGTCTTACGTAGGACGTTTGGCGCAGTTAGTTGAGATTACTCTACTTCGTAATCCTGAAATTCGTGTTTCACTCACACACCAGAATCAATTTCGAGAAGTGGAGTCCACTGTCAGAGCCAATCACGCCCTGTTCGGCCAGTCTGCATTAAAAGTGCGCCAACATTGGGAAGGAACCCAGATTCAGGAGGCTGGCGAGGCCTTGAAGAAAATGTGAGCTAAACAGACTGAAAACCACTACTACACACTTGACAATAAAACCGTTTGCGGCAGATCGGGCATCGTTATTTCATATGGAGACTTACTATGGGTACGGCAGAAGGGGCAAACAGATTTGGGTGGAAACAGAAGAGACAGGTTGATAAAAAGAGAGTGGACTCTCTGGAGGCAGCTAGCGATAGCTTATTCACTACCCACCCCACTTGCGCTCGATGTCAATGGGCAGCTGCGGTCCTGATGATCCTTGCGCGACGACCGATGCAGTATGGAATTATTTGGTAGGCGTGGTAACTCCATGGGGAGATAATGGACAGGGTTACTGCCTAGGGAGTCCAGCCGCGCTAAGCAGAAGAACGATCAGGGTTTTTTCAACCAAAAGCCTTGGTCTGGCAAGCACCTGGACGCAAGGGCAGCGGGGCATGGCTGAGTGGAAGCCCATTACTTGGATCAACTTATTCTTTCACTCGTCTTTTCTACTAGCTGCAACTGTCAGATCAACCCCGACTGGAGGAACCATAGACTATTCTTTAGGCCTCTTACCCCACCCCAGATGCCGTTCCAGCATGATTTGATCTTCGGCTTGAGATAAGTCATCCTGTATAGCTCTTTTGGACACGGAGGCATGCAAACCGCTCGTTTTGACGGCACATTTCGAATTAATTTGCGTGAAACCGTGAAAAACCTCGACCCGATAAACTCCGATCTGGTCGAAATCCGGCCCACCGTTCGTGGATGTCACTCCTGCGAATCGGCATCACATACCGCAGTGTTGCCGAAGCTGAAACTATCGGAATTAAACTGATCCCACGATGATTAATATAGTCAATGCATAGTAGCTTTTTGAAGATGGATAAAACCAGTGATTTGTCACCTGGCGGAATACACTCCTCGTTCCAAATGTCATCGGCATCCAAGGGCGTTTACCATTTTCTCAATATCTCCCCACTCGTGTTTGAAATTAACCGAAGGGACTGGCCGATTTCCCCAGTTTCGAGTTTTTGTTCACCTATACTTTCCATTCCATTACGAGTCAAGAAGGTATTTTCAACAAGCAATTTCAGAGTTGGTTGGCATCGCAGCAACTAAATTTGGCGCGGCGATCCAGTATTAACTGGCTCACTACTGCGTTAATCTGAGTAAACCAGACCAAACGGCCGAGCCTCTGCTGCATGGAAGGAATTGGGCCCCCCCCAATTCCACGTCTTACGTAAACACATCGGTGTCGAGCGAGACTTCTAGCAATTTTTGACTGCTATCTGAAGTCAGATGATACTGCCATTAATTCGGGTGCTTTTGGTTCAACTTCTGGTGGACCCCTAAAATAGAGAGGACTACTGACACGACACCGCCGAAAATGCTGACGGTCCCTTGAGGTTTCAAGTGCAGTGAGTGATCATGTTCAGAGCAAATTCACAATTGCGCCGGGGGATTAAGTACACTCTTGACAACACTGGTACCAAAAATAAATAATTAACATAGACTTCGACCCAATTTTGTGCACCGTGGGGTTGTAGCAGTAATGCTGCAAAGTAGCAACCAAAATGGAGGATAGCAGTGCAAAATTATTGGTTGCTAAAACTGAACCCAAATTAAGCAGTTACGCAACGCATCAGGTAGTCAATTTTTGCCAGGAATGTGATCTCCATAAAATGCTACAAGTCCGTTGGTGGTACCGAGAGGGCTGGCATGAGCCACCTTCGAATGTCATACACTTGTCTTTTCGAAGAGATTGCTGTTACAAACTGTCTGAAAGATGAATCTAGTGGGAAAACATGCCTCACAGCCGGTACAGTTGATCACAACAAGGAAGGACAAACAATATTAGAACCACAAAGATCCCAGGGAACCACGATGTTTGTTGTTGAAAAGTGATCCGAAAGACGTAGAAACTGGAATAAAGTCACAGGCGCTCCTCAACGTTCTGCGAACACTCTTTTTGCCATGGCCGCTTTGGGGTCATTAAATTTTTTAGATAAGACACCTAGGACATAAAGTCCCTTAACATAATACAATTTGTTTTTATTTTGGAATATTCCGGATTGTGCAAGCCTGAAAAATAAATTAACGATCATGATGGACCTATAATAAGGAGCATTCTAGAAGGGTTGGTAGAGACGCTGGTTCCTTTTAATCTACCTTCTTTTTTACTTGGGTTTCGTTTCAGTTGATCATGGTTCTCATTGTACCAAAATCTATCAGATTTCACGCAAGATAAGTGAAACGGAGTAAATAAACCAGAGACATTACTCCATCGATCCGCTGCCGCGACGAGGAAAAATCTCACCTCAATGTTTATATGGCGGGTGTTTGAGCATGGTTGGCATTCACCAGCTGATCGTGTAAGGTCGTAATTGTTTGAATACCTTCTGCGTGAAAAGACTCCAAAGCAGTATCAAAAGTTTCATGTTTCGTCAACAGCGTTTGGACGCTGCTGAGATCACGCGCGTAATCCTCGCTGCGGACCTGAGTCTCTCTATCAGCAATCCATGACTCAACCACGTCGGTCTTCCACATAAACTGCAAAAATGCTGAGTTATCAGTTAGATTGGATTTTCGACGTTGGGCAGCGTGTTTTAACGTCTCCAACTTCTCTCGAAGACCTTCTCGTCGTTGGTCGATGGCCACATGGTTGTGGTTTTCTGCTCGAATGAGTTCAGTCCCGAGGACACAGAGTTCGTCACACTTATCGTCGTGGATCTGGAAGTTCCAAAATCTCACATTAGAAAAGCGTGTGAAGAATATCTCTACATTGGAAGTACACTTACCTTGAGATCAGTTTCAAAAGTTTCGTGTTTTTTTTGCAATCCCTGAACTGCGGCCAAGGTATCTCCGTAGTCTTCGCTGCTAAGTAGGTGTTGTTTCTCCAAGATCCAGGCTTCTTCTTCCTCAACGCTATCCAAAAAGTCCTGGTAAGCTAATGACTCTTCCAGCTTCTGGCGTCGCAGCGCGGTTAGTGCTTGAAGTTCTTCCCAAGCAGATCGCAAATGCTAAATGGGGAAACATGTTATATTCAACTAAATCTTGAAAGTTTGCCGGTAGATATAAAAGTATGTGCAATGACGAGATAGATATTTTACTCGGATAAATGCAAATAACCATGGCAAAGTTAAGAAATGTTGCAACTGTCATAAATCGACTTAAAATGATGAATTTACTTCTGTAACTACTTACTGGGTCATGTTCCTGTTATAACATCAAACAATAGGTTGCGTCAACGAAACTTCGCAAGTTTATCAAACACTTAAGTATTTGCCAGATCCTAAAGATCTCACCCCTACGCCCTCCCCATGGCACGAAGAACCCGCAAGAGACAGTATCGCAGCAACCGGGTGGAATGATGCCTGTTGGATTACTCACCTCTCAATCAATGCATCTTTGCTAAGTGACTTTAGCAGCCGATGACCTTGAGACTGGTTTTCTGTGCCTCAATGAGTTTCAAACAACTGAAGGTTGGGTTGTCTGGCTGTAAATCAGTTTCATGCCTATGACTATCAGTCAGTGTATAAAAAGTTCTCCAAAATGAAAACAATCGACCTCCTCACGTGGAGAAGACTTGGAAAGAATCTAAAGCTCTTCAATGAACGTGAGTCCGAAATCCGTCAATACCCCTGCAGTAGACCGTCGGAAAGTATTACCTCACAATCTGACGATTGTAATCCCGCCTAAGGCCGTATAAAGTTGAAACCGTTCATAAAATTACGAACTAATTTTATGTAACCTGGACTTAATGTGTTATTCGTCGATCGCGAAGTGTTAAACAGTCGATTCCAAAAGTCAATCTGAACGGATCTAAAAGAAATCAGAGATGAGACTACGAAAATTTGCAATGGCGACAGCATACAGCCGCCGTAGATAATCATTGGGAATTTAATGTCACCATGCGGCATACAGAGCCATAACCTACCAGGGAAACCAGACGTGAAAGATTCGAAATATAAGAGTGGATTGGGCGGAAGAAATTAGAGCTTACTATTTCCTCCACATCGGCACATCATTTTTAACATAAAACACGAATCACAGTTAAGTGCGCAATCTCGCAATTGTTTGTCAAATCCATGACGGTGTTGATAACACTAGATGATGCAAACCACGCCAAACCTTGAACTAAGAACACAAAACAAGTTCTCCCCGAATGTAATAAACGATAGCATAACAGCGGTGGAGGTACATGGTTCCGATGTTGTCCGGCTCGCTATTATGCCTGATTTACTGGGTTCCTACGTAGTCCACGATTGTCTGAGGATCGTGGCCGCCGGATTGTTACTACCATTGTCAATCACGGTAACACACGGTCACAGTCACTTTTGTTCTCCCCATTCACTGGCAGAACTAAAAATTCAACTCTCGCTAATACTGACAAACAGAGAAGTACAGGTTGAATAAAAAGAGAGTGGATCTCTGGAGGCAGTAGCAGTAGCTTATCACTACCCACCCCACTTGCGCTCGATGTCAATGGGCAAGCCGCGGTCTCTGCATGATCCTCGCGCGACGACCGATGCAGTATGGAATTATTTGTAGCGTGTAACTCCATGGGGAGATAATGGACGGGTTACTGCCTAGGGAGTCCAGCCGCGCTAAGCAGAAGAACGATCAGGTTTTCAACCAAAAAGCCTTGGTCTGGCAAGAACCTGGACGCAAGGGCAGCGGGGGCATGGCTGAGTGGAAGCCCATCTACTTGGATCAAACTTATTCTTTCACTCGTCTTTCCTACTGAGCTGCCAACTTCAGATCAACCCCGACTGGAGGACCAGTAGGACTACTTCTTTAGGCCTCTACCCATTGCCGTTCCAGGCATGATTTGATCTTCGGCTTGAGATAAGTCATCCTGTATAGCTCTTTTGGACACGGAGGCATGCAAACCGCTCGTTTTGACGGCACATTTCGAATAATTCGTGAACCGTGAAAACCTGACCGATGAAACTCCGATCTGGTCGAAATCCGGCCCACCGTTCGTGGATGTCACTCCTGCGAATCGGCATCACATACCGCAGTGTTGCCGAAGCTGAAACTATCGGAATTAAACTGATCCCACGATGATTAATATAGTCAATGCATAGTAGCTTTTTGAAGATGGATAAAACCAGTGATTTGTCACCTGGCGGAATACACTCCTCGTTCCAAATGTCTCGCATCAAGGGCGTTACCACTTTTCTCAATATCTCCCCACTCGGTTTGAAATTAACCGAAGGGACTGGCCGATTTCCCAGTTTCGAGTTTTTGTTCACCTATACTTTTCCATTCCATTACGAGTCAAGAAGGATTTCACAAGCATTCAGAGTTGTTGGCATCGCAGCAACTAAATTGGCGCGCGATCAGTTAGACTGCTCACTGAAGTAACCAGACCAACGGCCGAGCCTCTGCTGCATGGAAGGAATGGGCCCCCAATTCCACGTCTTACTAAACACATCGGTGTCGAGCAGACTTCTAGGCAATTTTTGACTGCTATCTGAGTCAGATGATACTCCCATTAATTCGGGTGCTTTGGTTCAACTTCTGGTGACCCTAAATAGACGAGACTACTGACACGACACCGCCGAAAATGCTGACGGTCCCTTGAGGTTTCAAGTGCAGTGAGTGATCATGTTCAGAGCAAATTCACAATTGCGCCGGGGGATTAAGTACACTCTTGACAACACTGGTACCAAATAAAATAATTACATAGACTTCGACACCAATTTGTGTCACGTGGGTTGGTAGCAGTATATGCTGCAAAGTAGCAACCAAAATGGAGGATAGCAGTGCAAAATTATTGGTTGCTAAAACTGAACCCAAATTAAGCAGTTACGCAACGCATCAGGTAGTCAATTTTTGCCAGGAATGTGATCTCCATAAAATGCTACAAGTCCGTTGGTGGTACCGAGAGGGCTGGCATGAGCCACCTTCGAATGTCATACACTTGTCTTTTCGAAGAGATTGCTGTTACAAACTGTCTGAAAGATGAATCTAGTGGGAAAACATGCCTCACAGCCGGTACAGTTGATCACAACAAGGAAGGACAAACAATATTAGAACCACAAGATCCCAAGGAACCACGATGTTGTTGTTGAAAGTGATCGAAAGACGTATGAACTGGAATAAGTCACAGGCGCTCAACGTTCTGCGAACACCTCTTTTTGCCATGCCGCTTTGGTCATTAAATTTTATGATAAGCACCTAGGAATAAAGTCCCTTAAAATAACATTTGTTTTATTTGGATATCCGGATTGTGCAAGCCTGAAAAATAAATTAACGATCATGATGGACCTATAATAAGGAGCATTCTAGAAGGGTTGTGAACCTGTTTCCTTTAATTTACCTTCTTTTTTACTGTTTCTTTCATTGATCATGGTTCTCATTGTACCAAATCTATCAGATTCACGCAAAACAAGTGAACGGAGTAAATAAACCAGAGACATTACTCCATCGATCAGCCGCGACGAGGAAAAATCTCACCTCAATGTTTATATGGCGGTGTGCCAAACACGCCTGTTGGCCAGTCTGCATTAAAGTGCGCACATTGAAGGAACCCAGATTCAGAGGCTGGCGAGACTTGAGAAAATGTGAGCTAGCAGACTGAAAACCACCTACTACACCACTTGACAATAAACCGTTGCAAGTATTGGGCGTGTTATCAATGGAGATACTATGGGTGGGCAGAAAGGGCAAACAGATTGGGTTGGAGACAGAAGAGACAGGCTGAATGAAAGAGAGGCTCCCCCTTCCTACTGCTCCGGCTTAACAGTCACTGGGGCCCATGGGGAAAGGCACGAGTCAGTGGGGCTTGCCTTGCTGCTTAACGGTGAACGATGATGACCATGGAACATGCCCCATCCGCTAGATTCATGCCTCTAGCATGTCATAAAAACGGCAAACCGGAATCTCCTTGTATATGCAACCGAGCTGTTTGCTGGAAACGATCATTTTGCCACTGATGCCGCTCGGTGACTCTGGTCCACCATCACCGTTTTGCGAAAGCTAGAAACAGATGTTTGTCAACTATAATTAGAGCCAAAGAACGCTTTTTCCCCTGTCAATCCGGACGCTTACTCTTATCCGACACGATTAACTAGGCCTTTTGCTTCCTTATTAAAACAGTCTGTCGTATTTTCTCTTGTGCCAATTACCCTCTGAACTCAAATCCTTCTGGTGATCGTGGTGTCTTCACTTTAGCTTCACCCAGGTATGTTACACCTCCGGATTTTTCCTTTTTTTGCAACACATTATCACCTGAAAGATGTTCCAGGCACTGCGTTCTCCAAATATTTGCAAACCATTTGGACCGGACGATATACCAACCATGGTCATTAAAATGTGTCCCTCAGTTGTTGCCCTTTTAACGCCGCCCCTTCCACCATTCTTAAAAAAACTTACTCTCTGGAATTATGCCGTGATTTTCCACGTTCCCAGACGCAGCGGTCCTTTTAACTTGAACAACTGCCGTCCAATTTACCTCATATCTGATATTTTGAAAGCATTTGAAAACGTCATCTTTGACCAGCCGTGTTCGTTTCGCGGACTACTGGGCGACCGCAAATATGGATCTCAACCTCGTCATCCCGCCGGTGAATTAACGGCTCTTGTCTCACACTCCTGGTCGGCTGCATCCGAAAATCACGAGGACACTAGTGCTCGTTCGACACTTCCGAGGCTTTCGACCAAGTTTGACAAGATCTTTTGGTGAATTCGTCAACGCTCGAGTACTGTTCGGCTCTTGTGTAGTACACATGAAATTTCCTTATTAGACAAGCTATCTTCATCCCAGTTAACGGAGTTTAGTACTTGCGCCAATCCTGTTTCTCTTGTTTACTGATAACCTTCTAGCCACTACCCAATCAATTCTTTTGCTGATGACATCAATTCGTAGTTCGGCACTCCCGAGCACGCAAAAACCAACATCAATCGTGGCCGTTGTGCTACTAGTGCGCTTTTTAACTCGGATTTTGGATACCTCTTGGACTCCAACAATCCTGCTCCATTCAGTGCTTTGAAAACGGTCTTCTTTATATCCCAGTTTGTAACTTGCGCAGTACCAGACGTTCCTTCACTTCAGCTCGTCTGTTTCCTTCGCACTAAGTTTCAAGCCCGTCCTGCACTTGAGTACTACAGTTAGATGTGGAGTAGAGCTTCGCCTACTTCACCCCTTCCTCTTGATCGGGTTCATCGAAAGGCAATCCGGCTGATCGATGACCCCTTGTTAACGTCACTAGCTCATGGTTGATTCGTTATCTTTTTGTTATAGACAATATCGTGGTTTTTTTGTTTTTCGGAGCTTGCTTCAACAATTTCTCTTCCTGTAACCGTTTCTGTCCATTCCGTAAACAGGCAGCTGATAACATTCATCAAGTTATTAGACATCGTGCCTTTATTTTTCAATTTTCTCGCCATCCACAGGTGTAAAACTGGAACTCTTTTTTCCTGTCTTACTACCGACTTACAACCTTTTTCACTTTAAAACAAAGGTCGAAAAGTTGGCTTTTACGTGAACGTCCATTCACATTCGTCTTCCATAGTATGCTTTTTGAATATTGGATTTACTCCATTATCGTATTTCATCATAGGTAGAAAGACTAAAGTTACACAGTCGCGCGAAATTTTAAGACCATCACTAGAAAATCAGCTACCCTAAGTAAACAAAAAACCGTTGTGAAGAACAGACCTGATACATGCTTAATAAACTAACCTCCATTCTTTGTCGTACGACTTCCGGGTCAGTTAACAAAGTGCCTACGGTTAACTCTTCCCCTTGCTGTAAAACTTGTTGGATTGCAGGAGCGTGAGCCGCAACTTCAGCCTCAATGCGTTGATGCTTCTTGTGGAGGTTCCTCACACCAATCAGGTCACGACCGTAATCTTCTGAACTGACGATAATCTTTTTCTCCCTGATCCAAGTCTCTTCGTCATCCATGTTTCGGTAGAAGTCATGAAGCCGTTTCGCCTTGCCAAGTGTTACTGCTCGGTTTTCTGACTGTGCCCGAATCTGAAAGAGTCGAGAAAAAATGATGATTTAAGGAGTGGAGTTTCCCGGCAAATCTGAGAGACACTTTACCTGGGCCATTTAGGAAGTGCACATATGAAGGAATATTATGGAAGGATCAAATGAATAAAATAACAGGTAAACACTATAGGGTTTACCCAAAGGTACCTTTTCGTATCGCTCGTTGATCATTTTCTTCCGTTCGAGGATAGTTTCCGCATCCCCTGCACCGGAACGAATAAACTCATCCGCACGAGCGTCCAGTTCTTTGATTCGATCTTCGTGAGCTTGTATATCAGTGACAATAACCTAAATAGTGAGATAAATCGGAAATTTCTCACTTAGATTGAGAACAGGTAGTAAACAAAATGAAAAATTAAAAGTATCGAAAACTGATCACGCGGACGAACCAGACTTAAAGTGACACTTAGAAGTACCTGATGCTTTGACAGTAGACTGTCAACAGACGCTGAGTCTTTTCCGTAATCTGGACTAGCCAGAGAGGTTTCCATCTCCCCGAGCCAGAATTCAATATCTTTTATACCAGCATCGTACTGAGCCTGACGATTGGCCTCTTGCAGCTTCTCCGATTTTTCTTTCGATCGATTTACCAAGTGGTCCCACTGATCGGCCAACTTTTCTATGCGTTCTTGCACAATATCTTCTTGTCCCTTGCACTGCTCTGTAAAAAGTAAATTTATCCTGATTAAGTATCGAATGCTTTATAGCAGGCGGATTAAAATATCGTTTCTAACCGAACTCTAGCTGCGACTGACTTCCCTTGGGTTCAGCATAATAAAAAAATGAACAGTATGTAAGAAAAATGTGGAAAATCATGTTGCTCAGTTACAATAACGTGATTTTTCAAACTAGAAAGATTAACAGTAGCCGAAACAGCTGATGTTTAGCGCTGCCGTTGGGTTCCACACTAGAACCACTGAGCAAGACACTAAATTCACGGTTCTAGCATTTTCTATGGTTCTACTGACTGTTTCGGAAATGGGTGAATTATGAGATGATTGAAGATGTATAATTATTATCATTATTATCGTTCAGCGTTAAACAGCAAGGCAAGCCTCACCGACCGCTGCCTTTCCCCAGAGTTACACGTTTATATAAAAAGAGTGAATATCAAACGGGAACAGGGAGTGGACCTACACAGCCAGAAAAAGACGCTGTTGCAGTCAAAACACACGGAACACAGTCTAACTGTACAAACGCACGTGTTCTCAATCGATTTCTGATTCGATTGAAAATGACTCAGCACGATCGCCACTTGTTTCACAAGTTCACTTGCCATATCCTCAGTGTTCTCTATTCCAGCAAGTCCACGAGTCTTTTCGGACCCCAACACCGGAAAGGCGTGAGACACCTTAATTACCTAACTTCGCTGTACATTTTCTCATCCCACGTTGCCACGTCATCTGCTGATCTCCACATGGCTTCTTCCATTCCTTGGGAGGAACCCAACATTAGCAGGCCACGCTATGGTAGACGAGTGTTCGCCACACACAACGCGTGACCTGACCTGCCTAGTCTACTGAATTTCATACGCTGAAACAAAGCTATTCTCAGGGAAAGGCAACCTAATACCAGAATTTCCTAACCTCAATATTACTCACCCGGTCACTCCATCCAATATCCTTACAGTCTACTACGTAAACATCCGGCTGTGCGAAAACTCAACCGAACGAACATCGCCCACACCGCATTCTCCACGTCTCGCACCGTACAACAGAAACTGACGCACTAGCAGCACAGTACAACACCGACCTTTCTAACTTCAGTGAAAATATCAGGCCGACGCCACAAGTGTTTCAATCCAGCGTAAAGCTGTCCGAGCCTTGGGATATACGCATACTTTACCTCCAATCCGAACTACCATCGTTGGACACGCAGCTATCAGGTGGTTGAAAACGGTCCACAATCGTCAAGCTCCTCTCCATCCCAGTATCAAGTTCGCGCTGCTGTTGTCCTACTTGTTAAAGTACTCTGCACTTTGAAGGTGCATAAGCCATGCCGAATAACGAGCAAACCGATCTCGGACAGCCTATTCTAGTGCCCGTTGTGGCATTTGGGTCCGCCAGGACTCGAACAGGCACCACGACGTCGTCTGCGTAATCTTAGGCGCACAGCTTTTCTATCCATTTTCCCCCAGTTCGAATCCTTACATCCCGGAGACCTCCTCAAGCATCTTCCATCACCTCGTCCATGACGAAGTTGATTGAAACGGAATTAGAGAGATGGGACACCCTGTGGTCGAAACGCCACTAGTTGTTTCGACAATGAACATGACAGTTCACCGTTTATATATACCCGGTAAACGGCGACCACTAGGTATGCGAGATATAATGCCCGCAAACAGGTTCACAACTTCGTTGGCATACCCTTCCGGTGGAGCAGCACTGGAGTAGTGGTCTGTCGATCCACGAGTTCGAAAGCACCTTTTCAAGTCGAGGAAGACTACGATCGTAGTGGCAGCGGTGCGTGTGCGCGTTCGAGTATCTGGTCGGAAGGAGTGAATATTTGGTCGATGCAACCTCGACCTGGCCCGAAATCCGGGCCTGTTGTTCGCGGATCTTACTGTCGCGGAAATCGGGTGTTCAAACGGCGCAGCCATTATCGAAGCTAACACCTTAGTAACTTATGCGGAAGTTAATCAATCCACGATGATTGCTGCAGGTCAACCGTGTACCCTTCTTGAAGATGGTGTCAGTGACTCACCCCGATACCGGATATACCACCCTCGTTCCAAATATCACGAGCAAGGACGGTAAAGCGTTTCATCAGCACCTCTCCGCCAAATTTGAAAAGAACTGGGGGAAGTTCATCGGGACGGCAGCTTCTCTTCCCCTTCTTCAGAAGCCGAAATATTCGATCCACTTCCATTCCGTTGTGGGCGGATCAAGTGACACCTCCCCGAGGATTCAAAGTTCCAGACGTCGGCTAGATTACGATACGTATGGCACCCTAAACTGCTTCCCTGAATTGGCTCTGCCCAACGGGTCCAGTCTTTTCCTGTCTACATGGATGAGCTCTCCAGTCTATCGCAACCACGACTTTCAACTAACCGAATTCGCGCCACCGCTGTCGCGTATAAGCTCTATACAGTCTTATTGACTGTTACCTGAAGCGGAGTCACTTCCATCTTTCGGCTAACTTAACCCACAGGCTTTCGCGGTCATTTCCTAAGGCTTATGGTCAACTTGACGCTGCAAACGCCGACGCATCTTTCTCGTTTCCTTGCAGTTAGGCAGCTCGCGTTTTGCTCCATAGATTAGCGACGCTTGAGAGTCCAGTGTTTTTGATGAAACACTAGATCTGGGACCACAAAGCGAAAATTCGCTGCCAAATGCCTAGCCTGCTTAATTTGATCCCACTGATCGTCTACACTTGGTGCTACGGTCGAAGTTTTTAGTTCCTCGGGATAGGTTTCTGTTTCGCAGCTGTTGCGAAAAGCGCGAATCAGACAAAACGTTCAACAGCCACTCGGGTTCGTTGCTTTGCGTCGATGGCCTTCAGCTGCAGCAAAAGCCGATTCGGACGTTCGTGGTCCAGTCACGATCTACAGTTCTGGCAGAACTGCGCCAACGGTAGCTACTGCGATTGGTCATTGACTCAAGTACTGTCAAGTTAGAACAGCGTCGCCGTTGCGACGCGAACTGTGTCGGAAATTAATTGTACTTATTAGGATAATGATCTATCATGCACAGAATGTGGAGAGCTCTTTTCTCCGTTGTCTGTTCGCCTGTGCACCGCAAGGCGCATCGCCCACCTTAAACAGACTCGATTGCACTCGTTTTCCAACTTGTGCATTAATCACCTGTTACCACTACAATGTCAGAGCTGTTTGCTCTTCCGAACAAGAGTAACGAGATTATCGTAAAATTCGTCTTTTCCATATCAGTGGCTGCAGTTCTGTTGGGAGCGTATGACGCGTAACAAATAAACTCGCTTTACACTACTGTCCTTTCGGACGACGACTCGATCCCTGCAGTCTCATGGCACACAAGCGAACTGTTGACTGGGATCCAGTGTTAGAAGGGCTGCTTCAGCCTTCTCACTCAAGGACTATTCCCTACACCATGTTGACCCCACAGCTTAGCTGCGCTTCGTTCTGAGTGCGAAGGAAAATGTCTTGACGAGACGTTTGGGGCAGTTAGTTGAATTACTCTCTCGATCCTGAAATTTCGTCGTTTAACTCACACACCAGACATCAATCGGAAAGTGAGTCCGACTGTCAGAGCCAACAACGCCTGTTGGCCATCTGCATTAAAGTGCTGACATTGAAGGAACCCAGATTCGAGGCTGGCGAAGACTTGAGAAAATGTGAGCTTAACAGACTTGAACACCACCTACTACACTACTTGGACCAATAAAACTGTTGCGAGTATGGGCATTGTTATTCATTGAGATCTTATGGGTAGGCGGAAGGGGCAAACAGTATTGGTTGGAAACAAAGAGACAGGTTGAATAACTGAGGAGGGATTCTCTGAGCCAGCTGCATACTTATCCATACCCCCCCACTTGCGCTCGATGCATATGGGGCAGCGCAGGTCCTGATTATCCTGCGCGACGACCGATGCAGTATGGAATTATTTGTAGGCGTGTAACTCATGGGGAATAATGGACGGGTACTGCTAGGGAGTCCAGCCGCTAAGCAGAAGAACGATCAGGGTTTTCAACCAAAGCCTTTGGTTCTGACAAGAACCTGACCGCAAGGCAGCGGGGTACAGCTGAGTGGGAGCCCATCTACTTGGATCAATTATTCTTTCACTCGTCTTTCCTACTGAGCTGCCAACTCAGATCAACCCCGACTGGGAGGACCAGTAGACTACTTCTTTAGGCCTCTACCCATTGCCCTTCCAGGCATGATTATATCTTCGGCTTGAGATAAGCCATCTTGTATAGCTCGTTGGATCATGGAAGCACGCAAGCCGTCACAACACGTGAAGGTGTAGTCTTGTTGTGACTGGCAGTAATCAGGCGGAATAGGCATGTCACTTAAGAAAATCAACGACTGGAACGGCAGATACGATGGCTACTATAGTTACAAACTACAATTCACTCTCGACTCATTGCTTTATTTGTGATTCTGTGCGACTTCAAGTTTGAAGGTCATAGCTGCCAGTCTTCCTCTTTCACTGCAGTGGCCTTTTGGATTTATGCAGCGTACGTACCTACTTCTTCCAAAAACCAGTGTCATTCGTAAGGAGTAAAATCAACTGGCGTTTCGGATACCTTGTGTAGCTTCTCCTTACATTGCATGGATGCGTGGAGAGGATCATTAAAATATGCAAAATGGTGACAACCCTAGTGCATTAAGAACAGGAAATTTGTGCCTATCGAACACGAGCTAGTCACGGGCGAAATTCCATGTCATGAAATAATTATAGCTTTTATCTACCGTTTTGGATGAGACGTTGGCCGGCTCCAATAATGCCCTGAAGTCGTTCCGCATTCGCGGCTAACTCGGCCTCGAAAGCTTGATGCTTCTGGTGTTTCGCTTGGACATTGATTTTAGGGTCCTTGTAAGATTCATCCATTGTCATTTGCATTTTCTTCGTTATCCAGAGTTCCATCTCATCAGCATCACGAATAAAAGCTTGGAACGTTTGAACATCTCGAAGTTTGCTCCGGTTTTCAATCATGGCATCTTTCAGATGACTCCAACGATCTAGCACATCTGTTAGCTTAGCACGGATTGCGTCAGAATCATAATGATCTGTCTCTAAAAGTTTATTTGCACCAGTCGTCAACGACTGGATCTTAGCTTCCTGTAAGTTGATTGCTCGATTGAAATCCTCGTGTTTCTTGATCAGCGCATCAACTTTGTTTCCATCGACATCATCACCAGCCAACGAAGTTTCTCGAATAGCCATCCAGTCCTCGGCCTGTTCACAATCGCGCAAGAACAACTGCTCCTCCAGGCACTGCTCCAAGGTTTTTTGCCTTTTAAGCCAGTCACTGGAACGTAAACGATGTGCAAGTCGGATTTAGAATAGCATCAACAAACAACAAGTGACACGGCATGAAAAATCAAGTACATCCCATCTCAAAAAAATTACACAAGATACCTACTCATTCAACGCCTTGCGAGCTTCCGTAATCCGCTGTAAGTTTTCTTGAACTTGCTCTCCGGCATAATGACCATGGTCAAGGAGTTCTTTGCCAAAAGCCTCCAAATTGTCAAACGCTGGTCCACGTGTGTCGATTTCTGTTCGATAATCCTGACAGTACACCAAATGGATAAATTCGGTAACCAGTTAAGTACGGGCAGTTCTACATGATTTGACGGCTTCAGTCGGATGGTCGTGAATAGCACATCACAGAAATGAATGCATTAGTTAGTGAATCCAAACCGAACGAGGTTCGCAGTGTATGGAAAAAGCGATACGTTCGGTGCTGCTTCTGGGCACGTATTTTTTCAGATCAATAAGAACTCCGATAAGTTTGATTGACTGACGTTTCGCACCTCCAGAAAGGGGTTTGTTACTTAATTTGAATTCTGTGAATTTTTGAAACCTCAAGTTTATATGACAACACATCTTTATTTACTGGGTGTTCAATTTCGGGGTCCAGCAATCTCAATAACATCACAATCGGAAGATGAGATGTTTTTGCAGACGCAATAACTGCCGCCCTAGAGACTAGGTCTTAACGGATGAAAATCATAATTGCTAAGCTCAACGCTCACAAGGCAAACACAAGACTGTCCTTTGAGGTTACATCTTTAAAGCACAGGGAGCGTCCCATCGAGTGAAGCAGTAAATCATAAAAGTCAACAATCGGGAATTAGGCTATACTAGAGAACATTGATCAGTGGCCAAGTGAATGTAAGGATTGGGATCGTCTTGAAGGCAAATTCTCGGAGCAAACCGCTCGGTATTAACGCTTATTCTATGCTCCAAAGAGGATAACCCTAAGAAACCATAGAAGCATTGAGAGTAGAACAAAAACAGCAGTGTAGGAATGGGCAAATAGTATCCTTCGACGTCACTGATAAAAAACATCAGGTGAGAGGCAGTCGCAACAGCATGTAAATAATAGTAATCAGATGCAATACCCTAATGCAAAAGTTGCTGATTATTCTCAATGCCCTATGGAGCTTCTTGCTGTGGAGCATGCGTCTTGCATTGCATTCTTGCGACGCACCAAGGGATGCCAAGCAATGAAAGCTGTTTGCTTGTTAATCTATAATAGCTTGAGGTATAGAGCATTCATGCGATCTCAGGAGTCCGAAAGAAAATCATGTATCAAACCTGTCGAAAGTATGGAAGATTACGACAGAGTTTGCTACCTTTTGGTTTCGTAAAACTTACACGATGTCTTTCCAACAGAGCCTCAGCACCGGTTACGTCTTTAGCCAGTTCATCCGAAGCCACCAAAGCATCCATAGTATTGATCCATGACTGAAGATCCCTAAGAGCAACAAAGTTGGAGTTAAAGTAAAATCACACCCGTATAAAGTGAGGAAAATGAATATTATTTAAGACTGGAATGAGCTCGTACATTGTATGAGATGAGATTTTAGCATGCATTCAGCTGGTAACTATTTTCTAACGAACACGACTGTTTCCGCCATCAATAGCCTTCTATATTTTTGTGGTTTCGATTACTACTATACGTTGTCGTTCACTTAAAAGCGAAATGAACAGAAGAGTAGGACAAACCAGTGAAAAAATCATGAAGGGATGAGAGCGTGATGACGCTGGATTCCACGTTCTTAACTGATAACTTTAATCGATACCTAGGAAGATGCCGCGGCTCGTGATTTGTGCGAATATCAGAACCTATTGAGAGACCCACTAGTTCAGATTACCAGGCCTTCAAGTCAAGGCACGCTGCCTTGGTCTAATTTATGAACGCTACGTCTAAGAAAACAGCGTACAGCGAAAGCTTATCCATGACAAACGTTTAGATTACCGTAAGCTATTCACATTCAGCTCACACTGAGCTCTATGGCCCAGCAATGAGTCCATGTACACTATTGTTGATGCGATCTTCCCGTCACAGATCCCAGTGGCCAAAACCGAGTTTCCGCACATTTGTCCGCAACGCCCAAGTTTCACAACCGTATAGCAGAACCGATCTCACTAACGTAGTGTATACCACTGTTACTAAACAATCATGTTACTCATCTGCAAATAGTAAAAGTCGATCGAATCTTGTGTCCATGGCGACGCGCCATCTGACCCAACGGCACACGATGAAATATAACTAACCAAACAAGTAGTAAGACCCTAGTTCGACCAAAACTTTCCCCCAACTACTTATACGCGACTATCTCTCATAAGAGGATAAGCCGGCTATATGGATATCCTGAACCATTGCTAAGCAAGCACTGCAACTGGACGTCAAATCTGTTCAGATCGCCATTTAGTTTTCCTTCCAGTAACGGTGGCTATAGACTGATCTGAGACTTTAGTTGTCTACATCATGTTCGGTGGCACTGATTTACGTTTTCAGTTGGCTGCCAAGGCGACAGCGCGCTTCCGGACAGGATAGAAGACAGAACGTTTGCTCAGAAAGGTAATTTCAAGGTCAGCTTTTGTCGATTCTGTCGAGACTGGCAGCACGGTGACCGGAGAATCACTGAGAATAAATACATCGTCCACAAATTCCGGATCATAGATGTAGACTGATGAGCTAAGCTGAACACTTGGCCAGCCAGTCGCCGTATTTCTCCCCGTATACTCGATGGCACCATGGAACTCAACTGGAAAAAGTGGACAACCCCACCCCACTCCGGAAACAATAACGAATTCTGGGGATTTCTCGTTGTATATTCGCAAGTGTATGGTGGTGGACGGACAGTAGGCATTTATAATTTTTTGAAGAGCTTGGCAAGTATGTCACTAACTTCTATTGGGCCTCATAGGGACTCGCGACCGAGTCAAAAGTGAAAAAGCCTCAATACTTGGTGTAGTGTAAATATTTGACCAATGCAGCCTTAATACATCTAATCTGTCGTTTTGATTTGGTCTGGTGCGGCAATTTCGCGCAGCTCCAAAGCGATTAAGCAGTACAGAAATCTTTGCGGTGAAGTTATTCGGGTTGATACCCCCACCGAAAAAGCTACCTACATTAATGTTTTAACTATAAACTTGTGAGTAAATGAGATAAATCTTGAGACAAATCCCACCCGGTGAACCAGGGAGGAGGACCGCTACAAGTACACAAACAGCACAAGGGGGCAACCGACAGCCGCTGGAGTGCATCCCAACGACGCAGTCCCCCAATACGAAGTGGGACGTTAACTTGATATAATGCATTGGGTCACGAGTACCCGGAATTTATAAGAAATAGCAATAAAGTCCTCTCAACTTTATCAATGATTCCTCCGCACCGTACTGCTTCGTAAGAATCGGTCGTTTGTTTGCTTCAACACCCAAATGACAGTTCACTGATTATAATCAAGCTTTACATGACTCCTAATTTATTGTCAGGTACTTGTCAAATGTCTTTTCATTGACAGTCAAACCACTTGGTAACGTGCTTTGAGCCTAGCTGTTCACGACCCGGAAATCCAACAAGACTGCGTATTTAAACGAACACGATATTAAGTGTTCTCATGCAGGTTTTTTGCCGTTTCTAAAACATCCAAAATGGACATGAGGTCATAACAGTTACTCCGGATTTAGTTCACATTGGCCGGATGCAGATCCTACCGCTGAAACACCTTGTCAAATCGCATGAAAAGCAGATTTGAAGACCTTTATAAAGCGCGACCAAGATAGGAACATCAGCGATAGCTGCCTATAACCGGGTGGTTTAAAACCACCAGGCTCTACCTGTCAAGTGAAGTTGGCGATTTTGCAATCCAGAGAAAAACTGGATCCCAAAAATACATAAGATGGACGGTAAATTCAGGACTAATATAACACTCTGGAAGCACTAACGGCTAGTTGAAAAGCCAAAACCTACAGTTCACCTTAAAAACAAACGAATGCAAAGAACGCTAAATGGGAAAGTGTACTCACCTGCAGTCTGCAAGGAACTTTTGGAGATCCAATGAATCTAAAAGTTTGCCTTTTCGCTGCTCAGCAACTGAGGCAAGGTTGTTCCATTTTTGATTTATTTCTTCCTGATGTCGGCAGATTGCCTCAGCTTCCGTCGGATGAGTTTGAACTAAATCAGCTGCTTTACTATCTAGCTGCTTGACACGATCGTCTAGGGCCACCATATCCCGCTCCAGGGCATCATGTTTACGAATAAGGCGTTGAACGGAAGTGAGATCACTGCCAAGGTCATCAGTAAGAAGACGAGATTCCTTTTCTTCAATCCAATCCCTCGCTTCATCGCATTCACGGTGATAACGCTGAACAGCGTTTATGTCATCCAGGTCTTTCGCCTTTTTGGTAGTTACTTCTTCTAATTGTTCATACTTTTTCTGAAGCTGCATTATAATGCCCTCAATCTTCTCAACAGCCTCCGTCTGACCACCTCGTTTCAGTTTATCGGCTTTAGCACATAGTTCCGTGACACGAGCTTCCCGTTCCTTCTGTTCAACAACTAAATCATCCACCTTTTTGCGCTCAGACTCTACTTCCTCTAGACGACCCGGCACAATTGTCTCAGTGACCGCCACCAGTTCTTTCTCAACAACCCATTGGTGTAAGTCATTCGCTTCTCGTACTAACTGATAAGCCTCAACGGAATCCTGGAGACGCTCACGACGATCGTGTCCGAGCTGCAGCAGGTATTGGTACTGTTCTTCCAAGCGCTGTTGCTGTGATGCTACAGTCAACGGCTTATCAGCTAGCTCTGCCTGACTATCAGATAACGGAGCATCTACTCGTTTAACATATGCGGCCGGAACAAACCCTTGACGATCGTTCACTTCCACCTTCCACCAGTCTTTATGGTTGCTGGCCAACAACGTTAATATTTCTCCTTTTCTCATTGAAACTTCGCGCGGCGACTTTTCTTGGTAGTCATACAAAGCCATCACAACATCCTTACCCAGCACATCACTTATCGGGGCCTCTTGCATACGACAAGCGTTAGCCTGTGCAGCGAGAGCTTCAATTGTGGATCCATAAGCCTCGATATCAGCCATCAGAGCATTATGTTTCTTAAGTAGAGCTTCTGTGGAATCTTCGTCTCTGCCAAATTCGGAAGACCCCACCAACGGTTCCTTTTCTCTCATCCAACTTTCGGCTTCGCTAGCATCTGCAAAGTACTGTTGTGCCTGTAGTGAGTCTTCTAACAACTGTCGCCGTCTATCTGTTTTTTCGCACAAATGCTTCCAGTCGGTACGCAGCTCCGAGATACGTTTTGCGATTTCATCAGAAGCGTAATGTTTGGCGTTTATCATAGAATTCCCCTCCTGAATGACTTCCTCGATTCGGGGTTCATGTCCAGACACCTCTGCGGAGACTGCTTGATGTTTCTTTATCAAGTTTTGAACACCGATGAGGTCTCGGCCTACAATGGTTGGAAACTTGTCATTAAAAACCGCAAAAACAAACGCATTACATGACCACTATAGGTTTAGTGGGTGCATAGCTACTTATTAAACACCAGTGAAAATTCGTGAGGCAGATGAGACAATGTCGAGAAACATAAATGGTCGTTGTATTCACAAAGACAACAAAATAAGTCGACGACTCATCGTTCAGCATTAAACAGCAAGGCAAACCTCACTGACTGCTGTGCTTTATCCACGGTTACATGCCTCCATGAATACCCAAGGAGAAAAGGGAGTGGACCAAAACAAACAAGAAAATATGAGAGTACTGATGTAGCCAACACAAGGAACACAGTCTAACTGTACAAACGCACTCTTTCAATTATTCTGATTCGACAGAAAATGACAACACGATCATCAATGTTTACGGTTCACTGCCACATCCTTCAATGTCTCCAGCCAGCTAGTTGACAAGTTTTTCGGACCCCAAACCTGAAGACGTGAGACACCTACTTTACCTAAGTTAGCTGTGCATTTTCTCATTCCACGTTGCCAAGTCATCGGCTGACCTCCACACGGCTTCTTCCGTTTCTTGGGAGGAGCGCAAAATAGAGCATGGTATGGTAGACGAGTGTTTGCCATACACATGCGACCTAACCAGCATAGTCTGCTAAGCTTCATATACTGAAATAAGGTATTCTGAGAGCCGGCATCTAGTATTCGATTCCTGACCTCACCCGATCACTCCTGGCGATACTACGCAGACATTGGTGATAAAAACCTCCAAGCGACGAACATCACCGACATTCATACTCAATGTCTCGCAACTGCACAATAGAACTGAGCGCACTGCGGCACGGTACACAAGGCCTCTCAACTTCAGTGAAATATTAAGCCGACACCACAAATGCTTCAGTCTAGCGTAAGCTGCTCGAGCTTTCGATAAACACGAACTTACCTCTGCTGCTGAGCTACCAACGTTTGACAAGCAGCTACCAAGGTACGTGAAAGGCCTCATTAGCTCCCCTTTATCCAGTAGCAGGTTCGGCACTGCTGTCGTCCAGTACTGTAACAGCAATTTGCATTTTGAAGGTGCAAATCACATGCCAAATCGAGCAACCGCCCTCGAGAGTCTATCTTGTGTGCGTTGTGCATGGTCTGAGGATTGGAACAGGCACGCAACGTCATCTGCGTAATCTAAGTCACACAGCTTTCCTCCATTTCCCAGTTCGACTCCAATATCCTGGAGACCCTCTAAAGCACCTTCCATCATCTCGTCGATGACGAAGTTGAACGGGAATGGAGATGGGACACCCTTGTCAACGATTAAAGCGTTTTAAGCCTACCATAAGTGTAATTTTCTTCTGGAACCAGACAACGGACAGGAAAGGGGACCAAAAACACCCGCGGCTAAATGAAAATTCCTAATTTTTAGGGCCATCAAGGATGAGACTTCTACGTACTTAAATGGCAACTGCAGGTTGTCGGGCACTTCCTATCACTCGCCTGAAGCATGCTGCCATTAATTACATATGAGCAGGTGCTGTTAGCTCATGCAAAAAGCAGATGTTCAACCTCGGATCAACTGCTGTGAAGATGAGCTGGTTCTTATACGGTATTCCAAAACCGCACAGAAGCACGGGGAACGAATACCGAAATTAAAGCGTTGACTTACCGACATTGGTGGACCCAGCGATGGGTTCCTTCTCGTGGATCCAGTCTTGTTCATCCTCAACGTCACGGAAGAACTGGTGAAGCTTATAGGCATCCCTCAGTTTTTCTCGCCTAGCTCTCAGCGGTTCATCGAGAGCCTTGTAGCGTTGAGTCAATTGTAGCTGCTTCTCAGCTATCACCGGCGCATCGAAATGACCCTCTGCAGCAAAAATATCAGCCTGAGATTTGAATGCATCAACACGGTCACGATGCGCTTGGACATCGGCCTCCAACAAGTTATGTTTCTTTTGAGCATTAACCACCCCGTTCAGATCACGCCCAACATCGTCAGAACTAACTTGAGCTTCTACCTCACTCAACCACAACTCAACATCTTCAACGTTTCTAACGAATTGCTGCTGCCGACTAGCCTGGTCGAGGTTCTTCTTCTTTATAGACATGGCATCAGCCAGACGCATCCAGGTGTCATCTAACTGTTCAATTCGTGACCCTATCTCCGGTGCATTATAGTGTCCAGCCTGAATTAGATCCTGCCCCATTTTACGTATATCATCAACACGAGACTGATTGGCTTGAATTTCAGCCTCGAAATTCTGATGCTTTTGACATTTGGTCTGAAGGTTTGTTGGGTCTCTGTGACTATCATCGCAAGCACATCTTAGTTTCTCCATGATCCAAGACTGCATTTCATCAGCGTCACGATCGAACATTTGATATCGATGAGAATCCTCCAAACGTTGGCGTCGAGCGGCAGCTTTATCTCTCAGGGCAGAACGACGATCCAACAAAGACTGCTGAAGTTCTGCAACCTGTGGAGCTGCGTAATGTTGGTTTTCTATGAGCTTCGTAGCAAAGTCATCAATGTGTTTCATTTTTTCTTCCTGTGCAATGAGTGATTTTTCGAAATCTTCATGCTTGCGCATAAGGGCCTCCACAGCGTCCAGGGAATCACCGACATCTCTGTTCTCTAGCAGGGCTTCCTGTTTAGACATCCAAGACTCGGCCTGCTCTGCGTCACGATAAAAGAGCTGAAGGTCCATACACTGTTCAAACTGAATCCGGCGAGCTTCCCATAAGTTTAGAAGTGCCTCACGCTCACGTTCCAACTCAGAGAGTTTAGTGGCTACATCTGCGCTATTTGTGATGCCAGAGTCAATCAAGTTCCTTCCCTCTTGCATGCAAGACTGGAAACTGTCTTCGCGAGAAGCTATCTCTGCTTTATGCTCATTATGACGCTCAACGTGAGCTTCTGCACCCGCAACGTCTTTAGCAAGCTCATCAGCTTCAATCAAAGCCTTCATTTCAGATATCCAGAGATTAAGGTCTCTCCAATCCGCCAGGAAACGCTGAAGTTTGAATGCTTCATCCAGTTTGGATCGCCTTTCCGCCGCCTGTGCTTTCAGCTTCTCCCATGCGGTCAGAAGAGTACTATGCTTTTCATAAATTGTTTCCTTCGAGTCTGGATGTTTCTCAGCTAACGCCTCAGCATCAACACCCAGCTGCACCAGCTTTTCCTCCAAAGCTGCCAGATCTCTTTCTAATGTGTCGTGTTTGCGCTGAAGCGCCTGAACTGATGCCAAATCGCGACCACAATCGTCGACTGATAGGGGGATTGACTTCTCGTTTACCCAAGATATGGCTTTGTCCGTATCCCGGAAGAAGCGCTGTATTTCATGTGCCTCAAACAGCTTGTGATGTCTGTGCTGTGCCAATTCTTTAAGCCTTTCTAGGGCTTCGCGGACTTCCCTCGATTTGTCGCTTACCAGACGATCCTCGGGAAATCCCTCTTTTAACAACTCATCCTCTTTGTCGTACACTTCTTGAGCTCGTGTTTCTTGATACTCGAGATCCTATCAGGATGGTAATTACGATACCCAAGGGCTTACCTTCAGAAACTCATCGAACTTTTTCTGCAAAGCCTCTACGTGTTCCAAATCGCTTCCGTACTCCTCAGAGGTCACATAAGTTTCCTTTTCGCGAATCCAGAACAGTAAGTCGTCGGCCAATCGAAGAAACTGACCAAATTTCAGGGTTAAGTTGAGAAGTCTGGACTTCTCGTGAAACATTGCCATCAGCTTATCCCACAGGGCGTGTAGCTCATCGAGACGGTTCTAACAGAAATTATCGACAAACAAATTCATACCTTTATGATTTCGGAAGCATAATGCTGCTCACTTATCATTTGTTCACCGGCTGTATCCAACGAAGACAAAATCTCTGCATGTGCCGTCACCTCTAGCTCAAAAGCCTGGTGTTTTTGTTTCTTGGCCTGTGAGAGAAAATCCCAAAAATAAAAAACCTAGTCACCTGAAGATTGCTGAGTTCCTTAAAGTCTTCATTTGAGTATGTCTGAAGCTTTTCCAGAATCCAGCCCTCAAGTTCGTCAGCATCCCGCTTGAAAAACTGATACCTACAACGAGAATAACTTGTAACGACGTCTCGTACCTTTTCGCCTGCTCTAGTCGTTGTCTTCTGTATTCAGTCGCCTCTTTAAACGCGGAATATCGAGAAAGAACCTGTTCCCGGCGTTCCTGGATATCCTCGGGGGTTTCTAGGATTTTAACCTTGCTCGGCAAGTCGCTCATGATGGCGGTAGGACGAAAGCCGCTGTGAACCGAACAACTTGGTTAGCTAAAACACGTCAAGGCCGAGTTTATATGCTTGGTCAGAAGTTCCGGAGAAGACCAGCAGCGTATCCGAAAAATCTATTTGGTTGGAACTGCGAGGTATTAAGACGTGTCGAAATTAAAGAAACGCTCTAACTGCGTTACACCACGTCTTTGGTGTTGGAATCATGGAGTATTGGATTCCGTCTGTAGTGAACCATGGATTTGTGCCTCCGGATCGCTCGGTTACACGAACATTGACCGTCCAGCGCGGTCACCAATTGTGCGTTGCTCACGCATGCTTCACTCGTACGCTCCTGTCGAACTAAACTCAACCTGCTACCGCTTCCGACTGTCTTTTCTTTGCACCGTTCACGTGTCAGGGTTGTCAGTATTGCAGTCGTACAGACCCGAGTGAGATTGGTGCACAACCGGTCACAACGGTTGAGGGCAAGCAAAGGGGTTAGGAGATCCGGGGTAGAACAATCAGTATTCCGCAGTGCTTTTTAGTCCAATTTATTGCGCCGCTGAGCTCTTTTGATCACCTGGTGCTTTGAAAGTTTGAAGCCCAACGATTTCTTCCGTTTTTTCAGTCGGTGAGGGTCCAGTTACCCTCGTTCATTTGCATGTTTAGAAAAATTCATGGTGGATGAATTCCCGCTCACTTTTCGGTCATCCGACACAAAGGAAGCCGGGGAAGTTGTGTGGAATTATTCGAGAATGGTAGCGGAGTTGTGAGTCCTGTGCATAGTCTCGCCTACTTATCCCTTCGGTCATGCTCTCCTCTCCATAGCTTGTCTAATTTTTCAACTCCGCTAACCGTTTTGCACCACTAATTTCCGTGATTTTACGTTTATTCGTTTACGACTCGCACCGGAAAAGAGTGGCTTCTTATCCCTGATTTTGCCCGTTCCTTTTCACGGCCATTTCACGACCTCCGAGCGACGATTTTTTCCTAATTTGAACAGGTCTCCATTAATTTAAAGATTTCTGTGGGGTTACCGCTCTGTCCTGTTTTGTCTATGGAGAACAACTCCAGCTCCTGTAGCCGTTGGGCACATGGGAGCTCCCTGAATTCTGCAAACCACCTCACGGATCTTTACTGTGTTTATCGCAGCAACCCTGTACCCATCTTTAGATGCCATCTTCACGCATGTACACAGCACTCTGGATGCAGTCTGAAGAAACCACTGTGCTACGGTGACAGAATCTCCGGGTTCCGGGAGCTAAATGCTCTTTTATTTGATGCAACGATCTGCTTGTCGCTCCAACGCACTACAAACCTGGTATGAAATCTGCATTTATAATCGCTCCACAGGACTCGCAAATTGGTTGCCTTCCCCAGTATCTTCTGGCTGTCTGCAGGGTCCACGCAGTGGGTGGGTCCTTGTTCTCCCCCTTATTATTAGTTGGCATTCACCTCTCCAGGATCGAAGCCTGTAAGCCCAACAAGTCGCCGTTATAGACTGCTCTCTCTCTCCGCTAGACCAGTTCAGGTTCGATGCTCACGCTTGATTATGCCGGCTCACCGGACGTGTGGCTTTGTCCTCTGAGACGGATGATCAGCGTAATCATTCCCTTATTTAAATTCCGGGTCGCTTGTTTAACCGGACATAAACCCCCAGCGCCGTTGCTGTTTGCTCGCTGCTCAAGAGTCCATTCTTCCCCCGCAAGTTGTCGTCAAGCTCATTCTGACTCCATTCGTTGTACCGGTAACTTGTCTGGGTTGTAAATACTGCTATCGTGCAGCGACGACCAAATTGTCAAAATGGTTTGGAACGAGCAGACGTAACAAGAAAGCGGCGCCTAGGCAGCCGGTCTTGTGTGCCAGTGGACCCAAGGTGACGGAATAGTCACATGAGTCTCTATTTTTAACTGACTCGTTGCGTACCGTTTTCGCTAGCAATTTTTTTCACTTTTTCGTACTGGATTTTGTGCCGAATACTAGTGACATAGTTTTTATATTGGATTGCATTTAGCACATACCATGGACGTAATTTTCCCGTAAAGGTATCAATTCCACAAAGTTAAAAACCATCACCTCGCCCAACGTTAGCGGCCTTGAATCTACACGTACCGTCCTTCACTTCAATTGATCTTCGACTCTTGGTTCCTTATATGAACTGGATAACCAACGACGCCAGTTGCTTTATATGGGTTGATGACCATCGTCCTCCAGATCTAGCCTTTCAGTTTACAGACATCACAGCAGATTCCCGAGGTTGTGAATCTACGAGGAGAGTGGGCATGACTTCAGCTGTCCTTACTGAAGATGCTGCTTCTCAGGGAGTGTCATTGGGCGACGGCCCGATGTTAAGAGAACATTGGCTTCAACAGCTCCTAACACGTCCAATTCCTTTGCCTAATCAAACCCGTTGATGTGCACTGCAGGGGACCGCGGAAATCGCTAGTCACATCATCTCTTACTGCAGCGCATGTCTCAGCAGTGAACACTTTCCATCCTTACACAAGCTCATTCTCATCCGCACACGACGACTTAACGGCTACCCTGACTAGAGTCAGCACGCGGTTGCAACAGTTAGCAGGCAACGAAGATCGTCCACGAGATCGATTCAGTCCGCATCGGAGCAAGCGCAACATCTGCTCTTTGACGCTGCCCTGCCAGACATTAGCTGGAAGTTAATGCAAATACCGCAAAAGCCCAAGAGAATAATCAAAGAATGGGTACCCTAGGTAGCTAGTAAAGGGTAGAGAAAATAGGTTCCCGGTTCGTCGTTGCGGCCCGCAAAATGATCTTTCTACTGATTGTAGGTCAAATTCTCCGGTATAGCATGCCATTAGCCTTCTTGATTTTTCTCTTATTTGACCTCTGAAATGCAGTTAGTGAATAATAATTATTATAATGCTTATTTCTCAATTTGCGAGAGGCAAGAGCAAGACAAGCTCACAGTTTTACAAGGATGATGCACAGGAAATGCAAGCAATAGAAATCGAATCTGATCATTGGGTGGGAACAACCTTGAGATATTTCAGAGGCTCATTGGAAAGTGAATTGCGATGCTGCACAGCAATGGGGAAAGTACAAGTATCCAGTGAAAACCAATAAAATAGAAAACTAGTTTTTAATACGAAAATAGTTTCCTGGGGCTGTTTGCAAGCAGCGGACTACGAGTCATTTTGTGTTTATGTGCGCTAAATATACTCATTGATCATTGCTGGCGCAAAACAGGAACGAAGCTCAACGGCAGATGTCGAGATATGGCCGGAGTGCCAAAACGTCAAGTGCGTTACGTAATGGGCGAAAACGTTGAACTGAGCAGGTGAAAAGCAACGGCAATAAGGGTATTGGATG
>LUCM01011475.1:0-110310 GCA_008360955.1 Fasciolopsis buskii
GTTTAGACATGTTAAGATTTAAACCAGCTGGTGCAGATAAATCGTAAATAGAAGATAGGTTGTTGGAGAACCTTTGAAAATTATCGTTGTTCGGAACGGCTTGAGAGAAGGTAACATCAACAACATGCTTAAACAGATGACAATTGGGAGCTAGTTGATAAGTCGCTGATGTGAGTAGAGAAAAGAAACGGTGAAAGATTAGCACTCTGTAGCACGCCTGAGTTGTTAATCAGCGGTTTTGAAGTTTTACCGTCCATTCGTGTGCACTGGGTTGGATTTGTAAATTAATCAGACAGCCATGTTAATACGGACTTCGGACAACCAAATGTTTCCAGTTTGTGAACTAGAAGAGATCGTGGGATCGAATCACGAGAAGACGAATGGTGAAGAAAGTCGTAACGCACATATTTCAATGATGCGTCTAGGGAGTTACAAATGTGTTGGATGTGGGAGGCGACAATATCCAAATTGGACCTGTTTGATTTATAGGCTAAGTGAAACGGGTCGTCAGGAAATGCATAGAAGGCAGGCGTCTAAGTAATATGTTCTCTGTCAGTTTAATACCAGATTTTAAGGCGATGGGCGAAAGCCGTTTGCTAATGCGGTCGAACTGGTAGACTTTGGCCTGGGAATAATAGTGACAGGTTCCCGACAGTCAGGGATAAAAGACAAGTTTAATGATAAGGCATTCAGAGAAGTGAATGCATCCGTCATGGCCACAGCTGACGGCAGACTGACGGGAACATTTGTAGTAGTAATTTTACTATTGCGGAAACTATTGATTTATGTGATAGAAAACCTTGTAACTCTCATTTAATCATTCTGTCCAAATCTGACTGGTGCATAAATGAAAGGACTGATGCGCTCGACGTCCGCAGAAAATTTTGCATGTTTCTTTTTCTTTCCCTACAGCAGTCGAATGCTGTGCCATCAAAATCGGTTGTTTTTACCACTCAGGAGTTGGCAGGCGTGGGTAGCATCGATGTGCTTGATTCTCGGGATTCACAAATGTGCTTCTTGTGTCTCCTAGGAGATTCCAGTATCTGGGAAGAGATGCAGCCATTGGAAAAGAACACTGTTTCTAAGTGACAACTGATATCAAAGATCTCTGTAAAAGGTCTGATACTGCCATTGAGCAGGGCTTCTAAAGAGAAACATGCAGATGCTTGTGGAAGAGATTTCTGACGAAGGGTAAGGTTTTTTTTAAAATGGAAGGAGGGATTTGGATTTGATTTGTTTACTTGCAGGAATAAAAGGCTAATCAAAAGTATTTCTTGGGTCTTATTAGAAGAAGACAGTAACCATTACGTGAAATCGGATTACGCGGTTTCACGGAGTCGCCTCTGACGACAGAAAAGTAGAGGTCCGTAAAATCAAACAGTCAGTAGTAGAGCAGATGCGTGATTGAAATTACCTACAATAATATGGAGAACATCCTCAAGACGATGAACAATAAATACAATAAAAGAATCGAAAAAATGTGGCATTGTGTTTCGAGCTAAAAGGGGTAGTATATAGGTTCATTTTAATTCCATTGATATGGCGATAAAACGTAGGACGACACTGTGTTACGAGACAGTTAATTCCTTTTAGCTTATACATACAAATTACTTCAGACTTGCCAATACTGAAGGAGTTTTTGTGTTGTCACATTGCCTCCACCCTTCTTGTCCGAACCTCTGTCGTTTCGATGGAGTTTGGAGCTGTCTATCGACACGAGTGAATCAACAATGTCCGGGTTCAACCATGATTCTTGTATGCATATAACACAAGTGTGCACATAGATGTATGATTAGAGTACGAAGGAGAGATGCGATATTTTTGTAAACAGAAAGCAATTGATGACAATCAACAATGCCGAGATGGATATCCTGGCCGGAGAGGTACGTTGAAGGGCTAGCTGCCAACCAGAACGAGTGTTTCTTCTGGATGGGTTAGAAAATCTCTGAAGTACCAAAGTCCTTGATGCCAGTCCATGTTCATAAACACTGAGGTTTTCAAACTGTATTAATTCTGACCAGCTTCACTGGCAAACGAAACCAATAATGGAACCAAAATTCCAGCAAGAATACAACCAAGCAATAGATAAAGAATTTTAGCATAGCCAGTCAAAGGGCGCCACTTGGTTTATGTTGTTATTTTAAGTTTATGCGCGAATCAGTGACTGAAAGCAGGTGATAAAAATAAAGCCCATATTTGAAGCACAAAAGGCTAATAAAAAATAAAATGTCTTAATACTTTCTTCTTACTGCAGAACACCAGTGCGTATCATGAACTATGACGCATGGAATATGAACCATAAAGTATACGAGTTTATCATTCGGTAATAAAACATTTATTTTAGGTTACAAATTTGCTTTGAACTACCGGAAAAATAAGTAATGTTAAGTACTTTGAGCGAAAACAGGAGCAAAGTTGTGGGAGACTTCTTGAATAACAGCCCAGCTTTATTCCGGAAGCATACATACTACTGTTGCTTGCACACGCACTGTTGTCGGTCAGCAAGATGACCTCATAACCCTGTGCGTTAATTACACTATAAATTTACGTTATAAATTCGGATGAACAGGAAGTTCATCCGTTGTTTACTGTTTGCTGGTGTGTTGATTTTCTTTTGAGAATAAGCAATTTTTTCTCCTTTAGTGCATAGGTCAAACTTTGAAAGTCCTAATCGTAAAAGTATTAACCCAAAAGGGCTAAGGTATTGACAGTTATTTGGAGCTCAACGTGCAGGTAATCGTAAGTGAGATGAATAACATGCTGAAATAGGTCAACGTATCCGAAGGAACCTCGTTACTTCCGCTTTTCGAGTAGCTTTATCAACGTATTAAAAAATCGGATTCGGATGAACGTTTTGACTGACTCTTCATATGCCTTACCAATATCATCCTTTTGACTGTGTTTCCAGGCATGCTAATCATTTAAAAACACCTCTTTGATAGCAGGTGAACCGACAAACATTTGCTATCAAATTAGAACTTACCCTTAGACTCAACAAATTTACTGTGCACTTCCAAGTCGTTTGATATTCCAGAGGTCAGTCCAGGTGCATCGGGCACCAATCACTGGATGTGGCAAGACTTGGCAAGTCCGTTAAAGTGCATCATTTTTAGCACAAATTGAGGTTCACTTCAGAAGCCTATCATGCTGGTTTGACCACTCACGTAAGCATAAGATACAGGTAGTGTATGACGAAATAGTCGCAACGGTCAAATAGAGAGATCAATTTTTCCGATTATTTTGCAAGCCTTAATTCGAAATTTGACTGTTCTATTTGAAAATCTGTGAAATTTAAAAAGTATTCTTGTACTTTGCAAAACTCATCTGACCAAAGCACTTCTGACATTTTTTACCGTGGCTTATCAGCTGGAAGAAAAGTTAATACTAACGATTTGTTCGTTTTTATCCACGCCCGTTTATATACACAAATAAATACAATCACACATATATTTTTATATGTTTATATAGTGTTTGTGCGCTAACGATTAACAGGTTTTGGACGGAAAAGCGTCAGTTAAGCGAATAATGCCGTTTGATAGATGTGCCTTCTTGGGACTCTTGTGTTTAAACTCCGTCGTGCGCGCGTGCCCTCATTCTCTGTAGATATTGCTATATATAGATAGAGCTATATATATAGTTGCATATAAATAAATTGTCAGTGTATGGTACAATATATTTTTGCATCTACATTTGGTGGGTGATCTGAAACAATACAGAAACTTTGTTCTGTAAAATAAAAAAGGAAAATACCGAAAAGCCTGAAACAAATGTTTTGCTCAGGTGATATAATTAAAGGAAAATGATGGAGTCAGTGTGCTAAAAAAAATAAATTATTTGCTGAATGTCAATTAGTCCGTTTGTCAACATTGGTTTCACTCTTTGTCAAACCCTTGTCAAAATACCGACCGTTGTCAAGATCTATGAAAGAGGCCAAGTGTATGACCACTATTATTTGTATTGACTTACAACGGCAATAATTTTAATTCCATGCAATTTTATTCTTCAGTTCATTATACTGTGTTGTAGTATTTCCCTTAATACCATTGATAAATTGGGAATGCACAGAAATGTAAGGCTTTCGTTGCTAACCTCCGTGCAGTTGTCACATCGAGTTCAGCAGTAAAAGATTCATTGATTTGTCACAACGAAAGGTAAATATTTTTTTCAGAGCCGGAAATGTGTTCAATTCGGTTTGTACTGTAGGTTTTGATAGTTACTAGAATGTCTCACGGAACTGAGAATACGTGGCAAGAATACAAATTTACTAAGGATGCATGACTGTGATATGCTAGACGTCAAGTGCGTTATTCGGAAAAGATTTCGACACAATAATTGGGAAAACAAATTGTGAGATGTCAAATTATTTGACAGTTAAACTGGTCCTGGTTTCTGGAAGAATATATTCACTCGGTTTCTATTTCAGTAGTATAAATCTGGCTGGTTTTTGACTCCCGTTTATTCTAAACTCTCTTGTTCTTTTTGCTGAATTACATTTTCCAGCAGGATCTTTTATTTTGATTATGTTTCATTTATTGTGATGTACTTTAAAGTTGCGTCAAGCTTTTCCCAGATTCATTATTTGGACCATTGGCTTTGTCATTTTTGTTCAACAGTTGATCCGTCACCTCACATGCACATATAATTATATATGTCTCAAGACAAGTTGCAGTGCAATGTAAAGAAGTGCAATAGACCTACTTGCATGATCGTGTAAACGCAGTCAGACGATCTGGATTCTACTGTGTGTTCAGGAGACCTCAAAAAGGCAAAACCCTGAAATATTCTGACGTGAATCCCAAGTATATTGAAACTGATATGGACTAAAAAAAATACAGTTTTGGTTTGTGTCATTACTTGAGATACCTCTTGGCTTTTTTACATTCTCCATTCGCTTGATTTGGCAACCACGAGTAAACGCCCAAATGTTTTTAGTCAAATCGAATGCCACAGTGCACTGGCAAAATGGCTAGCAGCTGGGTTCCCATGGCACTGCAAACAGGTAGTGATCCACATCTAATTCAATGAACTTGAACGGGGTAAACTCCCGCGGCGCTTCAAGGCAACTACTACCCGATTACGCGCCAAAATCTTATCCGTCCCCAGCCCAGTTTGCCCACTGCACCAACACTGCAGTTGACCATGACTGATTTTATCCATGCCTCGTGTTACTCTGTTTTCGTAGACATTTAAGATTACTGGTCATTATATATATTCTATGGTCTTACCAAACCTCTTGTCATGATATCAGAACCCGCTTGTTTATGTTTTGATGCTGTCTTTCACATTTTCGTATGCACGATATTTCCTCTCGTTTGTAATATTGTGCTGAATCAGTGTCGAATTTCAGCCTTATTTTATTCTTGAAACCGAGTTGGAGTTTTTGCTAAACGCCACATTTCGTTAAGCAAGATGAATTACTTCTATTATAAAAATATTTCCTCGCGTGAGCAGTTTTCCGTCATTCTGTCTTGTTGAAAGTTCCGCTTAGAAGCAGTTGGACAACATACAATCTTTTCCTATTAATGAACAACTGTCTGTTCACCGTGTAATCTTCCTGTCGTAGGACTTTTCCACCCGTGCTACTTTTGTTTTTTCCAAACCTTCTTTCCTATCTTGCAGTCTTTGAATTCTCAAGAAAGCAGGTCTACATTTCGGCAATGGAACTCAGACAGTTTCATTCCAAAATATTGTAGTTGAAATCGAGCAAACTGTTATGCACATCGGAACAGTTGCTATAAAAACCGATTTTGAAGTAAAAAGAAGGGGCTAATATTCTACTGCTGTTATTCCGCAAATATCTTCGAAGCTTTTTCTCCAAACACCTGAACAAATTGTCTCCTTTGGAAAACAACCGTTTACATAACTCCAAGTAGAGCTCGCTGCACTACTTAACGACGGTCATTACAGTGAGCTACCTGAGTTGCGAAATGAAACAATAACAATCATCCTGTCATTAACTTTACGATATGTAGTGCGTACATTCAACTTATCAGGGTGAAACGCAGGAGAACCATTCTGCTGTGACTTCAGCATTGCTGGAAATCACCCAGTATGCATATCCAGAGCTACCGAACAGGGACTTCAATTCAGGAATGTCTTAAGATAACAACCTTTAGAATAAGATGGCCGGCTCTTAACAGTTCATCAGGCATCGATATCACAAGTCATAGTGCCAAAATCTCTCACTGGTTTTGCGGGGGTTCTTCTATAATCAGCCTGGCTTCTTGGCCAATTTGAGTGGTAGCAACAGTAATAGTGGTATTAGGACGATTAACTTGCCGGTTATTTGACCGACTATGCAGTATGCAATGCCAATTCACCATTTGAAAACTATCGTTAGACCAATTCATCCTCATTATATATCACCCACAGTGCATATCTACGGGTTTGTTTCTGTAGACCTAAATGGAGTAAAACAAAGTAGTAAATGTTTGGCTCGCTGGATTCATGAATGAACATATTTCACCTCGTGAATCCGAATTTATGCTTGCAATAATTATCGTTAATATATTTCGAACCAGTTGTTTGGGACAGTTTGCTTTCGATGTTTCATTGCAAGATATTTATTAGTGATAAAATTGATGGATAGGTTAATCGCCCCCATTTACCACAAAGCAGTTTCATTGGCGATCTCGCATTTATCGATTTTTTACCTGCCAATCAAATATGCAAATATGAATGGTTTACAAATGCAGACAAATCCTGTGGCAGACAGTGTGCCATGAAAGTTCTTAGAAAGCTGTTTACTGATAATTGCAGTATTTACAAGCGTCAGATTATTTTAGTAGCGAAAAAAGGCATTATTAGTCGTGACTAAAATACAAATTTCTCTGCTTATCCATTGTCATTCCACAGCATCAAGCTTCACACCGACTGTCTTCCATAATGAGTTTAGGTAAAGACAATATTTATTCCATATACCTAGTCAGCTGATTGCGAAGGAGAATACTGAGGGGGTGCATCAGCAGTAGTTGCGCCTACCATTGTTGGGTATGCCTTTGATTAGGCATTTCAAAGGCAGAATGACCAAGTGATTCGGTCTAGATCAAAACCACCTTAGTTAAGATGAGTGAGGAACCTGCCAGGATTCGCCAAACAGTTCATTATCACTCTAGGTTCTGGGTTGAATAAACTGTCTTATTTGCGATTTAACCTTCAGGATTTACCAATGGTAATCTGTGTGGGCGGCGATTGTCAAAGAACTGTGCTTCAGTGTTCAATATTTAGGCTTTTCGAATTCTGCCCATTCGGTGAGGCAGAAATGGTCCGCCCATTTACGAGGAGCGGGAGACGCAGTATCATGAGCAACACCGATTACTACGTTTTCGATGGACTTCTGCCCAACTGATCTTTGACCAGGTGCAATGGGGAAAAAGCCAGACAACTGATTATTTGTGCCTTCATGGAGCTAGCAGTGAATGAGTGTAGTGGTTGTTTCTGCATTAAAAATGCCAAAGAATTTGAAAACTGATATTTTTTTAACGTAAGTATATGTATGCGTTTCTTGCTGTCAGCAGTGGGTTTTGCATACGGATAAATGAATAAAATTTCCTAGGAGCACAGGGCCAGTTTCGCGATTATTGTCGCTTGTCAAGAATTCCCAGTAAGTACTTACGTATTTACCTACCCGCACACTTGTAAACTTAGGTATTCTTTTGAGCGACAACCTCACCCGAGTCAATAGAAGTATGAGTAGATAAAAAGTATATTTCATAATGACAGATTGACTTGTCCGAGATTTCTTGCCCGTCAGGTGAGGCGTCATAAGGTCCAAAAGTTCCCTATTTTGTTGACAAAAGGTGATTCTTAGATCATATATTGCGCTCCTTATGATTGAAATGCTGTATCTAAAACTGGAAGCTACTTGCTGAATATTCTTCACTGATTACTCAGTCACATTGTTTTATCTTTAAGCAGTGTGAAATTTAGTTCATGCTGCTGAACGCAACCATTTAGTTATTTTCAGTTATTACTTTACCTTGCAGATTAAACTCTAACTTGTGACGTCCACGTCCGAAAGGAATTTGCGCAAATGGATTTGCTATCCCATGTTATTTGATACTGTTAATAATGTTGGCCTTTCACTAGGGAGACTGAAGGTTAAGACATCCTAATGGGAACCCAAGGTAAGAAACAGAAAAACTCAGAAATATTTTCGCGCTAAAAGCCCATTTTGTTGAATTTCGCGAACAGTATGAGTGCATGCAAAACAAACCGCATAGCACTTATTATTTTTATTAACCACTAACAATATCTTTTTATACTTCTTAAAAATCTAAAACAAATAAAATTTATCAGATTCGATGCTCCGGTTGTACATTTGTAGTGTATCCGTTTCCGGTATATATATATAGATATGTAGATGTATGCGTTTCTATGATTTGCGCCGCACTCTCACACCCATCTGTCAAAATCTCGTCCAATGGACGAACACACGGCTATCCTCGTTGTTTGACATTCTGCTGTGGTCGATAAAAGTGAACTATCTCACATCGACTAAATACCCATTAATGAGCGATCTTAAATGTACGAACTGAATGTTTGCTTTTGTGCTAGCATGCTTAAAGCGGTTAACTGTTTTGATTGAACATTGACTGCGCTTAATTTTGATGAGAAATATTTGTCGTGGTTACTTTTGTTCTTGCTGTGGTTCAATAACAATACAAATTCATATTTAAACATGAACACGAAAAATGTGACACACGAATTTCATCGAGCGAGTTGGCCAAACTCAAGATCGTAAGCAGGTAAGCGAACTGAACCAGAATTTTCTTCTGACAGAACAGACTTTTCTGCAGTCTCAAACTTGTGGACTTTCGGTATAACCAAGAAACGTTTTTATCCAATAATCAAAGCAGTGGTTACATATCCAACAGAAATGTTGAGTTTGAAGCACCCATTTTTCAGGAATGCCATAGAAAAACTGTAAAACGTGTCATCATTTGTTAAAGAATATTTTACTTAGCGTTGTCCTGTTGTGCCATAAAAATGAGTGTGAAACTGTGGTACGAAAAATCGGTAGATTTTCAGTTTCATGAGTCAGACGTACTGCAACAATCGTTCCCTAATAGGGAACGACAAATACTTCCATGTAATGTAGGAGCCTTCCGATCTTGCGTAATTAGGTACTATTATTATATATTACAGGATTATTTTTAAAAGTTCGAAATGGCCTTCAATCTAAGGCAGTTCACCGGTTATTATTTGATACAGGTTGATGAAATCGAGAGTACAGTATAATTCTGAGCCAAAGTATAATAGCTTCCATGAATTGATACCGAAATTCTCTTTGTCTTTATTGAAGCAGCCAAAAAGAATTTCGTTGTTAGACTTATTGGAAAGTGTAAGCATGATCCGAGTGTGAAAATCGTCCACTTTTGCAAAAATCAGACCTAAATAGGAAGCAGTTCAAACAAGTATTTATTGTGTGCTGTGCCAGCTGAACGGGGAGGTCAGACACGAAAGTTTTCGGATATTCCACTGGCATACTAATGGTTACCAGCCAAATCACCCGGGTCTGTAGTAGTAGTTATATTCAACGTTCCTTAATTTTAATACCACAGAAGGATTTTCCTGTGAGTCACTTAGGATCCACTAGTTAGAACCCCTGGAGTCCGCTGATTACTCAGTTTAGTTTGACAAATTTGGATAAATTTAGCTCGCCTATTTAAGCACTGGCTCTCGAAATACGTGGGTTAAGCTTACAAGTGGATTCAAATTCCGCTGAGGTCAAAAAATGGTCAAATTTTTCAAGCCAAACTTCTCGCAAGATTTTGGACCCGGTATTGAGGGTTGTATTTTAATCGTAAACTAACTAAACTTCCAAGACTGAATTCACAACTAGATTGATTATTTACAACGAATAATTTTTGTTCGGTCACATTTTTGGTAATCATTTTGTATTGTTGCAATCCAACCTACTAAAGAATACTAGTTGAACAGCCTTACGGATTCCATTAGTAGTAATGTGTATTGAGGTTAGTGCACATCTGTTTAGGAGTACAATATTCTAACACATCTGGACCCGAATAAGTTGTTACGCACAAGAGACATGCAATATATTATCGTTTTGAAATTAACCGTTCGCATTTTCTCCAGTAAAGTTCTCTTTAACTAAAGGGAACAGATGAATCTTGTCAGATAAACACGCCCCTAGGACTTGGGTTAGTCAATACTAATTGAAAAAATGTGAAGTTTAAGAAAGAGACTGAACATATTTTATTCTAAGTAAAACATTCACTATTTTCTTCAGACACACTACCGACACGACCTATGCAGTCATTTTGCAGCTCTTTTTAACGCGACAGCAGCTAAACACACTCAGACATTTTCCTCTTATCAGATGCACTGGGAAAAGTGTCGTTTCCTTATCCCAAAAGAGAAACAGAAAAATCTCTCGCTTAAGCCACTAATGGAGATGTTTGTTGCCAATAAACGCCCACAGTCGATAGAGATCAGTGTCACGTTGCCCTGTCACTGATATTAAAATAAATCCTTAGTTGGTCATGTCCATCGGTGGTGGGACGAAATAGGAATAAGTCTACCTACAATTGTTAACAAAATGGTCGACCTCCGACAAGAATAAATTTCGTAAATCCACTTAGAAATGCCTAACAGTTACCAAAGTAAGTCCGGTTTTGTCTGTGGAAGGTTTCTTCGGGTGTAACATACTGTACTTCAATTTACCGAATTATAGCAGTAATACTCATTGTAATCGCTATCTCCATCCAGTTTAAAAGACATGTCACAGCCTAGGCTGTTTCCATCTAATATTGGGACAGGATTCATGTCGTCAGAATTTCCAACCACGCATCGAAGTCCACACCTGTCGGTCGACTGAACTATCAGTTTCATTTTGCCTCATTCATTTTACGGGGCTTTCTTTCGGAAAAGGCGAATAGTATGGACAACGGACACTTCTGTTTGCTCATTTCAGACAAATGCGACATACAATACGTGACATACAGATTTTTATTTCATTGAACACCAGGTTGACGCAATACAGTTTGTCTTATCGGTCGATTTAGATTGATGAACTCGGTTGGTTCGTGTTCCGAAAACGGCTGTCCTGGAGTGATTAATTTTGTTTGCATCACAACACATCGAAAATGGTAAATGAAGAAATGTGCGGCTGTACGTAACCTGGACAGACAATTGGCAAGTCCACTGTCCCGATTTCTGGCTACTGGAACCGTCACAAATTGTCCTTTGACTTTTAAAATATAATAGCTCTTTCTGCGTATTAAAACGATTTTGGTTTCCTCTTATCTCAGACAAAATTAGCTCCCAGTGTTAGTTTCCTGTCAGCAGTATTTTTAAATGTGAAATATATCAGCTACAAAATTGGACCATCGATTCGTTTTCCGTCTCGAAATTCGGCAAATGGCCCGACAATAAAAATATGCGTTTGTTGCATTTTGTGGTACTAACAATGCATACATTTAGTAGGCGCTATTATAAGGACATTTCTCAATCTTCATTAGATATGTCTGTCATGTAATGTACAAATGACACCATGCATCATCAATGCCCAAATCACCACTAGGATCCGATGGAAGCACTGGAGCCCCCTTTTATCTTTTGCTCCGAATCAGAAATAGTGCAGAACCATCACGTCGCAACTAGAACTAGAATACGAGAAAGACGTATTTAACACTTTTGACACTAATGAAACAACTGCACAGCGCTTCTGTGGCCTTTTACAGTGAACTTGGCATAAGGTCTGATCGAGCAACCACTTTGAAATCGTATCACCAAGGCTTTTTAATGAATTAAAACGGTTTATTAATCACATTCTTTACAAAACAGTTATCCTCTTCCTATTATGTACCAAACTTAGTGGAATCTATAGAGTTTTAACTGAACAATGAATACTGAAAGATTTGTTCACAAGAATGGTTGCAATCAAGTTAGATGATCACTGCTCCCTCCACACAAATTTTTCATTGTTAGAATTGTCGCAGTCAGCTATCGCTTTTTTTGATGGCACCAAGTTTTAGGTACCACGCAAACTCTTGTCAGCAATACAAGGTCTTTTTCAAGCCGACAGGGATAACTCCTGGTGCCACACCGTTCGCTTGATGCATCTTTGTGATACTAGCTGCTATTCTGACTACCCACGCACTATGGGAAATCATATCCTGCAGTTCTTGATCTCCTTCTATTCGCAGTGCACTAGAGGCCTCTAATACCGGTTAGGACAAATTCACTGAGAACTGTCAAAAGTGAAAACGAGCAAACACTTCTTGTCCAACGGCTAACTGATCCGCTGTCAACTTCAGTATTAAATTTCCAAAAATCACTAGATTGAAACGAGTCACCTAATTGTTTGCGTGAAGATTCTGACTGTCGACCCATGTCACATAATTCGTATCCCTGCATATGTAGTCTAATCAGTGTAGGTGTGAGTAAAGCAAGCTGCGTAAAACTAACTGACGAAATTCCGGATCCCAATAAACAGTGGAAATTCGTAACGACCCCTATTTTGTATATTACTTTTGCATCCACATTGGTCTATGGCATGACACCGAAAGTACATTTCAAACCACAAATTATTTATCAATACTATAACGGACAAATCACCAGAGATCGATTAGCATCTGCATCTGATGCACTCAGATGCCAAGGAAGAAAAAAGGAGGGTTTCTTAGAAATATGTGGAAGACTTTGGAGTAGTCTATTTTGCCCGTTAAATGAACACGATGTGTAGCAGCCAGGATAAATTCACTACACATTTGCTTATTACTGCTTATTTGATCCAGTGGCGCATAATTTGTTCAGATCTTGCACAAACATGCATGCTTATTAACCTCTTACGATGCATCAGCGACTATGATACATCCCCTGCCTCACACTGGTCGAGAGGTTCCTTGTATCTATGAATCTCTAGTCGCTAGGGTCAGCACTAACCTTTGTATTCGCTTTTTCATCCTAAATAAGAATTGGTTTCTGACTTCGGGTTTAAAATTCCTTTGCACCGAAGTTTGCAACTGAAAAACTATCTGAGGATTTAGTTAAAAATCGTGCGAGAACCTTTGCTCGAGTTTCTCTTGACCTAAACTCTGGGTGTTGGTAAGTGCTCGAGGGAGAAAGCACAAAAGCATCTACCCTGCTGCCAGTGGAGTGTTTAATTGATTCTGTCTCCCCGAACGTGACTTAGACGATGACTGAAAAACGGTAGCGAGCGCAAAACACGATTATTTTATTCCAAAAACTAACATTGGTTATCTTCCCTTTTCCGATTCTCAACTTTAGCTCTTATTATAAGGCCTACGTTATTGAGATGAAGTAACAAATCGTTTGAAATTTGACCGCAGCTAGTGTTGGGTGAGACTGATAGAACGATAATTTGTTAATAAACCTGACTAACTGTAAATTGGAAATGAGTTATTTCGAGTTGTGTTCCATGAGGTTAGGAAAATAACTCATTTGTGTTTTAAACAATAGACGACATTTCATATGCCAAAGGAAATCAGACAAAGACTGCAGTGAAGTTTGAAAACTGTCATCCAAAATATTGTGAAACACCTTAACTTTATTCCATGGTGAATACTCGAAACGGCAATAAAGAGATATTTCAAGCAACTCACTTGATAATTTGGCACTTATTCTTGACCACTATTTTCATTGGATCTTCTAAAGTAAAGAGATAAATCAATCGTGTTAGGATTTCACAGTTAGTTTCAGGCAAATCCGGTTTCAAAACTCAGAGGTGTGCTAAGATCGGGAGCTGTCAAAGAAAAACCGATGTGCCGTGTTTTCACAAGCAACGCGATGCTTACATGAACACAGAAAAACCTAACTTCATCCGCACAGTTATTTGTAATTTCCTAAGTAAATTTAGTGAATTCTTAGCTGAATGAATAGCGTAACCGACTATGCGTAGTTATTATTCGACTTCGATGTGCACGTCGATGAGGATTAGCACTTATGCTGCTCTCAAATTTGCAGAGGAATTCACGATCAATAAATTGATGAAATAAAACACAAATTGCTGCACTGTTGCATCTTCTTGATAGTGGAACAGTTTCCTTATAGTAAGCAACTTGAAAGAAGACCTTGTTCTTTATTCTTTTGCCCTTAGTACCTGATAAGAAGTAGACCCAAATCACGCGAAGATGCATTGGTGTGTTGCATCACTGGCCATGTGAATGTGATGTGCACATGAATGTGCGAACTGTTGTAAGTGTGTATCCTTCGGTTGTAAGTAAGCAGAAAAAAGCTCGTCTTGTTCTTCTCACAGCAAAGCATTTTCTAGGATATCTTCATTAGGGAATTAGAAAACGGGCTGAGAAGCGAGCAACTGTTATCCACCGGTCAGTCTCTAGTGTTTTGCGAGGCAAAACGCGGATGAATGTGCAGACAAGGATGACTGGTCATGTTGAGTGAAAAGCCTTGAACAGTGAAAGAGTCTAAGTTTCCAAGCTGGCATGAAGCAATTTACGCTATGCAATATTCGTTTGTTTTGCTTGTGCAGGATTGGAAGACTGGCTGGAGCGTCTGGATGAATTGTTTTCATATTTCTTGGTAAACCCATCCCCTGTTTTCATGTGATCAGTCAGCGTTTCTGTATGATCCTAATCAATCCTTTAAGATAAGTTCCTGGGTTTAAAACCATAACGTCTCAGCACTATTTTGTAGATCCCGAACCAAAATCTACCGAAAGCACTGCTTTGTTTATCACCCCGCAGACCGCGATCTTCGTATTATCGCTGCCCAAGGTAAGCATCCTGTGAAACGATCTTTTACTTTCTTTGCCTTAGGTGCAACGGCCCCCTTCCTTACACTGCTTTTTTGATTACTTTACAATCATTTGTAATCCTCTGTTAACTAATATTTTCAGTTTTCCTTTATATGTTGGCTTTGTTTGCAAATTTAATCATGCTTATTTTGAATGATATAATGTTAATAACAGCTTTGTTGGTAAATGTAATGTGCCAACATTTCGACTACCGTGGACAGTCTTTCTCAAAGCAAGAAAGACTACCCAGGACAGTCGAAACGTTGGCGCATTACATCTACCAACAACGCTGTGCTATTAACATAATATCATTTACAATAGAAACCAGTACGTTGCGCATCGATTTTTCGATAAACTCCTTACGTCATTCAATCATGCTTTCCTCAAAAACGCAAAGATTCTTCTTGTTATAGTTGGTCATTTTTGTGCACTGTCAACTGATAAAGTGGTGCCGTCCGAAATGGGTCTTTCATCCTTTTTGCTGTCCTCTCTTTATCCGAATCTAACCCAAATTTGTCTCAGTTAATCCTGGTAAATGAGGAAGAAATAAAAACACTGACGCCCAAGCTGACTCCATCTCACGGGGACACTACGTTGGCATGTGTGATTGAGAATCATTCGATTTCTCATAGCTTCAGAGAACCTAGCCTATGGTACCCCCAGCACTGTGTCCTCTATTCTCAGTTTGATGTTCACACTAGGTAGAACCTTAACAGTTCATCCGGTTAAATCACATAAAATAATAAACTGGTCAATATTGATTACCTATGAACGTAGCTGTGCACATGGAAGACGGGATCTAACAAACACCATGGATGCTCCATAGTGTGCTGACTGCAAGGTAATTACTCGAAAACCCAAACGAAACGAGTTGTTGGCCCTTTCTTTTTCAATAGTCGGGTAGGTAAAACCAGTAACTAACATTCGACAAAATTCACATACCCTAAGAACTGCGCTGAATCAAACGCAATTATCTAAAATTGTGGTTCTTCTCTTTGTCCGGTTTGCTCGTCTAACTCGAATATGCCCTGGGGTGTTCCTTTTCACCTTGTGTACGTTCGAAGTTAGCCACGAGACAATTATCGAAGAATAGGGAAATCTGATTTCATGTGCGCAATCACAGTTAGAATGGAAGATGTAATCAGGCTCGTCAAAACTTAGATGTTGCCAGGTAGTAAAAGTGTACAGAAACACTGTTCAGAAAATGTGGTCTGAATAAAACACACGAGGTTTTTCGGTCGACAGTAGCCAGTGGATGGTGGATTGTAAAGAGATGCGAACTGGATACTCTCGCTGACGAAAGACAAAATGACATGAATTTTGCTTCACCGTCTGTCATCCAGCGCTATACAATGACAGAATGGAAGCAAAAGCGTTCTACTACAAGCAGCCGGTAGGTAGATACTGATCAGAAAACCAAAACAGCTGGGAGTACTACCACGGTATAACAACAAATGCCAGCTTCTTGAAATCAGTAACCAGACCATGCTGATCTAGAAAACTTCATTCAGGTTACAACGGAATCCCATCTTCGATTTGAATAATGACCGGTGTATTAGAAAATAGATAGCATCTTGTTCAGTGTTCATATTCACGCAGTCAACACACACCGTTTGGTGCGAGATGTGTAGGGATGCCTAAGGGCAGAGGAAGTTGTGTGTATTTCCATTCAGAAGGTTATACCTACATCGACCGCTGGTCACACGGCTTTGGCAAGAATTTGACTGAGTTCCAACTCCACCCTCTGTGGACAGAGTGCATGCACATATCGGATAATTTTATCACCAAAGGGAAGTTTGCTGAAAGGAACATCCAACATCGAACAGTTCGGTAGCCTTTTGTTGTTCATTGGCATGCCAAGTCAATTTCTAATAGATTGAAAGTTAGCGGAATTTAAATGCCACTATTCGAACGCTAGGCAATCAATATTTTTTTACTGTAAGTTGAGTCTCACTAAAAATTGACTTGTTTGTCAATACGTTAGATCAAGTTAGGGGACCTACTTACGGAATTTAGATCATTTAGATTTTCAAGATTGACAAGAATTATTGCTTTCTAGTGTCAGCAGGACAAATTTGCATCTTGATAGCTCGAAAAGAGAACTGCTTTTCCATGTAGCGCCCGAAAGGTTAGATTGAGGTGGACCACGTGATAAAGACATCTGCAGCATTGAATTGTGGACAGACCGGTACGGTGTATCACGTGATTAACAGCACAAATTCACCTCGTGCAGTATATGACGCCTTCATTTTTAAAGTCAGCAGATGTATTAGAAATAAACCCAAAATAAACTGCCGTTTCCTTGATCAAACATGTCTGCACAAGACTGCTACTGTCTTAATGATCCCAAAACAGTCTAATTCTCAGTATCCATGTGATCTGTGGGTTTAATAATTATGACGTTTCTTTTGCTTATATCAATTGATAACACGAAAGGAATATGCCGCACTGTCTGCTGTTGTTAGTATCAAGCATATGCTCTATGCACCCCAACGGATAAACGCCTTTTGGTCATCTCATTAACGGTTTATGATGTACTTTCATCCAAACATTCCGGTCGGCAAATAAACTTATAGATGACAAGAAAAATCCTCTCATATTCGTTAGGGTTACCTAAGTGACAAGTTTTTTGTGGATTTATTGGGCGCGATTCTGATTTAACCAAGGAAAACAGAACAATTGCCATCACACTATCTTCATTTAGGGTGGCGTTCATGCTCGCTTTAAAGAACCAATTACGTTTAGCCAGAATGTTTAATGTACAGTTCAGACCAACGTTGTACAAAAACATCTAGTAAATCGACCAACCAAAACAACGCATTAGGCTAAGCCAATCAAAAGTAGCCGTTCGGATGCTCAAAAGATATTTCCCCCTCACTCAGTTCATAGTTTGAACGGATTGACCGATTATTCACATGGTAAACATGGATTCTGACTACTGATAAAGGTGTTGCTTACAGGAACTAGAAAAACACACAAACATTTTGCATTTTGGAATCTGAGCGTCATGTCACTATTTTTCACCCGAACAAAGAAATCAGCTGTCGCCAACCCGGTGGCAAATTATTCTTCTTATTCTGGACCGTCACTTATGCTTGAAAGCAGTCAAATACGTAATGGTCTCCTTGACTCATCCACGTTAACCAATTCTGAGTTTTTCTGTGATCTTCCGAGAGATCCTGAAGAGAGAAACCAGAAAAAAGATCGTTGGGGTCAAGGTGCAATGGATTCATCAGAAGGCGAAGTTATGGATGACACAGACACGGGAAACGCAATGAAGGTTAGTCTAACAAAACGTAGTTCTAATATTCTCATAACGGATACGTCTGCCAAGCCAAAGCGTCTCAAAAAGTTTGATAATGCAGATGATTCAGCCGAAGGCCGTGTTCAGCTTTTGAGCAAGTCACCCGTTCCAGACACAAAATTTAAAACAAACGACAGGGGACTCATGGGTACCCCATCTGCTATGTGTGGACAAGAACATCCATCAGACCGATTGCCTGAAAAAATACAAACTAGTTTGAATAAAATAAAATCGACAGTTGTTACCGTCGGTGGTCCAAGTTGTCCAACCTGCTGTCCTTGTGGCCCCCGAACTAGAATTATACTAGTCGTTGCTACTCTCCTACTTCTTGTGACGCTCAGTGTTATTATATTATGTTTGGCATTCACTGTCAACCGACCGAAGCCCATTGCTGTACAGGTGACAGAAGTTTCTCCCTGGCCTACTTCGTATTCGATAAAGGCAGTCACCCAACCAACTGTGCAGATTCCTCAACGCGTGTGTTTCAACTCCTCGTGTTTGCGTGTGGCCTCCGTAATTGCAGAACGTTTGGAAGTGTTCAACAGTCCTGAAGGATTTGCTCAGTCTCGTGGAAACTGTGCACCATCTGATTTACTGTATCTAACCAAAATTCTTGCCTACGGTGATCGACCAGGATTTTTTGTCGGGCAGAACAGCGTTGGAATGATGCAAAAACGACTGTTGCATTCGATTTGGTCATCTGTTAGTGAGGCATTACAAAATATCACGCCAAGTCGGTACGTTCCAATGTGGATTAAAAAGCTGTCCTTCTTGTATCGCATTCTGTTGACACGTGGCATAAGCATTGGGGGAGTGGCCGCGAAACCTTCGTCTGAACTAGCCACTCGCGAGCAATCTTCAGCGAACTCGGTGTACAGTAAACAACCAAATGGGAATAATATCACTGCCATCGTCGAATCCAGCTCCAATTCGGTGAACGATTATTTGACCTTAGACGATTTACTGCAGCGTGGGAATATTGCATTTCACGGTCTGGGTAAGTCATTACTGTAGTTCAAGCTTCATCCCGATTTGCAGTCTTCTGCTTAGTTGATCGAAATAACACATCGCCCTTCTCCAGTTTACAACGTTTACAGATTTCTTTTGTTTCAACCGGCTGACATAAATAAACTGGACATATATTTAGCACACAACACTGGAACCATCATATGCATCTGAATTTTCCTACTTTAAGTAGTAAAAACCAAATCATTTACATTAAACTAGAAATGGAATTTTGACGATAAGCACAGTTCCTGGTGTTTTAACTCACTATCAGTTTAAGTGTCGTCCGCCGAAATCGAACGGCCTTGTTTTTGTTGTCACCAGTGTGATTCTCATAGCGATGGGTGACAGAAATTCCCTTAGGAATATATGGGCAGTTTTGCGATTACTGCAGTTCATCAAATAGGCGTACCCGATGCTCTGCTGACTAATCGTCCCCATACGTGTATACCCGTTTATTAGGACCTAACTGAAGCATGATTTGATGCAGATCAGTTACATTCAGTAAACTGAGAGAGATGATTCTATGAAGAGGCCGATGGTCGATACATCTTCGAAATCCGGTGAACCAGGTGAAATTTAAAATAAGTGCTCTCATTTAGCTTTTGGTTTGTTTGGAATGAAATTGATTATCTGCATCAATCGCGCTCACATATAACTTTGCGGATATTAGTTAATACTTGGGCTAGTATGCAGAAAAACCAATAAACCAGACGGACTAATTCATAGTACTCACGAATTCGCACACAAAGACTTAAATTTAAGAGCAAGCATACTTTATTCGGATGAATTCGTATACACTGAAATCTGAGATGATCGCGGAACCATAAACCATTATCTGATCACGAGTTTTTATATTGGAAAAATTCGCCACTATTACGTGAAATATGCATCATTTTGTTGTCTATTTCAAGTGAACGATGGAGACGAACGGCAATTGCATATTTTATCTCTGTGAATGAGTTTAAGATTTCCGTAATAAATAGTAGTCATTTTGACGACAAAACCAACTCCCTTCGTTTCGACAATACGAGCAGAAGTTAGACCGCAACAGAGAAATTCAGTTTACCTTCTACATTTACGCTTAACCACTGAGTCCCATTCTGTATGATCGTAAGTTGATATTCTTATTACTGCTTTACTAACATTGGTGAGGTGAGTTTGTTTTCCAAGTAATCAATGTCTACCTTAGCAATATTCTGTTTGCGTATCTTGAGATAAGAACGAAAAACTTAAGTTCAACGTATAAAACAGTCGGTTTACTTTTCTTTAGTTGCATAATATAAGTGACTAGACTTTAGTTTACAGTCCATAAATTGAATCAGCCAAGCAGAGCATCACTCAGTAACATTTAAATCTGTTCCTTTGTTTAAAATTTTGGCAAAACAAAAAAGTCTTGTTGAAAAGAACCTTGGTCACTAGTAATTTTGATTAGTGCTCCCCAAATGCTTTGAGCTTTTGCCATTTCGAAATTCAGAAAATCCAATTTTGAATTCTCAGATCACCTTGGCTTTAGAAGAAATCGGCTGCCGTCCAAATCTCGCTCGTTCCTGACCCATTAGAACCTTGGATGGCTAGGCCAGTACAAGTTTTGGTCTTGGAATTCTTGTTATTACTATTGATGCGCGGTCTTATGTTAATGGACGGAGCTGCCGTCGCGGTACTTATTTGCAAGCAAGTGACAGCAAATTACTTTGTTCCCCATAGCTTCCAGTCCTTAAGCCTCAAATTAGGGTTCTATATAAGTGACAGCATGGAACCCACCTTAATTCGCAGGTGGAAAAGTTAGTGCGCGCTGCGTTACTTACTAACGATATAATTTTCGCGCAATGCTAAATTTTCCCATACTCATAAAATCGTGAAGGTAGGATGGGTCTAACTTGACCTTCGAAAATCTCAGAAAGGTATAAAATGGTGTCCTTTTTTAAGAAGTGTAGTTAACAAACTATTCAGGCAATAAAATTTGTGAAACTTTCCCTGGATAAAAAGGAAAGTTATGGCGTATATTTTCCCTATTAAAATCTGATTTTAATCTAAACAGAAAAGACATGACTTTTAAACTAATTACACAATTTGGTACACCCTTAATTGAGCAATCGGATGGTTGTGATTGTCATTGTCTTAGTTTTGTTCAAGATTTTCAGTGTTCGTGTAAATATCGCATGTCACAAAAACTCTTGGTCCAGCACATAAATCCATTTTATTCTTGGCTGAGTAGTTTTGAAATTTTATCATAGCTGGGGTTTTAAGCTGCCCAAAGATGAAAAAACAACCTATCCTTTCAACCAGATAAACTGACAATCAATATTTCATTGTTATTTGCTAAACTACTGCGGATCTTTTGATAATATTTACATACCACCGTACGACTCGTCATAAGGTACTGGTATTCAGATTGCCGTTAGACGCCACGGAGTTACGGAATTAGGGGTTGATCATCTGCGTAACGGTTTGTGGCTTCCAAATTATGGTGTAAGAAAAGGTGGCTTGACCACACGCTGTCGATATGTGATGAGCCAGAGATAGCCGACCTAGCTAGCTGAACGTGTACGCTGCTCCATTTACAATTGCTTCTCCCTTCTCGGTTCTCCTTGGTCTTAAACGTTTGATATGATTTCTCACATGGATGGAATTAATATCTTGTCAAGCTGGGCGTTGATCCTCTGTATGGGCGAATCATTTGAAATCCAGAAAGATCACCATTCGGATTAAATTTGCTAAGTAATCCTAATTTAGTGTTGCTTCAAAATTTCGTTATGCCAATGAATATTTTTTCTGCATATAACGCAAAACTTCGTAGTAGTTAGCGAACTTTGTCAAAGAATTCATATTATTTTGATTCATTTTCCATCAGGTCACTTCGTTTGGTGATAAAAATTGTTGAACTAGGAAGTTCTATGAGGTCCGGGGGCTAGAGTTGGCAAACTCCCAAATCTGAATGAAGGCTTAAAGCAAACTGTAAGAACTTTGGCTCTTCATCTGAAGTGAATGAATGTTGGGCGTCACAGTTTTTTAGTCACTCCGGTGGACTATACTCTCTTCGCAAACGAATAATGAATTTGAACTAAGTCCTGATTAATTGTTTGAAACTTCCCACTAAACAGATCGAGAGAACTAATTTTGGAGAACAAGGTCGTTTTCAGTAACTTCCATGCATGGTCTTGCGTGACAGTACATGGAGATAAATTTTAAGAGTGAGATTAGTCAGACAAAAAATGAGTGGGAAAAGGATTGGTGGTGTCGTGCAAATCATCCGAAAACGCAAGCATGTCGTGTCATTGATCGTCTGGTCTAAGATCTGAACTTGGGTGCATGGTGGATGAAGGCAGTGAAATGTCAACTACTGGTCGTTTTCGACTGCACAGTGGAGTACTGTGGAGGCAGATCGCGACAGCTTCCGCCTGCACCTAAGGCATGACAGCACAACAGAACTGTTGACCGCGGAAATTAGAAAGGACACCAAAAGCTTGTGTAAACTTTATGGTTTGGTTATTCTATGCTGGGTGCAAAACCACCTTTCTTATGAGTGACCTATTAGTTCCAGCAGTCAGGACTGCAGAGCGGTGCTTTCCGACAAGCCCCTGGGCGAGCGACCAATGTATTGTACCTACCTTCACTCTTCTCAAATTACAGCCAAGCTTGTTTGCTGCAATAACGAGTACTTTAATCGAAAACAGTTTAAATTACTCGTTCAAATTTGAAGCAGATGTGCTCATGTCTCGAACGTCATCAGGTTTTATCTGAAATTGACTAAACGGCCTCATTGTGTGAGTTCTTACCTTCCTGTTGGTTTGTAATCATCACATTCACGTCGCATACAAATATGAGACAGGCTTTATACCTAGTTGTTACTTTGTTACTTGGTTTCTGAAAGCTTAAGTATTTGTGTAAGATCATTCATAATTGTTACTCTAAACCTGGCATCAATTTTCGACCGTGCTTTCCACTGTGTGCGTTATAACTCTGCAATAATTCAGAACCGACCGATCGACTTATAAATGGGAAGCACTGCATGATTAGTAACTCAAAAAGATCTTGATCATATTTCTTTTATCGCAGGATTCAATGGTAAAATGCCTGTACTGAAATTCGGGAATAGCGTGTGTATCCATTATCGCAGTACGGAGAACGTAAGAACCATGTTGATGGGTTGGCAGCCTCTTTATATAATTCTTGAATCAGTACACGGGAAATAATGATAAATCGAAGGTGTATTATTCTTACCATAACAGCAAATGCCTACAAGATATGTTCAGGGATGCAGGCCGACCTGTAAAGTACAATGTAAATCCAGATTTATCTGGATTTTGCTTCCATCGAATCACGAAAACTAAGGCAACATGTAATGTGTTCCTCCTTCCCTAGTGTAGACGTCAGCAAATGATGCCGTTTTTCTAGCATCCAGGGGAAGCGAATCGAAAACCATGCTTGTAGTTCGCAAGTTGTAACTACCGTGGTCAATTTGCATTATGACTGAATAGTTGTTTTCCTGTCAAACCTAATTAAGTCACTTTGCTGCTATTTGTCTGAATGTTCATCCAGCGATTTCTCGCCTACATATAACGACATACCTTTCCGTACACACACTAGCACACACACTGGTTATTCTTGTCTCCGTGAATGAAGTCCGATATGAATGAACTTTTCCCAAACATTCTTTGAGCCGAAACCCTTTCTCTTCTTCTTTATCACCGTCAACCAAACATCATACGTAGATATCTTTGCAGCTTCAGTCCAAATATTTTGCTGGCAAATTGAACCATCCACTTATCTTTCGGCTTACTGCCTCCTGAAATGGATATTATACCGATCAACATTCTCAGAAAAACCTGGTCTGCGTGGATCTCGATAAATTTTGACTCCAATTGAAGCCAGCTGAAAAAGAAAATCTGTGTTTTCATTCAGATTTTGACCAACAGATGATGTGAAACAAAAAGTCGAATGCCAAAGTAATTGTAGCCCGTTGGTATATTTATTGATACGAGACTTTTAAACAAATGGATCATTTGATCTTCTGTCTTATGTGAATGACACCAATTGGATTAGGTAGCATGGTTATCACAAAAAATGCAAACTAACTGTTTCGGGTAGCCTTTCTAGCTGTGCACAAATAACTACATTGCTTTGCGTCTGAAGTTGCATTCAAACTGGGAAGGTGACCAGGTTTCACGATTTCGTCAAGGTATGATCAGACTAATCACGTTATCCATGTTTATCCTTAGCTGTAGCTGATTTTGACTTCACCTTACGACAGATTCGGCAAGCGGTCTCAGTCACCCGGTCTTACTAACTGGCAGCGCTTGATATGGGTTGACAGGTGGTCAAACAACACTTTAGATGAGAACCAGTTCATGTTACCTTGCTGTTTGGTGGTGTCTGTCCTTGCTTTGGGATATCTCCGAAACTCGGATGAGCCACGCACGACTCATCTTTAAGTCTTCGCCAACCTTTCGGCCAAGCTCGTTTGCGCTGCTCGCTTTTGTTAAATTTCAGTGTTTCCTCATGTTATTTTTGGTTGATTCATACTGCGTTAAGCATTAGAGGTAGAGGTCGAAAACCAAACCACGAGACCATATTATATAGTTTAGGAATCTGTTCTCATGCGTTCTAACCCTTCTTATTGCGGTGCTGGTCGTCGGTGGTTGATTTAATTTTGGAAATGTTTTAACATCGGTGGCTGTTAGTATTCTTTTTTTAGGTTCCTCATCGCTTTCAACCTGAACATCCTCGATGACTTGGAGTTCAGAGATTAGGACGCCTGCTTTCTTGCTAAGCTTGGTCAAAGCTGGCTTACATAGGAGATGATTGGAATCCCAAAAATACAAAAGAATATCGACAACCGTTAACTGGTTTGACAATGAGACGTTTAAGTTCTTACTATTCAAGATCAGCGGTCAGACAATGATAGAAACCGAAAGCCGAATGAACGTCAGGGCAAATTGCAAAACTATCGATTTCAGCTCGTTCTTGCTGCATATCACTGCCTATCCACAGTTTGTTTTTATCGGCAAATCGTCACGCAGTGTCAAATTTAAAAGTAGCGGTGAAAACCAACAAAATATTGTACAGCTGTTTTGTGGTTGCTGGAACCATCAAGCCGTGCATGTCCGTCCCACTGGCACTTGAACGCGGATCCCAGAAGAAGGATTGTGAGTGGAATTCTTTGGACATTATCCAGTCTGATTCTGAAAGGTTCATCAAACACCAGCACTACGTGATTTAGCTCCCACATTCGTGACTAGATTTTGCGGACCACAGACCTTAAAACTTTCGCATTTGTGCACACCATCATTCAGTTTAGATGTTCGATGAATCGTTCAAAATCAGAGCGGCTAGCGTAATATCCAAAGAGTTTCACCCGCAGTCCTTCGTCTCGGATCCGTGTTCCAGTTCCACGGAAATGGATACGCATGGCTTATGATTCCTAACGGTGAGGAAATAGCCGTGCAGTATAAAGAGGTCGGAAGAGAAATTCGCACCAATCATTTACATTTTCTTCTATTTTGTACCACCCACTCATTGCTAACTGCCTTCTTTGGGACAAATCTCATTTTCGTTTTGCTTTGGGTCAATTTAGTCGGTACGCGTTGCTCAAACGTCCTGCTGAGGGGCTTAGATTACTCAAGTGTTCCCTTCGGGCGCTATTAATCCGCTTTCTGACAACAAATAACGTGAACGTCAAAGAGCGTCAATCAAAGTCAACCCAAAGCAAAACCTCACTCATGGCAATGATCTTGTCAATTTTTGACCCACTGGTGTTAGTTTCGCATTTCATTCTGCCTGCTAAACAAGATGTTAGTAGCCTCTTTATACCGGTGATAACGGCCAAGCTTAAATCTTTTCTAATTAATGGGTTCATTAGCGTTGGTGGCCGTAGTGAATTATTCCAACCATCGTGTTACTACCCTACGATCCGAATGTCGTCTTAGTCTGGGCGTTCTGCCGGTGAGAACTGAAGGACAAAATGGTTGCATGGAAACTTATGCTTTACGGGATACGGGTTCAGATGTGACCGTCGTTCAGAAGGACCTCTTAGAGTTAGTAGGCGTCGGGGGGTTCCCTGTTTCGCTGGCAATTTCGACCGTCAACGCTACGGTAACATGGGATTCCGGAATTACAGATTGACGTTAACTTCAGTGTCAGGAAAGGAATGCGTGTATGTCGTATGGAAAGCCTTCCGACACAGTCGGCGAAATACTGCCCTGATGCTGAGTTCCTTTCGTGGTCTCGTCTACAATGCGTCCCGAGGCGGCAAATAGCGGACGTGAAGTCCAGATTCGTTGACAAACCAGCTCGATTTAGTTCACAATAATGAGTTTAATGACGTTGATTGCTTAGGCATCGATCCTTCAATTGAAGACCGATTGGCTATGAAAATGGCCGAGAAAACCATAACGTTGAAGGACGGCCATTACGAAATTGACTTACCATAACAAGATGCCTGAATCAGACCGTTGGATACTCATGTGATCGCAAGGGCACAAGTGAATAGTGTAAAAAGAAAATCCTTACGGGACAAGGAATTCTTTGTCAGGTATTCGAATATAATAAAGAGGAGCCTTGAGATTCCTGTGGTGGGAGGGCGGTCAGTTGGGTGGCAACCTGGTTGAATATTAAATGATATCCTATTTGTTTGGTGCGACCTCATCCCCATTTTGCGCCAACTTTGCTCTAAGCAAAGCCGCAATTGATTGGGGACATCGGTATGAAGAATATGTCACCAGAGTGATGTGAGATAATTTTTACGTCGGCACCGCAGACAAAAGAACTCAACTTCATATATTCCGTGATGCCTCCGAGGCCGGCTATGGAGCGGTCGCTCACGTTAGAGTCATCTACAGTGCTTCTCGTCCATATCGTAAGCTGCTTTTCTCCAAAGCAAGAGTGGCATTATATTCTTGACAGTATATTCTTGACTTTCACTGGCAAATGGAACGTTGACATCGTGAAGAATCACTTAGAAAAAGTTCAGTTTTGAACTAACTTTGACAGATTAAGCTGAAAATGTTGGAGTTTCGCAGTGACTGTCTAAAAAAACATGAATGGTGTTCAATAAATATCGAAATTTATTTCAGGTCTCGCTGCGTACACTGGAAGGGGAAAACAACATCTGTCATCCACAACAGCTTCCCAGCAAATAGTTACCAAGCGTTCAGTAAAACTGCGAGCAATGCCTGACAATTCATCGACGCATGCTGCATTATTCATATGTTAAAGAACCACTACGCTAAAACCTAACTTGTATTTTTTCATTTTTATCAGATTATACGGAACCAGAAATAGATAACAAGTTAGACCGTAAAACGCCGAGAAAGCCAATTTCCCGTGTGCAGAACCGGTTATCTATTGGGCGTGGTTGTACCTATTTTCATTTCGCAAACCTATCGGCAATCGATATGGGAGTGACATGGGCACAGATAATCAACGGGCAACAGCTTACAAAGATAAATAATCAAAAACCATTAGACCTCTGGAGCAGTTGTTGCTTACATTAATTGCTGAAGCACAGTTCGTTACTAAGTAAGATCATATTTCTGAATTGGATAGATTGAAATGCGACCGTAAAATCGTCCTGATGCATGACTGATGACGCATAACAGAAAAGACTGAAATTTTAATTTTTCATTTTGAAAGAACAAACCAAAACCTATAACAAAATATATTGGTAACTACTTCTTGTATGGTTTTGTCCTTCTCGATTACTAACACGGTTGTGAACAAAGGTGTTGAAGTGCTTATCAGCTAACAATTTGTGAAGGTAAACGGATAAGAACTGGACCAACTTTACTTCAAAGTAGCACAATTTTATAGTAATTCCTTAACAGGAAAGACAATCATTACATGCTCAGCGATAAAATGAGTATATTTTGCACGTGAATAAAACCATGCGACTTCGCCAGTTTTGCCGTTTATCACATTCGTACCCAGTAATTTCTTGCTGTGATGCCTGTTAGCAGTTTATTTTGCAGTCACATTGCGGCACAATCTAATGTCAACTGGTAAGAGTGTGAATAGATGATGCATTCATTCTTGCTTCAAACTGATCACATGATTGATTACGAATGTTGTCGTTCTATCTATTTCTAAAAGAAGAAACTAGTAAAAATAAGCTGGGACGGCAGCAATACAAGTAGTTTACTTTGTATGCATATCTGGGTAGAATATTACATCCAATTTCTGTTCACAAGACCAAGAATGAGTGGCCCTGGAAAGCTGAACAAAGAGTTTCAATACGTGAACGCAATTCAAGCAGAAACGGACATTAGGATCTACTTTGCAGCTGCCGACTGCTCACCCGATTAACTGGGTCAAACCATAAATTATAAGAAAGAAATTTTCATTAAAATTCAATTTAAAAAAATGCAAACTGTTAGGAATTTCGGAACGGCGATTAACTACAGCAGTCTCCATAGAAGGTTAGACTTGTGTTCAGAAAGAAGCTGCTCATTATTCAACAAGCTGGGACTAAGTTCCTCTCACGCTCCCAATCTCACGCCGTATATAACTTTACTTTCAGCCGAAATGCTCCGTATATCGGCCAAGCCTTTAGCACAATTCCAAAAGTATTTCAGAAAGTCTTCCGGATCTCTTCCGAAAGACGGTGCAAAACTCATCTGGAGCTGTAAAAGGACACCTGTTTAACGACAGCAATCAATTCATTGGAAAACCGCTTCAAGCAAACACAACAGCTATCACTAAGGAATTACTTAGAAAATTGCTGATCACATCGAAATTTATAGCGATCCAATTCCGGAAACCGGAGACAACCCATCCATGAAGTTACCATGGCCATAGGACTCAGTCATTCAGCCCGTGGTCAATTTCAACCAATCTCTTTCCACTTTAAGTCTAATACTGTTTGTTCGATTTAAAGCGTTTCGCTTGTTAAGACTTTCTTTTGACCTGTCACATTTTATTTTCCCCCTCGAGTTGTGTTATTACTTTGCTTACTCCGTTGTCATGTCGACGGATACAAAAACTCATGCTGAATTCCCCCATAGTTATTTTGTTTTATTAACTCAACAACATGCTTTATATGAACAACAGGAACGAAACTATTGAGCTTGCGTTTCTGTTGTTTAGCAGGACGGGCCAAAGATTTTCGATGATAACCAGTAAGCTTTGGTTTTACTTAGCCGGCAGATAGCTGGAAATGCAGTCAATCTATTTTGTCCACCATCTCAACCATAGAGCTTTTTCAGTCGTTAAGGAGAAATGATGAGATTTATTCATAACATTTTGATGTGTGTTATTAGAAACTGGACATCGATGAACACTAGTAATCGATCGTTCAGCCACCATCCCCCAGTGTTTTTCCAGTCATCTTGATTCGTCATCCACCGATTCCAATAAGAAATCATTTTGTAACATGTCCCTAGAAGATATGCAATTTCATCTTTTATATCCACTGCGTAAGTCACTCACGAAATTGTCGCGTAGAGACATGTAACATTTCCTGGATGGTATGGAGATTCTGGCTGTGGTAAGCTTTTGTATGAACCTTACTCTCGAGCCGATGTTTTTTTTATCTGGCTTATGTCAGTTTGAAAAAAATCGCCACCACTTTTCTCTCCTGTCCAATTTCTTACAGTTAGTTGAATATCTTCATGTCTTCAACAACGTGTTTTCCACTATCTGAGATGGATTCTAATTTGATCCGTAGGAAAGTCCTTTCAGATCCAACAAAATTGGGAGATGTAAAAAGGTAAAACAACTTTTTGAACAGCAGAAATGTCTATTCTGTTGACTTTGTCCTAATCGCCGCATGCAATGCTTTCCCTACCTCATAACGCTATTAATCCGTAGTATTTGTTCGGTGACACATACCGCAATCAAATGATAGTCCAACCTTCCGTAACAAACGGTGTGTGAAACAAGCACTATTATACCTCAAGATTATAGGAAAGAACTCCAATTGCAGCATTTTACCAAAAACTAAAGCTTTATTTTCGCTTTTGTTTATGATTCATTTCCGGCATAGAGGAATTTAGGGTGGCATAAAATATCCCATTTGTTGTCCACCTAAATTTAAACTCTCATTGCAGACTTAACGGTGGGTAAAGTTTTCCATCGATGTTTATGTTTAACAAACGAGATTTCTAGCAGTTACGAATACATACTAGGATAAATCTTGATAAACTTACAGATAAACTAATGCTATTTCCACAGTGCAGTGCAATCTCGTAATTCATGTTTAAATGGACCAAATTCACTCTTGTTCAATTGGTCTTTCTACAACCATTAGAGATTTATTAAGAAAAACTAGCCAGTGCATTCGTGCCATTGGGTGACATATTGTATTTTGTTTGACGCATGAGATTTTACATTGTTAGCAAAAATGGCGTTGGAAATATCTCAACTGACAGTACCCGTATCCAGAGAAACCAACGCATATCAGTTCCCCAAGAGAGACGTCAAAAAGAGCTTCACTTTGATTGCCAAACTTAATCACATAAGGCATATAATTGGAACAACGAGTCGTAACAAAAGCCAGCTCGGAATAATGGACACAAACGTTTGGTACAGTGGTCGTATCGATTTTCTCCATGAAGGTATCATCTACAGACAGTCCAAATGATTCAAATAACGTTTCATTTAGATTTAGACGGTTTTAACCAACAAAAACCCAACAAAATCCAAAATCTTCAGAACAGTAGTACTAGAGCGTCATCAGTCATGTGGTAATCGGGAATGGCAGCACGAAACCATTACTTTCAATTCCCCTGTAAGGGTAATGAGTGTCGGTTCATCATGCTCATTGCCTTGACCAGAGGCCAGCAAAGCTTCGGTGATGTCTCGCTGATTACACCAGTCGATTAGCTGAGCAAAAATATCACCGGAGAAAGTGAATCAGTAAAGAAGGACCAAAATAACTACCAGAACAATCGATTATTGAAAACCTATATAAATTACTTGATCTTGACCGGTAAACGAACTTTGCTTTTTTCACTCTAGTTAGTGGGAACGACCGATAGAACGCCAAATGACAGAATTAATTCACGCCAGAATGATTGGAATAGGCGCAGATGACTTCATCCCAATTATGTTTTTTAAACGATCCTGCAGTAATATTTTTGTACTTCATCTGGTAGCAGTCAGGCTCACTTATCTAGCGCCTACCAAACTTAGCACTGTTATACCAAATGTGTTGCACTCCCCGTCCAGGCCGGTGGATTTGCAAATACCATTGAAACTAATCGTATTTAAACACTAATCTCAACCGCAATGTCTTCGAAAACAGAAATGAAAACAAATTAATGAAAACCATCATTTGAAACTGTCTCATGGTATCTCCCTTTAGTGATCAAGAATGAGTGTAACTCCTTAATGCCTTGATAAAACAACTTTGCGTGAATCAGAACGAAAACTCACGCTTTCGAATGCTCCATATTAAACCAGTTTTGTGTCTGTAAACTAAGTGCTACTGTGGAATATCACATGCTTAACACTGAGTTCAACTTGAACTCTAGAAATTGGGTTTAATTGATGCACTGAAACTATTTCTTGGTGTTCACCTCCATCTGGCAGCCTGCAATGCTATCTGAAATCTAGCATTTAACGTCATTTTCCTCCAGCAAGCCATTTTATGTTTGGTTTATTTATTTCAAACACGTGCTCAGATAGCTTTGACGTTAAGCTATGTGAATGAGCTTTCCAAACAAAGTTATTTTGTTGGCACGCGCATGATGGTTAACAAATATCCTGAACGGTGCTTCCGTTTCTTCCATTCAGGCGAATGGATTCGCAGGTTCTCGGGTTAATTAGTCCAATAAACATTATTCTTTTATATAACCGTTGCATAAAACAGACTGAAGACTGGAACAGTCCGTCGCTATCTGACAAGTAGCTGGTTTGTATCATGTTGTCCACTTGATGTATATATATATATATATATGAAAAATAACAAGTCACAGTTAAATAACTGAAATTATATTGTTCCAGGAAAGAATTGTTGGGTTAATATAGGACATTCACGAATGCATTAATGATACGCCAGATTGTCGTCTTTAATTTGCACAAGTAGAATAACAATTGGGTACGCGAGTACCGGGTCCGCATTCCTCTGTTGCACGGCAACAAACAAGAAGTTGGTCGTAAGCTTTTAAGTGTTCCACTACATTCGTTTAATACGCTTTTTACGTGGTGCCCTGCCCTCCCTACTTAGGTTATCTTGATTAGCGAACGAAGAACTACTAGTGACTTATGGTTTTCAGCCTTCCGCGGACTATTAAACAAGAACCCTTCGGGGAGAACTCCGTCCACTGTAAATAAAATTCCCGTGACATGTATATTTATATATACATATATATAATCAAATGTAACCATGAGTTGCTTTATTGTCTTATTTGTTGTAAAAATAGTTTGTCGCCTTATCTTGATTGGTTTTATTGAAGGAAAATTATTAGCAATTTTGATTACTAATGGCGAATATATTCTTCCACTAATACCTAAGCTCGGGATATTGAGGCGTGATATTCAAATTAGTTTTGCATTTTTATGAAGATCTGTCTGAGGCATTTTTCAGTTCTCGTTGCATTAAAAATGGTAACACGTCTACCATGTGCTGGATTTCCATACCAGACACCGAGGGCTCGTTTATTATACTAATATTGTATTGAATAATGTGCAAGACTCCTACCCGTCAAGATAATTTGATTCCAGTCCTTAGTAAAAACAAAGAAAACTAAGTACGATGAAAAACTAACACCGTTTGCATGCAAGCAAATAAAAGATGGAAATTAGATGGAAAGTGTTCAGTTATAAAAGTTAGAATGTAGCCCTCTCATCATTTTTTCGTTAATAAACACAATTCATGTAGAACGAAGAGCAAGGGAAATAAGGTGAACACAAATATGAGACTGAATCAGTCCCTACTTCGTGCTGCTGAAATCTTGTGAATGACAGGATAACAAAACATTATGTAACGGATGGGGTGAACCTTCCAGAAATTTTCTGGAAATTTTCTCAATGGGTTGTCGTGGTAATCAGTGAAAAAATTCAATATTATTAAATGAAACACGATTAATAACTAACAGACCTACCGTGGTAGGGTAAGAGAAAGTCTTACTTTAGTGATCCCGAAAAAATAGCCAAAGAGTAAAGGGTAAGATGGGCAAATGGATTAATGACGGTTTGCTCTGCGTCAGACTGTCTCAGTCTACAGATTTGCATAGACAAGTGACTTATTTAGTTTAGTACAGCTGTGTGGACCAGAGAAGCATCGTGAACTGATACAAACTGCAACTCTTAAATATTTCACAGATTAGTCTCTAGGAACGGGAGCTGCATCACTTACCGAACGTTGGGTGGGAATAACGACCGGGGACCGGTAATTGCTAGTTTGGATTGTTAAAAATGTATAAGACATACTTGGCCAGGGGGTTAGCAGCCCAGAGATAATAGCAGACATGCTTCGCAATGTTAACGTACCTTGATGTTTGCATGATAGCAATGACATACGGCATCTGTTTGATGAAAAAGCTGGAAGAAACGATAAAAAGAACCAACGAACGATCTGAACTTGCCAAACGCGGAAGATATTTCGTAACCGTTTAAATGATCGACAAGAACCGGTAACTATTAAGGGAAAACTATACATCTTTTACAGAATGAAAAGAGATTAATGAAAAAGGAACAAATAAAAGTGTTTTGGGAACTAATGCAGACTTTACGAATTCTGAAGACGACAGCTGCTAATTTTTTTAAGCAAATTTGAGTTTTGTTTGGATCTAAATATTGGTCGCAACTGATTTCACTTACCGACAGGCGAAAATGTTGTGCATCACAAATATTAGCACACAAATAAACCCGCGATAGATTGGGAGCTGTCCGTAACTTTATTAGAGTACTGTTTACTTCTGTTGGTGTGTTTTTCGGTAGTCACCTGCAATATCTTATCCGATATAATTGTTGTATTTCGGCCTAAGACGTTGCAGAAAATTGGTTCCGAGTTACATTTCGATGGTAATTAGTTCCACAGTCGTCTTATATCTACGTCGGCTTAGTTCGGCCAGCACCTAATTTAGGACGCCAGCAAAAAGTTCGTTTGCACAAGATTACCGGATAGATGATGAGCCGAAAAATAAATTTGAGTAACATCTAATAACATCTAATAACACGTTTTAGTTCCGCTGGATAACACATTTCGGAGTCAAAGAATCTTTATCGTATTTTCTTTTAGCAGCGGTTACTTTCCATGCTAGTCAAGTAATCCGGGTCTATTTTACCCCTCCGATGCATGTAAACATGGAGGCGGGGGCCTCATAAGTTAGGTGTTAAGCAATTCTAGTGGCCGAAATTTCACAAATGTGTACTCGGCGGGTCGTATTAGATCGAAAGGTTGAAACTACAGGACTGGCTGAAATGAGTGGCCTGAAGCAATTTTTATGAAACCAGACTTAGGCTGTACTTTCTCCGGCCACGCTTCTAGGCTGTTTGATTGAACATTAAGCACCCAATCTGCCCATGCGATTAGTAACTAGTTGAGGAGGATTTGCAGCTGGTGCAAAGAGAGTAGGCTTTAGAATATTGTTTTCCGTCGTATATTTATCTTCTATCTTAAACCGAGGAAAGCAAGTTTTCGTGATGTTTGTAGGATCCAGAGACTGCCGATAAGTAAACGACCAATAAACTGATGGCTAGCCAAAACTAAATTGTGATCATGTTCATTGAAAATGCATCAGCAGGAGACAAGCGATAGAAGAGTCGAAAAAGCGGTGAGTTTTCGTCTGGCAAGCGTGCTCTCAATAAACTACCAACAAATGTTGTTGATGCTACTGTGGCGCAGCCAGTGTGGATCGTCAATTAATTAGTCCATCGACTCTCGATTTCACCCGAGACAATATAGGCTAGCCGGGGTGCAAGGATCGAATTCCGCAGTCGCTGACTGCCACAATTTTCACGGTGTGCTTAGAACCTGACCTGAATTGATTGAATGGCTTATACGACAGACAGCCTGTCGCCGTCTCCCAACGTTTTGTGGCCCCTGTGTTTCACCTTGCTATCATGTAGATCATCCCTTCTGACCAAAGGCCTGGGGTGAGGCCAGCTAATAAAACACTCCTCTCTGATCTGATGGTATAAGGAATGCAGTAAAAACATGGAACCATGAAAAATAATAAACATCACGTTTAAGGCAGCCTGGACGAGCTGGTACGTATGATGACTCACCCAAAAACATCTCATTTTCTTCTCTCCTCTTTTCACCGTAGCTCCTTCAACATTAGATTGATATCTAAATCCCCGCAATATGTGCACGCACGAGTGTGTGTGTGCACATTAACACATATGCATATATATATATCGACTAGGTTAGGAAATGACACACGAATGACGGGAGCTGTGGAAAAACAACAGAAGACCAGTTACCATATTATCCGTTACTTCTAATATCAAGGTATCAGTAAGTAATGCGGAAAATAACAGCGTTGCGCAAACTATTGACATTCAGCGGATCTTCTGGCCGATTTCAACTGAGAAATTATTTTGTACAGTTGACCAATAAACACTGTAATGTAAACAGTAATTTTGAAAGGGTTCACCAGACACTTTTAACACGTTATTATGGCTGTATCTGTCCGTGGGCTGCTGACAAATACGATCAAACAGATCAATTATATATTCTTCGGTTTCAAACAGCTGGTGGGAAGTATCAAGTTTCCTCAAGATTTTCTTTCGAATAGTGTGAAAAATTCAGGGCAGTTTGCAATAATAGCTGTAACATTGCTCCAATAGTAACACAACCGAAATGATCAATTTTAATGGAACCAGGTTGGTTGCCCTTAGAATTAGCTGTCTATTTCTATCAAATTAGAAATCGAGGGACTTTAGTGAAACTATTTAGCTTTTTTGGATCACAAAAGATCTTGAGCACTATAAGACTCCGTGCAATAAGTAGAGCGATTAACGAGATTTCTTGATTCAAAACGATAGACGAATGCATGATAGAACTGACAATAAGATGGTAGAGCACGATTAAATTAAATGGGCACGATTCAAATGCATTTCGATGTAGACTGTTTGCTCTGCTAATAACTCGCACCTGACAATGATGCTGAATTAATTCAAAATTGTAAAGATGTTTCGTGATTAGACTTAAGAATTGTTCGAATATGTTCAAAGCCACTGCAAAAATAGCTAATTCATTTTTTCAGGACTGAAATTGGCGTTATAAGCTGCTTGCGGAATCCAAACTACTTTTTTATTATTCTACGGTTTTCGACGCAACCTATCATTTACTATGCTTCAGTGCATTCACTAGATAGGACTCCGTAGGTCAAATATCTATTCTTACACTTTATTCATGTTTTCACCTGGAGAATAAAGCAAGAGATGCAGGACATCATTCGTACTTACTTCAGTCATACATGGACTGCAGTATATCGTCTAGAAGTTATGATTTTAGAGGTCAGGGCAATGAAAACTAAAAGTTAGGAAACCTCCTCATTCAAGACGTTGGATAACGCGAAACCTCCCTGTTCTTTGTACAATTAAAAAACTGAACTGAGAAGTCGGAATAATTTTTGTTTCTGTTTGAATGTAAATTATAATAGCCTAATGAATCACAGTGGGTCAGCTTTGTTTTCAGCATTTCAGTGTGTGCTTTGTCATGGACAACACTAGATTCCAAATTTTGTTTGATGACAAACGTCTTTTCACTTCTGTCCGCCCGTTGGAATATGATTGGATATGCGTTACTTGAGCAATCGTTAATTTATGTACTTATACTGTAAATCAGTCAGCATCATTTCTTGAAGTTGGTGGAATTCACAACATGTCACATAATTAGAGCTGGCGGACTAATTCTGTTTCTCGTTGTTTGTTGGACCTAAAATTCGGTTAAAAATTACTGCTCACGCTTGTTATTTCTGTCCCTGTAACTTTGCCTAACCCTATTGTGTTATACATTTTTGTTGGTAGATAACGTTCTAATAAGTGTTCAACTGGAACTCCGGGTACCGCTATTCTTCAGCACTTGGATTTCCACATCTCACAGCCCCGGGCTACTGGATACTCGTATCCCAGTGGTAAATCACTCACTTTTGTTGTATTATTTTGCCAATGTCCATAAATGCAATCATTTCATCACCACTATCTTCCGTTGAAAAACTAGCGCAGCATTTTTTGTAGTTTGGTGGGCTTCTACTGAAGTTCGGGAGCCGATCGCCGCATTGATATTTTGGCAAACAGCCGTTCTTAACTGTTAAACAAAGTGTTCGTAAATTGATGTGGTGTCCGGCGTAAAATCGAGTATGGCAGCAGCATTTATTTTTTCTATTAAAGTAACACCATCGTCAATAAGACATTTGCTAAGGCCTAAGGTTGTCTCCAAAGTTAAGGGATTCGAGAAACCTGTAGACAGACGAATGAGAAGAAGTATGATTCATTCATCCAGTTAGGATTACCATCACAAAGTGATTTTCAGTTCCTTTGGCTTACTACTTTATTAGTCCGACATTTAACAACCTTAGCCAAAAATAACAACCAGAGTCATTGGATAGTTTCCCCCATTGCACGGCCGCTTTCATAATTCCTGACGTCATGGACCTTTTGCTGTTGCACTGGAGTCCGAACGCGTAAATGTTACAACCCGTCCAGCAAGAAGTAGGTTCATAACAGCATTTGTGACTGTAAAAACGAAAATCCCCCTGTTGCAATCAGTACGTATCACTGATAAAGCTTATATAGACATTCCAGTTTGCGAAGAGAGAGAAGTCAGTTGCAAGTAATGTAAACTACTAGAATCTTGTCATAATTGGTCTAGGTTACTGAGGGACATAAAGGTCTGACCTGTGAGTTCTCAAAGCATTTAGAGAAATGCCCATCACTTATAAGAAAACCAACAACTAGCAAATTAAGCAGAAATTGCAGGTAGTTGTCCACATAAAATTTCCGATTACCCTTGAAGATGCGCCTGTAGCCATTTTAAATGCCGCAATCCACCGGGTAACTACAATGGTGGATGCAATTTGACTAGGGTTGTCCGTCCGGCCTACTGAGTGTCAGAGGTTGTTTTTAGTCCTTGTATCTCAGTGCCAGCAACGCAGTTCCTCGGGGAAAATCAAAGCAAACATAAATTTGATTGAATATTAGACGAAAAATGACTTCTGGCTTTAGAGTTGTTTCGTGCAATTTGCTTCTGAAATAATTTAACTACCGAAACAGCGAACAATTCCGCTGATAAATCGATACAAACGTATCCTTGGTCTCAGTGCGTCTTCCGCAATTCCCCTGGGGTACATGTAGTTCCCCGATTCTGTAAAAGCTCAGGTTTGATTCGACCCTGTAGGTACTAAGTTGCATGTGTTTTGCGCTCTTGGAAATTATTTTTGTTGTGATATCGACCACAACGTATCGATTTGAAATTGCAGCAACTATTTCCCTATGCTGCACTTTGATGCTTAGAAATAGTCTTCAAGAGAGGGAACCTTGACGTCTGGCATACGTTTGACTTTTTTAAATTAATTTGTGGAAGCAGGAGATTTGACAACTAATTTTGATTAGCATCATGCCCAAAACCAATTTTTACGAAATTGGCTATTTAACGGAACCTACACCTCACGTAGTTATGCGTCAAACATGTCAGTCAAAGGGTTGTTACCATCAGGTTTTGAATTGTACGCAACTAGCTGCTGTAACAAAATGAATAACATAATTTCAGGTGTTAACCTAACGAATGTCCAATCTACTTCCATTGACTCTTTATCTTTTGAAGTGAAATGCATGAAAACAATCCAGTAGAAGCAAACAAATGCAAAGCTCAACAAATTCCAAATATTCTCTCTGGATAGCACATCGTTTGTCTTTAAATCTCACCACTAGTTGCTTGCCCACATGAAGTGATCCATCAAACATTGTCTGTAATCGACTGTCCACCGTAAACCTTACATTTCTTTTCGAATAAAGTTTCAGTTACAAAAACATTCACAACCAAACAGGAAAATGTTCTGAAGAAATAAATAAGTCCCAGATTTAAAAGATGAAATTTAGGTTCTAAGCTGTAGTTAGCGGTTTCCGATCCAAGGCACGGGGCTGTCAAACGCCGACATTTGTACACATAGTTTGAAAAACATTGTAGTCCGTTCTGTATCACCAACAGTACATTTCCATATTCCTTTGGCGCACTAAAGTTCCAGTCCAGGAAAGAATTTATTGGTTTTTCATCTCTTTTCCGCATTGGAAGAGCTGTGCAGAATAATTTTCCGGTGATAATAATTTCTCGGCTTAATTCGGCGGACATTTCCAGAAATACTTATGCACAAAACGGATGAAAACAAAGTAGTCGTTGGCCTGGTCTGTGCCGATAAGTGATCTGTCTCGCGGAACAAATAGTAGATACCGGTTTGTTCTTTCGGAGCAGCCATGCAAAGATTGAACTTGTTTGTCAAACGCAAACACTCAGACGCCAATCCACCTTCTTATGTGACGTCTGGCCAGTTTTATTTCGTCCACTCTAATAAAATCTTGTCTTCTATTTACACTTCCAAAAACTCCAACCGCTCATAAAGATCCGACCAATAAAAAGTGGCCACTTGAATTCCGTTCAGAATAAATCACCTCCAGATCCTTAAGACATTAATCAGTGAACAGTTACTTGTAAACCACTGAAGAAAATTTGTGACTATTTATTTGTTTTCTTCTCAGTTAACGTGGTCTTATCTCGTTGCGTTACTACTCCTCGCAGCTTGATGCAGTAAAACAACTGGACTGGGTCATTTTTGATGAACTGGCACAAACGGAGCAACCGCTAAAGAACTCGCGGTACTGGAGGGATTTACAAGTGTATGCTGAACATTTGCAACGATTAACACGTAAAGGCACAGCCCATTTTTTTTCAAGCTCCGGGCAGAACGAATCACAGCATTGGCCAGCAGCTTTCAACATACTTGTTAAACTGTTAAAGGTAAGTCTCGTTTGACGAAATGAACGACTCGAAGGGTCCACAGTACTTGATCTTAAATCTAATGGTAACTTGTTCAGATTCGTAGTGGGTGCTGCCCAAGTTGTTAATCATTGCTCTCAGTTCTCAAAAGCATTTCAGTTGGATAGAAAGTATTTGTTATGCTCTTTATAACATCCCTGGATATTTTGTGTTGGATTATTACGGGATAGTTAATAACACTCACCATATCCCAATGTCTTGGGGGGAACTTATACAATATTCATTTTGCTCTTCTAGGTACTGTCTCCAGAGGTTCCAGTGACAAAAATAGCATTAATATCAAAACTCGCACACCATCGCAATTTGTTTTGTCATTTTCTCGCAAAAGTGGACATATTATTAGCTAGAGTGCTTCGCAAGCAAACCTAGTTGCAAAAACACTGAAGTATTACTATGCATTTGCAAAACATAAAAAGCAATGTTAAACATGAATATTTCGAACCCAGTTTGCTGCAGTATATAGGCCGATGATTACAACTTTCAACCATATCCGACATGATATTCAACCAGCTGTGTTATGGGTCCTGAAGTCCCAGACAAAACAGACCATTTGCCCGGCAGAAACAGATCTTGGTTATAGCCTGTTTCGCAATTAACCCCGGGCTTGATCCTGAAGACAATGGGGTGCAGTATGTCCCAGCCGAGGAGTTTCGTGAAGCAATGACGTAAAGGCGACTGGATAACCGGCAAAATTTGTTTTAGGTTTGCTTCTGAGCTATGTATTTATTAGTGTGCTTTTCCGTCATCTGTGCTCGGAGATAGGCAGGTAATTGATATTGACGTCACAACAACCAGGTCTGGCAAAAGATTTGGAGCCCACCACGTACAGCAGTGTTGTACGTCCTGATATTTAAAGGAAATATGCCACGTTGTCACCAGTGATGATGCTTGCTGCAGAACGTGACTGGGGCATTCGCCTAACACCTCCAATTCTATTTATATTTCCTACTCAAAAGTTTTTTTACCGTTCAAAGTAGATACTCCTCGAATCCATTCGATCAGCTAGATTTTGAGTGAACTACCCTTCGGTGATACATTTGTGTCAAAACAAAGCAAACCAGCAGTTTGCAGTTCTACTATGAAAACACGTTTGTTTTTCTAATTTGATTTCTTTGACCGAACTGGAACCAAAATAATAATAATAATAATAGTAGCTGCCATATAATCTACTGAGATATAACTTGGCATCGACATTATTACACCAGAATGTGCGAGCCATTATCTAGGGAAAGACCAGAAATAGCCAATAGCAATCCGCATCTTATAGTGTCTACTAGTAATTTTTCTTGAAAAATTATTGGATGAGCCGAGGAACCATGGCTTAAAAACGGTGAAAACCCTGCTGCCTTATTTTTCCTTAAGACTGGCCGTTAAAGTCGTTTTTGAACCTCGCATGGTTCAAACCTTCATCTAGTACTGGGATGTTTTGGTGGTTTAAAGGTGTTACACCTCTTCTTGTAAGGTGAGCAACTCGATTACAAACATTAGAACTGAATAATTCGTTGACTGGTTGAAAAGCGCCCTTACTAATTGTTGAATTGTGCGACATTTATTTTATAAAGTTTTCCTGGATGACATTGTTTTCATAGGCTCCACGTTTTGCTCCACTGGCTATTCTCTCAGGTTACTACTTGGAAAACAGATCCACCAGTTGCATCTGCGCATTTGCAACTCGAAATGATTAATTTTCACTTAAGCCTTGTCTAGTTGGTGTTCTTCAAAACTGTGGCATTTCCCCTTAGTGAATTGGTTGTTTTGGTTCTGATAAAGTGGAACTCAAGTGGACACAGTAGGTTGGGTAAGAAATAGTGTAAATCACCAAACTGTTTTTGTTGCACTTATATAGCTTGCTGGTTGGTGACTATGATTTATAGAAATTGGGTGTCCTGTTTCATTATTTGCTTCTGGTGTTCACTAGGGCGGTAGAGACGAGATCAAAATACGCTGGCGTCGCTATAATTTCCGATTTTAGTTCCTTGTCGGTAGTAATCTACTGCTCAGTAAGCCACTTGTTTGGTCATATGTACCACGAGAAACTGTGAGCCGACCACTTGAAAGTTGATAAAAATACTGAATTTTTCAAGTTCTTTATAGTACCTGGATTTTAATTTTTTTATTTATCCAGAGGTGTTTCTGATTACTAATTGAGAAAATCAAAGCCCAGCGTCAACTGAAATGCATTTTTAATTAGTTTTCAATATCTTTATCTCCAAAAAGCACTGATTGCAAGCACAGTTTGAAATATATTAGACTTCAACCGGAAGTGCAGTACTTCCAGACGATGGAACTATGTTAACATTTTTTAAGAAACCCCAGTAAAAGAAAAAGCGCTCCATTAAAGACATTTGTTTGGTATTCAACTGGCTGAGGACATTTTTGCATCCAAATCAATTAACTAGAACTTACCCTCTCGTTTATCACCATGGCATAATCAAACAAAAATGAAGTCATTTTTCAAGGGGCCGATAATAAGGAGAAAAACTTAAATTACTTTGCACAAAGAAAGGAAATCCACGGATTGCATTTTTACCCAAACACTGCGGACTTTGTAACTGGTTATATGACCACCATAATAGATACTGAGAAATGAGAAAAAACTGTAGGAGTTAGGTACAAATATAAGGATAAAGGGATTCATGTTCACTCACAAATCAATGGTTAACTTATCATCATCTGCCGAAGCACACGGAAACCGCAAAGGGTTGTATAAACCCCGTTTTTCCGGACATTATAACCTATTTTAGTATGGCTTCAGATGCGAGGGACATCCGTTTTACATAGATGGTGATATCTGCTAAACTGAAACTTATAAGATTATCAGTCATACAACATCAAGTTAAACGGAAGCAAGGGTCAGTCTGTATAAATCGTTTACAGCCTCGTAGGACTTGAACACAGGCTGATTTACGTATCGGCACCAAACCCCTTTATAGATTAGTAGGATTCCATGCACTTTGTCGTACAACATGATATTCAGTTCAGTTTCTCCTCAGTTTTCAAAGGTCTTCTCGCTGGCTACATTAAATCCCCTTTGCAAGCAGCAAACACACACCAATGTAGTTCAATGACCTCTCAGAAATTGAAAAAAAACATTTTTCTAATTTTTGTAAGTTGGGAGCGAAATTATTGATTTTCGCCACCGTTTAAACAGTAGATATTTGCTTTTATGGTTTTCCATAATGCGGTGCAATTTGGTATTAACTTTCTAAGTCACTTTAAAAGTAAGTTACTCATTTTGTTTAAATGCGTTGGGCAAAGGACAAGGAATGAAACATCCAAAGGTGTGCTTCACTGTCATAATTTAAGGATGAGACAGAAGATCATACTGTATAATCATTGTCCACCTGGTAAAAGCTCCAAACACGCGTACATCGACCATGACGAAACACTAGGCTTGTAAACCGGAGGGTGCACCGAGCGTGGAACAAACATCAAATTTCATTTCCCATTAAACTATCTAAGAGTTTTCAGTCATTTTTAATAACCATTCGGTCGCCTATTGTCTGGTTCTCTGCAGGTATTGAGTAGAAATGGAAGTGCTGGTGTTTCGCCTCTCCACCGATTAGCGTGCACGTCTTTGGAAATTTTTAGTTGATTACTTGCCTAATTACAAGGACGGCTCTGGTGTTTCAAGACTTTCCGATATGAATCATGCGAATACCAGCCCCTGTTATATGTGCAGATGTCATCTTTTTACTGCTCTGTATTAATGTCATCCGGATCAAAATATTTATCGATGAACTGTCCTACCGCTGTTACTATCTCCTCCTTGCAACCCTGCAAACTCCGTAAATGCATCGCATCACAATCACGTAAGCCTAGCTCATGAACAAAGGGTCGATGATACAGACCTTTTGAAAAATTATTTCACATCTATTTTACAATTTGTGACTACTGCTACGTTAAAGTGACGTCCACCATGGCAAGAGATCTTGAGACATTTAGCTCCACACACTTTTTTCACCCAAAACGTAGTTGCATGCAGATTCCGCAGTCTACTGTTTATTTAAATGGAAACGCCAATCATTATCACAAAACAACCGTTTGGTATTTGACGGAAATACGTGAAATAGTAAATTAAATACGCCTCGTGTAACATCTTTCCTCAGTTGTTGGAGATAGTTTAAGTTGCGCTTGGTTTGAAAAATAAAGCACGTATGAAGAGGCTAATTAACTGAGAAACGCCTAAGGCGCTCTTCAGCATGTTAACGAAGACATACAAACAAGTATTAGCATGAGTTGGTTAAATATTTTAATTTCACGAATTCATCACTGGAATAAAACAAGCATGGAAGTCATGAATTTTTCATTTAGGTAAAATAATACCCGTGTAAAAAATTCATTCACTTCGGATAGCAACGTTTCTGATTCTTTTAGCATACAAAGCAACAGTTTCTTTGCAAGTCCATGCTTTATATTACGACATAAACAAACAAATAACAAAGGCGGTTTTTCAACTAAGATTCTTTGAAAATGCAATCTTCTTGGCATAAAATTGTGTAATCTTAATTTGCTCGACATTTGGTGAATATCTTCCTGTGGAATTCTGACTGCCTTATGATTATAAATACCATGAAATGTCACGAACATGAGGTGGAACGTCAAATGACGGCAACTCATTTTAAACTCCAGTAAAAACACTTCTTTTCATAATAGCTGCGAACACTACCACGACGTCAGATGGCAGTTTTCTGTTTGAAAAACTACTTAAACTAACGCCGCACAGAACATGTCACCGAACACTTTGTTTGTTATGTAAAAATGTCGGTTGCTAGATACTCTTTGTTCTCTTGTCCTAACCTGTGATTTGGCAATATCTTGCTCATTATTTTGCCTTGTTTCTAACCAACGGCGTTCAGCTCAGCCGTGAGAGCTCAATACGACTAAACGAACGTTCGAAAATAACCATGAGAGAATTGATGCAATATGTTCAACAAACGGTAAGCATGGAGTTTCTGAATGGAACATTTATTTTCACGCTTGTTGTTGCAACAAATCCAGTTTTATTTCTGACTAACCCAGTGATATTTGATTTTTATCGCTTTGTTAGCAGACTGCTGTAGCTTGTCTAACTAACCTGACGTAATCTCATCAGTAATGCTGAAACACCTTAAGTCGTTGTAATGAGTGCACTTTCTAAAAGCATAGAACCGTATACCTAACCATACTTAACTTGTTGACGCTGATCATGCTTTTTTGCTGTTCTTTTAGTAAAACCCCTCCACGGAAGCATTCCTGATTCATTCTGCATTAACATTCCAAATTTCACGAAACTCAGCTAATACAAATCTCACAATTTCTTGCCAGTAGTATGCAAAGTTGATATTACCATATCCGACTGCAGCTTTCGGCCATTAACCTTGAATTTCCCTCGAGTTCAGCTCTTATTAGAACTCAATTAATGCATATCAGTTGTCACATCCAAAGTTAGAATCCAAGCTTTCCATCTGCAATGAATGTGTTAGAGCTTCGGCACCAGTTTTCGTCTGGATCAACCAGATTTAACGAATTAGAACTGTTCATTCATCACCTTCAGCGATAGTCCGCAGTACTCGACAGGTTTGAGCGTGAAATATTCAGTGTTGAGAGCGATTTGGTCAGCAAACTTTGCTAAGCTGAATAACTTCCTTTGATAAATTATTTCTCATCCGTTTGATTAACGTTTTGCCTACTCTTGACAAAGCTGCTATCTTGATGTTACCTCTTATTTTTACGAAACGCCTTTGGGTTTCCGGTGGCCAAAATCCCTGGGAAACTGAGAAACGAGCAAATGGGATTCGAATCCTAATCCCAACTGTCGCTTATCTATTCGGTTTCCTACAGTAACATGCTAAACTCTTTTAAAATACCGGAAAATCTTTGCAGGATAAATAAAACAGCTGAAACTAAACCGTTAAGCCAATGTTATCATTGATTTTCAAGTTATTTGATCTTCATTAGCAATATCAAATTGTAACTTGTTTAACGTTATCACATAATCAAGTGAACAATGAAATCTGAATTGTCGATTGTGTCATAGTGATAGTTATCTAAAAGCCAAAGCAGCATTCGCTCTTAATTCGACAAACCAAGGCAGAAAAAAGCTAGGAACTAGCAGATATTAAAGTATCGAAAAGTCAGTCGAAATCTGTAGCCACCCGGGGCCATTATGGTATCTATGTTATGCCCTAGAAAGAACTCTTTACCTTATACTGGGCAGTCTGAGTGACTTCGTTACTAACAAAATGTATTACAAACTAACTGCATTATCTACGTCACACGCTCCTGTCTTCACAAATCAAACAACTGCTGTTTGCTTGGAGGCAAACTCTGGACAGCCAAGTGGATAGAAGCATTACAAACTGCTCCTCGCATATACTTTGCCCCTCCATATGCCGTTTGAGTGACATGCGCGAGAAGAAGTAACCAACGAATTCGGCCACGACACAAGTTACGAAATAGCTGATGAAAAAGATGATTCGAAACTCATTTGATAGCTCGCAAAACCGAAACACAATTTCATCAACTGCATAGTTTATTATGAAAAGCAACCACACAGCTGACCTGGTATGAGCATCGTCACTATTATGCTATCGCATCACAACTTGATTAGGGTTCAATGAGGCGTTACTTATCATATCATACAATTTAATTTTATGCGCTCAAGGTACACAGGCGCAGTCAGTCTATTTCCCATAAGGTTAACTCTATTTTAGTGACAGTGGAATTATCCGAAATTCTTCGTTCGTCGAATTATTCTGACTAAGTGCACTTCCAGCAAATATCAGCCTTTATCGCTCGTTCGATTGAGATTAATAATGAAGAATGTTGACATTTCACAACAACGACCTTTCTTCTTTTGGCACACTACCGATAATGCTCCTGTATCAGACAATACCTAGCCAACTGGCTTTATTGCTTGACATTCGATCAGACAATATTGCTTTGATTAAATTATTGGAATCTTTGGGCCCAAAAGCGACCGGCACCAATAATCCAACTAGTCGAAATCTGATTAATTTTGAAGGCTGTATGCCTTTTTATGACTGAGAGGGCAGTTTTCTATAGATCAAAGATGGTTCTTCATAGTCAGGTGTAAAAAACAAAAAATGGTGACATTTTAATCGGCCACGTATTCTTTTTATCATGTAATTAAGGATGGAAGTGAGCTAAAATTACAAACGTCCAGGTTAATTCAACCTAGCGTTTCTTCTTCTTTTCCATTGAAGATCAATATTCCGCGGTACTTGGGGGCTCTGATATCCAGAAATCAATCCGTTCTTCTTCCTCGAGATTTAGCCATTCTGGTCACGGATTTAGATTACTTTAAAAAGTTGGGGTCGCTTCTATCTCAGACTTCATACAAGTAAGTGATGCTTTACATTTATCCACCTCAACTGATCAAAAATTGAATGGCATGTTTATTTAGACTGTGAAATTCTGAACTGCCGTGAATTTCTGAACTAAATATGACGGCAAGCTAAGTCGTATAAACTTAGTACGCAAAACTCCTGACGCATTTGTTACAAAAAACAGACTTCTGTGGACAGTGGTGCTTTGCTGTCTCATTTTGTATGCAAATAGCCTAACTTTTGACAGCTTGTGAAATGAAACGTAGAAAATGCGCCAGGTAATTTATACTCCGAGATAATACAAATTAGCATAAGTTATTGCGGAGGAGTTGGAAGATACGTTGATGCATTCAAGGAGCTTTGAATTTTCGCATATGCAAAATCTCGTTGAAGTTTATTTCTCCTAGATAAATCGTATTAATCGAAATCAAAATTTAACAAATGGAATTCTCGTCTCTCCTTAGTGATCTGCAAGAATATGTCACATTCTCCATACTACACAAGTATGCCAGCTACGTCGACGCCGAGGCTGAAAATTTGAAAAAAAAATTGCTGAAACCACTTGCAGGTATGTTTTCCCGAGAAATGTGGCAAATAAAATGTGCGAACAACACACACGACAGGAAAAAAATATTTTACTAAATTTCAGACGTACAAAATGAATAATACAAATGTGGTTTTGCCAAAAACAAGATATTTGTCATCAAACGTATTTCATTTTAACGTTCAGATGATCGTCTGCCGTGGGCAGCAAAGAAAAATTCCAATTCGCTAAATACATGCGAATTGTGATAGTAATGAGAATCAAGTAGGCGTCCTATCCGCGTAAACTGCATTCGAATTAACGTGACCGTCGGAAATACCAGTTTATTGTCCAAAGAATATAGGAAGGAATGGGTCTAATCCAGTGCAAGAACACGGTAAGACGAATATTGGATGAATTTAAATATACCACACTAGTTTATGATTATTTCGTAGTACAGAAAATAAGTCTGCTCAGTTCATTAGCCTAAGATCAATGAAACAGTTGAAATACGATCACATTCTGTCTCACAGAATTATAGGGAATGAAACAGATGTACTAAAATTTACTATCTGTTTTTCGTTTATGGTCGCGTACTAGTGAGAAAATATGACAAGAAAGCAATGATCAAATTGTACTGAGCGCGACAGAAAATAATGGGGACAACCTTTTAATCAGCCTGTTAACTTCGTCACCTACGTCCTCTTTTTGAGTATTTCTATCGATGATTTTAAACAGAGACAGCTTGGACAATCATGTACTACTGTAAGCCCAGTCTGAACTGAACACTTGGAAAATTTAGGATGACTAGGGGACTTCTTAATTAAAAGGGGGAATTTTCTATCAGTTCTAATTGGCAGCATATTTTCGTGACATTATTTATTTCGGAATGGACCTATCCTATAGCTATGCTGATTGCGTCACTTTTTGAATGTCTGTATGCGTATTTATGCGTAGTTATGTTATCAGCTTAAAACCATGCAGTAACATGAATAAGAAAGGTAGAAAAGTTAGGAAAATGCAAAAACCTATTTTAGGACTTTTGCTGTCTTCCTTTGAAATGTTGCACCTTTCCGAATTTATTCTATTTTCTTGAACAGGTTTATTGTCCGCACCACCAATTTTGCATAGTAGAGTCTCATTCAGAACGCTAGAAAATTTAAGCAGCAGCCATACGTACAATGTGTCAATTCATCAAAGGTGATATCGAATGACCGCCGTCATCAAATGGCGAATACTAGCGCCTTCCACAAGAGTGCAGGCTTTACTGGTGCGCACTCGGTGTTCCACCAGATAAGACCAAATTTTCCTAAAGAACAGTAGAAGCCCCAGCAATGTATGCTGTCATTTTGAGATCAAACTGGAATTTAAGGTTACACCACAGAATGTCACAAGTTTGGGAATATAACTCTGGCTTTTGTAGTTCATGGTTTAGTTTCCTCACCGGAACGATTTCCTGTGGTAATCACTTTTCCTAGGAAAGTAAAACTGCCACTGATAACCTCAAACTTTCTTTTCCGTTTCGATAAGTACGAGGAGATTTAAGTGATCAGTTCACTTGCAAATTCGCCCCCTATCCTTGCTTACCCAGGAGCGACCTGCAATGCAACAGATGCATAACTGACGATTTTGACGGTTCTCACGTTTCTAAATACCAGTGCCAAATGACGTGAAGAGTGTATCAAAAAATTCGATGCGCCATATATTGGTTTTAACTGTGAATGATGTAATGCTAACAGCACAGCGCTGTTGGCAGATGTAATGCGCGAACGTTTTGACTACCGTGAGTACTCTTTCTCAAGGCACCTTTTACAAATTTGATTCTAAAGCTTCCCTTGAGAAAGATTGTCCACGGTAGCTGAAACGTTCTCACGTTTTTTAGGGTGATAACTGGCCGCGGCCTTTATTTGTTGGCTGATCACACTAATCGCGATGCAATGTAGACAACGGACTCTTGCGGCTGAACGTGGAGTTAATACCTACTAAGCAAAACATACCATTTCGGCACTTTTGCCACTTATCTGCGACCGCTCAGCCGACGAACCTGGTCCTCTTTTCACCACCAACCCGGCTGTCGCCTTCTATTCGCAACTGACAAAACCTGACCTCAAAAATGTACTTATTGCTTTGTAAACTAGATAATGTTTAAAACACCGTGAGCCTTTATTTTCATCAATTCCCCATTTGAAATCTAAGATGATAATTAGTGCTATGAAAGAAATATCTAAATTTGCTCGTGCAAATCGTCTAGATTGCACCAGTTGTGCTTACGTTAGGGATGAACCGTAAACGTCAAAACATATTTTATTGGCCCCAACAAACAGTAATTTCGTATTGTTTCATTTCATTAAGTAACATTCTTATTGTTTACAGAGAGATGGTTACTGAACACGCCCGGTTTTGAATAAACATTCGCAGCTTAGAAAAACAAGCAAAAATAACAAGAAACTATTACAGCGCGATGTGAAACAGAATTTTCGTAAGGCTTTCCTTCGCAAACTTCAGAAAGTTCGATAAGACTGTAACAATAGGGATTCCTCTACTATGAGATGTTTCGCACACCGCATAAATATTCAGAGGAAATTTCATTATTGATTATTGTTTCAAGATTCTTCGTATGTTTTTTATGTTCTTGATTTAAAATTACCACGGATGTTTGTGTTACCTTGCTCATACTTCACCCATTGCAACCGCCATTTGCAGAGCGCTTTGGAATGCAACATATGGAAAACTGGCCGCTTATTTTGGATTTGGCCTCACCGGGGCTCAAGGTTTTGGTCTTGCAACAGTGGAGCATGCGCAATCTTGAACGATCCACTGATACTGTACGTTGTTCAGTTACGCCCTTGTTTTCTGCGATAATTAAATTCACTCTCGAGCATCAATTATTTGAGCTAGTTCAGTCATTGTTGTAAATATCTAGGCAGCACAATCGAATTTATGAATTACCTCCACAACACTCGTTTCCAGTCGTTATTCGACTCTAGCATCACCCATCTCCTATTCACAAAAGGTATTCAAAGCTCGGTTCAAACATCGGCTTAACGTTGGGTTCTCCCCTATTCCAACAAAATCGTTTGATTAATTATCTGTCTCAAACGTCTTTATAAGTCAACGATAAGTTATGGGATTATGCAAACCGCATATATTAAGCTAACCGTGTGTGTTTTGGTTTATCGCTTAATACAACTTTCTGGTTTGTAACAAATTTCGCTATTTACCAGCTGTGGTACTCGGTGCTTATCCGAACTTTCTGGCGGATAATGTTTGAATTTTTACCGATGCATAGAGAACCTTATACAACTATTTTCCTGACAACAGGGGAAAAGATTATCATTTGTGTTGTAATGAGAAACTAAAGCACTGCTTTCTAACATACCGTACTTGGATGGCACTGAAAAATCATTTTTCACATATGGTTTTGAAAACGTCAGTTTTAACATAACCGGTGACCACAGTCAGTAAAAGCGGCATTGAAATTACCTGCTTCTTGAATAACCCGCGAAGAGAAAAATGCTTCCAACCAAGCCGGTTGCTACACACGAAATATAAGGAGATAGAAGAAAAGCCATCCTAAGAGAAAAATAAAGAAACCGAGATGGGTTAATGTACACTTTACACCGGCAAAGGAAAAGCAAGTAGGTTCTCGAGATTTATGACACCCACCTGTTTTCAAAAAAAACGGTAAAACAACCTTAAAAAAGCTAAGGTTCAAGTCTATTTCGGTAGCAACCTCAATAAAGCCACCTCGAGCTATGGTTAGCAAAATAAACTGTTTAAGAAAATAAACGGACAAATGTTTGCCTTTAGAGACCAAGAGAAAACAATCTGAGTTAGCTTTTAGGGCGGCCTTGGGGAAACTTTGTTGTTTATGGACAGAGGATCCATCGAAATAACCTAAACTGTATCTACCATGAGTGTTGAACTTTCCCCAAAAACATGCCTAACAAAGACTTCCCCCGCACTACATATAGCGAAAAACAACTAAGTTGAGTGCTCTGTTTATTCAACGTATTTTCACTCATTCGTCTTGGCGCTGTGGCTCAGCTGATGGGGTTATGCTTTGAAGAAAAGGGTACTTAGCGTTCATTTGCGAATTTGTTTCTCTTGGGCCCAAGGCTTTGTTGTTGCGTCTACTCAAGAGATTTAGTGAATACTTAAGAAATTTACATCAGAAACAAGCAGGTTTCCTCCCTTATTTCACTAGCCAGCTTTGTGTAAATTCTAGGTGTGTCAATTTCTTCACTGTAAATTACAAGTATGGACAGACAAGCAGTGGTTATTTTGTCAGGAAGCTAACCGATGCTTATGCTGTATCCTTTTCTAAAGAACAATACTGTTATCAGTCCTTGCACGCATGGAAGGCATTTACAATCACAACATATACTCAAGACTTTGGCTTGTCTGCAGTTGCTGCACCTAATCGTGGCCTAGTCCACCAGAGACAAAACCATTCTACCGTATCGAGTAACCTGTGGACGCAGGCAGAGGAATTCACCAAACTGACTGGGAAGCAGGCTCTGGTTCTTAAACACGCCAGCAGAGCTTTGGCAATGTCATACAAGGGAAACAACGAGACCGGAATAATAGGAAGCAAAACCCAACGGTCTAGTAAAATGGTGTCACAAAACGTTGTATCCTCCCACAAATTTATGGATTAGGTAGTGCGCAAACAAGGGTGATATTTCTTCAGGTCAAGCACATTCTAATTAGCATTGGCTGAGAAAAGAGGCAATGGACCTCCACGCGCCCAGTACATGTTCGAGACCAATTTCACAGCTGAGCTAAAATTTAAGACATTTACCTATGTACTAGCAAATAATTTTGGACAGGCCAGTTGCTTATTTTTGGGTTTAAAAGTACTAATTAACTGCAACCTGTCATACATTTGTTACACTGCAAGAAAAGAGAGTGAATGATGAGAAAATATCAACAGGGCAATTACTTAATTTTTTCATAACTGCAGCTATACTTTGTTCCAAAACAGCCATTGCGTTTTATTTTAAGAACAAGCAAAATTAGCCTGAATGGATTGAGATTAATTTCAATGTATTAAACGTTGATGGCTAGGCCAGTGAGCTAAATTCTACGATATTCGTCTCAATCGCATCCGTCCAGCGCACGCCTAGGCTTCCACAGGGTATGCACTGGAATTCATTCCAAACGTGAATTCAGAAAAATATATCTTCGCAGCTGTTAAATAAAAAGCTTAAAATAAAATTTGTACAAAGAATTATTTGTAAAGTAATATGCCTCAGCACGTTCTCAGATGTCCAAATTTAATGGGTTTCCAGCGTGAATTATTACAACATCCGGGTTTATTTCCCCACATAATAGGACCAAAATACAATTATACATTTAGCTTACTTGTTGATGTTCATTTCAATTTACTGAAGTGGCTTTCGTTTGTTTTGTCCAACTTTGTCTGCTATAAATCGACAAAATATAATTTGGTTTCTCAATCCACGTAAATGTGCAGCTAAATTGTTAAATTCGCAAGTCACAAAGGATTGAAGACTTGTGGAGTGTTGTTGTCTTGACAACGTAAAAAATACAATTTTATCTAGTTAGTTAAAGCTTGTGGTAAAACCCTCAAATCATTTCTAAAACGAAGTTTATTTTCCCACGGAAGCACGGCTACAGTGTGCATAATAAAGAAATGGCCAATTAGCTTCGGTACACAACTTTCTCTTATTGCTAATTTGTATGCTAAGGATGAACGTGGGACGAATTATCATTTGGGTGACCGTTAAATATCAAAAAAGGTAAAGTTTAAAATAATTAGTAGTCACGATAAATCGATTACGACGGGATGGACTTTGCTACAAACCAAGCGCGTTTTCAAATGGAAAGCAGACGCTGTATTTATCACGGCCAATTATGTGACACGATCCGGAAAGCAGTAATGCTTTTAAGTCCATAGAGAGTTATGACATGAGAAAAGTGGCTATTCGCCTCATAATGAAAGAACATTTTCCCTCGCGGCAGGTTTAAAGTGCACGAATGGAAATCAGTCACACAAGGAGTCACTGTCAAAGCAGTCATGGATACGCTCCTGTCAATATGAATTTAGACGAAAACCTCCCAGTATACCAAATTATGCTTTAAATTAACGCTTGATCAACCCTAAACCAGCGGATTAGGTATGCTGAGGCAAATAGGTGGTTCTCAATGATACGGCTCAGATTTACGTCGTGCCTCCACTTTGTTAAACCGGGCTGCAAGCCTTACTAACGGTGGCTGGCTTGTGTGAATCCTCTAGAGAAATAAGATGGTGCAGCACTTAGGGGGATCAGCAAAGAATCACAATCGAAAAGATACATGAAAGCAATCATTTTGTGGGTCCTAACGATTCTGAGATTCGCATATTAAAAAAAATACCTGGGCAAATGGATATCACTTCAAAAATGGATACAAGTAAAATTCCCAGTGAGATCTTCAAGCCGTGGAGTCGCAGAAATGGAAACTTAAACATTCTGTCTTTTGTAATTGTCTTAATCAAACTTCAGTGATATTGCTTTTTCAAAGAATAATTCATTTTCTACCTGAAAAGAATTAGGTTTTATGGCAGGATACTACCAGGTCTTTAGAATGGCTGGCACACATTACAAATTTATTACCTAGTGAATAGATACAAGCACAAAAAATCGGGCGTCAGAGCCCAAGGAACTTGAAGAGACCTTTAGCGATATGTTTTCAATTCTGCCCAGTGAATATTGCCCACGTGTTCTGTGAACAGTGTGCATCCGTGGCTGGAACAACAAGAGCGTGCAAGAAACGAACACACAAACGCACTAGTTACATTTATTTTGTAAACTTCCCAAAAGTAACATTCCTCGATGGGCAGATTGCTTCGTCAATATTCGCAACAGTCTGTTAGGAAACACTAAGGTTAATTCATTGTTAGACTGTACCCTTAATTAACCCGAATACTCATTCACGAAGTCCGTACCTGCGTTGTTTACACCCGTTGAATTTCTCTTTCTCAACTTATATCTAGGTCAAAACGAGAAGAGATTATTCATTTTCACCATCCGACAAGATAATCCTCTCGTTTTCATGAGTTTCGCCCTATTACTTAGGTCCACACAAAAGATGCGAACGATGCTAAGATCGGATTAAACCTTCTTAGCCCTGTTTTAATCAATCTATCCGTTCTTTGTCTTCAAACTTCTAATCAAATGGCCAGCCTGATCTGCCATCCGCGACGGGGGAAGCTAATCGGTTCACGCCTCTGACGAACTTTACACTGTCCTCAATGAGCATTCTGTCATATATGGGTTAATCTTTAAGATCTCTATTTGATATTGGTTTTCAGGGTCACGAGTTTTACGTTAGGGGATCCATTGTCTCAAATATTGATTATTAGTCCGGATCTATCTAGAAAAATTAACCTATTTGAAAAACATCGATTGAGCTTGGTCGATTTTGACCTGTTCTTTAATACAACCGATATGTTGTGTTCTTGTGTGCACTTAATGTCTAACGAATGTGTTATTGCAAGAACAATTAGACAATGACAAATTAGAAGTTAATTAACTTTTTCCGAGTTAAATGAACTTTAGATCCAAAGCCATTCAGCGCAGTAGTGAAGTAAATCTATAGTCTTATACTTCAAATGATAAACTCTTGAATTACATGTTTGTCGGTCACTGGTCGATGGGAGCACTTTACCTAAGAATCTTCTTTACAATTTTTCCTGTGCTCCAAAATGAATACTCATTCTAAGTACTGATAAACAATTTTCTGTCGTAGTTGAGCATTAAAGAAAGCCCAACCGTGCGTTTGTTTCTCTAAATCAGTTCACGAATTTGACCTTAGCATTGAAACTCCGGTAGTCAAGCGTCCCTTAAGATTTTTTAATTGATTGAATTTGCTTTTTTTATTCAGAATTAGGAACCTTTTGATGTTAAAGTGTGTACCCACCTGACATGGCTCATCATCGACCACAATGTGCAGCTGTTTTCTCCATACAGTAAAATTCGCATCGTAAGTGTTTTACGATGACAAGTGGACCAGTGGACGATTAGCGCCAAACTGCAATGGATAAAAGCTGTGTCAATAGTGAGAGATTGAATGTTTCCACGAAATAATTCAATATATGATGTCATCAGTTAACTCAAAATTGAGAGACCATGGAAGCAATGTGCAGCTATTTTTTCATCCTCGTTAGGAATCATCAGCAGTGCGTACCCATCGCGTCCGAACTGGGACGCGAACCCGGGACGACTGAGTCTGAGTAGAACGCCTTAGCCATTACGCTACCGTGCAGGTTCTGAACGGTTTGTTGAATTTCGCCGCATGATGTTGCACCTATCCGTCACTGATTTGCACGGCCATGGGCCGCTAGTGCACAACAATCAACCCTTACTTGTAGGTGACTTCTCTGCAGGTAGCCTAATATGTTCGCTTGTTATCGTCGTCTGGCCGTACCCTGCATCAGGCGTATTGGGATCTTACACTGTGCAGCTGTCTTTTTCATCACTTTTCGAGATTACCGTTGTTGTTTCCCCATTTTTCGTGTAATGGATATTCGATGCCACGAAAACATAATGTCTAAAGATTTACAAATACCTTGAAATTCAGAAGATAAAATACTCCAAGCAAAAACCGCTTACGCGCACACACAAGTATATGTTTGCACAGAACCACGTAATGTTATTGACACAACGATGTAGTGGACCCATTTAGTCGATTTTCGGTCGCTATAGGTAAACAAACTGGGCAATAATTTTTCGCTATACTGTTTGCCTCATTTGGTTCCCAAACACTAAATAATAATTCACTGTCCGCCTCCTTCGAAAGGTGCATCGTTCTGAGGGGTGATTGTTAGCATTCTGTCATTGCAGTCTTTAAAAGTGCGGCAAATAACTCCTTTTCATCCAACGAATATACGAAAAGTATTTACAAGCTAGATGTTGTTTTAATAAAGAACTGCTGTTTACCGGCTTACAGAAGACTCAGTGACGATTACTTCAATAAAGACTTCGATGACTGTTTGCCTGTCCACCCGACGTTCATCGCTTTGTATTGCCGAATTTCTAGAATCAAGTGAATGTCATTAACAGCATGGTACATTCTGCTTTATAATTTTACTTTAAATTTACAACAACTAATAAAATTAGGGATTCTACTGAAGGAGGATAGATCTGGAAGAGTTTCTTGCAGTGAATTAACTTTTCATTTCCCAATACTTATGACAAACTGAAAATTAGGTATTATTGGTTTGTTTTGTATCACCAAAGTCTAAACTCTGACTGAGAAGCCTAGGCAGTTTCTACTCATAAACCTCTGAATTTGCTGAAGAAATTTCATTTGACATTACTTTCCATCACGGTCGTGCATCTTTTGCTTACGTAAACACCAAGACTAAGGCGGAAACATTAATTAATGCCTTTGGTGGACTTAGCAGAATTTCGCTATTCCCCGTCTAGCTTCGTTGCAAAAGTGACACAGCACATGCCACAAGGTGATTTACTGATGTCAGTGACTGTGCAATAAAAAAATGATCAACTATTCCCCGTTGCATATGTTGACCAGAACATTCTTCCAAGCCATAAAGTAACTTCGGTATGGATAATAAGCGAAAAACTGATCTGATCCTTAGAGAGACTGCCCTTCAACAACGTCACGGTTCTGCTTAACACAATTATGAATCTACAAGACCAGGAAAGACGAATGAGCTCCAGAAAGCACCGATTTTCTAAAACTTGCGGATTTACAAAGACTGTAGATGCGCAGCCTTTATTACTCTGGTATTCTCTTTTGGCACGTTTAGCTCTCAGCGGTGGCAGACGAGCAGCAAATCTAACTGAAAACATGGGATAAAAATTTGTCCAGTGTCAAGCAAAACCTGGACGAGTGTTCCACGAGAACTCCCTCGCTGACAAGTTTTACAAGCATAGAAATTAAACGACAAAATAGCTTGCTTTGACCAAACTTACTTCATTATTGTAAATATCATGACCAAATGATGTAAGGAGTGTATCGAAAATTCGATGCGCCATGTATTGTTTTAACTGTGAATCATATAATGTAATGTGTCAGCGTTTTGACTACCGTGGGTAGTCTTTCTCGAGCCAGGTTTTATAAATTTGATTGTACAACTTCCCTTGAGAATGACTGCCCACGCTAGTCAAAAGTTCGGCGCATTTTATCTACCAGCAAGGCTATTATTAACGCTATATCATTCACAATTACTTCGGTATTCCCCATATGCATGCCCTTTAGCGATTTATCTTACAATTGTTGTATTCATTCTAATTAATAAATTCACTGGGTGTAGAAAAAATAACGTGATGCAGGCGAAAACTTGGACGTGACGCGTATCAGAAAAGTACACCTGATTTTTCATATTAAACCACAACTGTTAAATTCCTGTTAACTTACAATTCCCGTTAATAACCTTCAACATCCTGACAGTTTTTTTTCGCTTTTCAATCATCGTCAAATGGAGCAACTTTGTAATTTTGAACCGACAACTATCCATTCCAATGAATTTACAGTGGAGGGCAGAGTTAATTCGTCTAAAGAACATATATAATCCAAGGCTGACGACAATGCAGCCAGCGGCGGGGCACAGCCGATTTTATCACCTTATATTTTAGTTTTGCAAAATTATTTTGAATATTTCATAAGTTAGCCAAAAGTTTGGTTCAATTTGCTAATTGTCATTTTTCGTTCTGTCCAGTGCATTGGCTTAATTGCATAATGGTTACGATATAACATTACCTGCACTACCTAATCACGTTGTGAAGGGCAGCCAGAAATTTCACGGAGACCGAATGTTATTAAATTTGAGCGAATCCTTTAAAGCTTAGGTTATTCCGACCAAAGTATACTCCTAACTGAGGCTGATAGTAGGTCTAGATACTGGCGCATGGAATTTGGGAAAGGTTTATCAACCGTCCAATAACCTTGGTCAACGGGTTACATTTTGGCAGTAAATCGCGTAAAAATATGAATATCACGTAACCATCTGCCTCTTTTCAATAGACATCAACCTAAAGGGTCATAAAACGCGAAGCAGAAAAATTGTTTATTTGTATATTGTAAGTTATTTGCAGTGCACTTTTTAAGCTTGACTTCTTTGGCAGCGGACTCCATGAGTCTGTCAGAACGGATACTGTAATAACGCCATGTGAATTTCTTCCGTTCGTTAGAACTAAAGCTTCCGGCTCTCCAAGATAGTGGTGAATCTGGGCGGTCTGCTCCTTACCGTTGTGCATTAATTTTGCATGTACATTAGACACCCTCGTCTACCACCACCCAGCCGTTCCTGTTTGGATGTGAGAAAATCAAGTCAAGGCCCTTGTTGGCCAGTGTATATTAAACATCACCGTAGATTCTAGTTACACCTTAAGAGGCATATTCATTTCGATAGGGGCTTATGCTACTACGAAACAACATCTAGTCCCAAAATTTTACAATCCACGAATATGACTATAAGGTTGGTATTCATATAGTAACGTCTGTCTTGCCGATTATCCGCTTTACGCGTGGGAAAATCATCCCGTAAATAAAATTAGAAGCATTTTCCGCGTTTCACCATACTTGTCAGTTGATCTGGCTTTTTACAATGTGCAGCTGTATTTGTTTTGAGAGATTTGTTTGACTGTCAGTCTTACAACTAAGCCCCCGATGACCATATTCAGTGGAGTGGATAACTTGTTGTTCCAACTCAGAAAATTGTTGGGGGAGATCAAAGCTAATGACGGGGAAACCCCATCGCAAAAGTCCAATTCATACTTTATTATCGTATATTCTTTCATAATCAAGAGTGCAGACAAAGTCACCAGTTCTTGAATCCTAGTTGGGCTATCTCAGCTAGGGTAAAAACGGCTCACTTTCTTCAAGAATTTTTTGTTTGGGACAATTCTTGATGGTTTCTTCTTGGAATACGAAAAACGCATTGGTTGTTCTTTCTGGTTATTGTCTATTACCGTTGTTTTCTTTTTCATAGGGCGGGTATAATAAAAGTGCAGTCCATTTTATCTCTCTCAGGGGAAACTATTTTAGTGTGTTGTCTGACCAGTATGTTTCGCAACTAGTTAGTGGAACCTATTTTGATTTTTTTCGGATTCAGCGATTTTTGGCACATGCAGGGGACAGCACATTTAGCCAGCCTAGAATAATTATTCCGCTTCCATATGCAGACCTGGCACAGTAGAAATCCTCCGGTGTCCACTAGTGGTTATTTCCGCATTTCACCTCGTCAGAATTTCCATTGATAGCATTCCTAGAAAATTATAAGTCATCAGTCAGGCAGCAAGATGTAATTTTTCAGTTTGTTTTGTCATTCGCTAATACCAGACCGATGGTCATTAGTTGTGTTTTCTTCTTTTTTCAGATACAGGTCGATATATTCCGACCTTTGCAAGAGGAGTTCAAAGTTCTGGCAACGCAGTTCATCACCGATGAATCTAAACTGAAAGATGTGTTGAATCAAGTTGGTGAAGTTTTCTTTTTTTGAAATTACCGCAGTCACAGCCATTACCAGATTTCGTTTGCTATAAACATTGATAGCTCCGCTACTAAGAAGTGAACTATGATTCTTCGCGTTTTAAAATGAAGGTATTGCTGTTATACTATTGATATGAATAGCGAAGTAAGCGACACGTTTATCTGATGCATGCGTGACCATTTCGCTGAATCCATTCGTAGATATGCCTAGTCCAGTAGCCAACATCACGTTATGCACGATAAATCTGAAAACGACCAGAAGGGAGCAAATTTGCAATTGCTGGGGTAATAACAAACGGAAGGAGCGACTATGCCATTCGAATAGATCGAAATTGTATGTGAGAATGGATGCTGCCTCAGCAGATCTAAGCTATATTGCATAAGTTGTAGTCTGAGTTGTCAGATATCATGTGGTTGACCATTTCACTGACAAGAGTTTGTGCGATGAAACTATGAACTGCTTTCATAAGACACACTGGCGTTTGTTTCACCATTTATCAATGTCACTTTTAGTTCTGTTCATGTAGATGGTAGATTATGCACATGTGAACTGAAGAGCAATGCACTGATTTGGTACAAACCTTTGCTTTTGATTTCCTCACTCATACTGACAAACACAGATGAAAACACGGATGTACTTAAACTAATAGGTAACTCGAGATGAGGCCAAACAAACTAATTTTGTACTCAGCAATAATGATGGCAATACAACAGAAGTGGTAACACTCTATGGTAAATGCTTCTGACTATAGAACACGCAAACGTCAACGATATTCACTGCTGCTGCCATTGCAGAGAAGCGGGTGGATGGTTTTCTCGACCAAACTGTAGTTATTTAATTACATATTTTACTCCACCTTTATTTCGCCATTTTCGGCATTTATAAACCTTATACATGTGTCTGTCACTGTGTTGTGACGTTGAAAATTCAATGTTTGCGCTGACAAAAGTGGAAATTGTTTACTGGTTATGGATAATCAACAGCAAGTCATATTTCATTATTAAACATGGGGCAAGTGTCTGGATAATTTGTAATATTTTTTCAGCTAATTGTGATAAATCACTTGAAGCATTGTAGACGAAAATCAAGAGCAGATATTACCCAATCAATTGTGTCTCAGTTCTCGGATAGCTGACTTCTCACCGGCACTTTTATGGAGTTGTAGAAACGGGTCACCTATTTTCACTATCCTATCACCAAAATTTCATATTCATGCCGCACATTAGGTCTACTAACAGCATTTCGTTCGTTATTCCTGTATTTTCGTGCCAATCTGTTACAGTATAGTTTAACATTTGTCCACAGCTGCTGATAAAGTGAACTACTTTTGAGGCTAGAAACCGTCCGTATGTGCTAGCTCCAGCTGCATCCAACAGTGAGAATTATGATAACAAAACTACTGGTCTATTCCCGAAAATGTACCCAAGTTAGTCTATCGGGACCCGTATCCTAGTGTTACTTGTATGTCTGACTCCAAACAAACACACCCAGTCTAATAGTTTGTAATACTAGGGTTTCATAAAATCACACTCATTGTTCCTTTTGATCTTCCGTAAAGAACCCCTGCAATGGAGAACAATAAAATTGGCAGTCGGTATAGTTTGGAAAATGCAGGAAACTAAGACACAGCTAAGCCCGGTTGAAGCACGACAGTGAGACAATAAATTCTGCCCTGATGTGCCATGAAGAATAGCTGCATTTGATCAGCCATTGCATTTTTCGATCTGACCAATACTGAAGAGGTTGAAAGCTGGCATCGAATGCTAAGTTGCCTGATCAAGAATGAGGTAGCCAGCAATGAGCAACATATTAGAAGATCGACAGCTGTGGCAGTCGTTCGGTAATATGGAAAACCCGCATAGTAAAATTGCATTTTGTTTGATCGGTGTGAAGGACAATTAATTCGATATGTGTCCTCATTGCATCTGTCCTGTTTTTTAACGTTCCGCGTGACTTCTTTAAAGTCACCAGGCTATCAAGTTCACCAAAGGTAAGTTGTGAAAGCTGCTACATTTTTCCTGTATCCTAAAGTACAGTGCACAAATGCCAAACTTTGTAATGCGAAGGTTTTCGCCATCACTGACATGTCATGATTATCTGCAAAGTGTACTTCTTTTACATTCTTTGTCACTCATGCTTTCCGTTTAATTCCTGGTTTTAAACAAAAGTCTATTTGTGCCGCGTAATCAGTTTTTTTTAAACCGTTGCACTATTTGAGACAACAAAAAATAACATTTGGGACAATCCTAATTTTTTTCATTGGCAGACTCTGACCTTCACGACTGGTTGGATGCCTTGGATTATTTTGGCATCGTAATTTATTCGTAATACCCCTTTTCTGATACACGCTACTCAACGTGGGCATCGCTGAATGCTGTCTGCGATTAGCAAACCGATAGTCACATGACAATACAAGTTGACTTAACTCAGATCCTTTATTGAGCGTAAACAGATTGTCATTGATCACCTGTACTTAATTTCTTGTCTTTAAGACATCTTTCCCTAGGCCGTTCTCAATACCGCCTCCTGGTCTAAATAGCAAATGAAATCAACAAGTTTAAAATTAGGAATATTCACTTAAAGCTGACATTCTAGATTGATTTTCAAGGCGTTTTGTTCAAATCTAAGTGGATTTTCCTTTAATCTGTTGATGTACGTGTTTATCCGCTTCATTTTTTCGCATTCCCTGTTTCAGTGGAATCACTACTGTTTGGTTATCTCCTGCAACTCTCCGAAGTGAATTGCTTGCAAAATATTTACGAACAAACTATGATTTAGACTGCCCTCGATTTCATGTATCTGTTATGTAGTACTTTGAATAGCAATAAGGTAAAACCACCGAAGCCCTCGTAAATCAAACACCATGTAGTCGGTGTGCTAGTTTGTGTGGACAAAAAGTAGATTTGAATCCACACAGTTTACCTTGTGTCTGGTTTACGTAAACTGGATCGTTCTTAAAAATTCTCAGATATATATATGTGAGTCTTCACAATTGTTTGTCTTTCTGTGCTGTTTCACCTGCAACGTCTTTCCCTTGACGTTACCTCCACTGCCTGACAATGCAGTTTCACAGGATTACTTAACATGCCAAATATGACGACAAAAAATCATTAAAAATTATATACTGGTTATTTTTTACATACTCTGAAATGTATTTCTTTCTACAAAGACTCCTTGTCAATAAGCAACAATGGTCTGGTGCAAACACATTATCATGTCAAATATGGAACATGAAATCATTTGCTTCATAAATGATCTATCTATGTGGGAAAATCACTGCTCAATAAAATGGTGAATTTGTAAGTTTTCCTGAAGTCGAACTAACAACTACAAGTTCAATGTAACCAGAGTGGTTTTCCATGCGGTCTTCACGAGGTGTGAAGAACTAAAACAAAATGAAATGTAATTTTCCCATGTTGTTCCAGAATTTCTACCTATCAATCGTTTTCTACGGAAATTGGATTTAAAAATCATTACGGTTGCTGTGTCCGAATGTATATTGAACACATTCAATGAGTTAATGTGATACGAAATTTGTCATGCTTGGAAAACGTGCTCAAATCGTTTCAGCTGTGAACATACTATCAGAATTCAGATTAGTAGTCCATTTGTGGGTTCTGGAAGTGTGGTTTCCTAACTTAAAATCCTCTTTCTGTGTCGATTTCCTTTCTTTCAACCTTGGAAGTTGTAACAAGCGTTCATAGTTTGCTTTGTCCAGTCAGCACAATTGTCTTGTTACGAGAGATATTTTTATCCATCCAGGTGATGCGTGCTTTTCTTTTTGTTATGACAAGCATGCTGTACAGCACAAACACGGCTCTGTAGTCGTAATGTGGGCCAACAGCTAAATCAGATTGCTTTTTTAAAGGAAATACAAATGAGCATATGTTAAACTTTCATCTGCCCCCAGTCTTTGAGCCCTATGTTTGTACTTCTTCCTTCGCACTCCGAAGTATTCATTTATCTTTTAACAGTACAGACAGACAACTTTTTTGTTTTTTCATTGTTTTCCACACTGAACCACACCCTACTAAACCGGTCAAGCAAATATCCTCCATAGCATCTGATTACTTGAGGAGATAATATGACCATTTTGTTGAATACCTGACTCTTGTTCATTAGAATTAACTGCATTTAGTTCCCCCTAGACCTATAAAGAGAATTACTAAGAAATAATTTATCGGAATAATCACAGCAGTAAAGATTGTTTTTGTTGACTAAGGTAATGCAAATGGTGCTACATGCTGACTGACTGGTTAAGTGATGCCTCATACTACAAAGTTTGGTTTGGGTTGCCTATTTTGTCTTGGGTATAATTTGGGTAGTTAAGCTGTACAGTTCATCCATTTTAGCTTGGTCGTTTTGATACCCGCAAAGATGACAACTGCTAACGGGCAAAAGTTACCGATTTTTTTTGTTCCAAGGCTAAACCGACAAGAGGAGAAGGAAAGTAATATGCATAAATAATGCAGAACCTCTAGTCTTCCTCCGGCTGAAAACGTAAAAATTTGCATACTGCGTCTGACTCATTTAGACGAGCTTCGATTTTTTTCTCTTTTTTGTTATTACTTCTAATCAGCAAGACCGTGAATTGGTCAGTTCTGATTACCTCACTGCTCAAATGATTACAGATACTCTACAATTTTTAACAGAAAACCCTTCATTGGACAATAAGTTCCCCACATAAAACGAAAATCGTTTGAACTCTGATGTCAACGACTTTACAGCACAAGACGACTCGCACTTCTTTGTCAAATGCTCCTCTGCATCAATCAGTAGTTGGGAATACCTGAAAGTGTCAAGCTCTTGATTTGGCAGATATACGAAACTGACAAAGGTGTCGATTTTGGGTATCATAATCAGAAATAAATCATATGAATTACAGGAAATATCTGAGTGGTGAACTGCATTGGATAGTCCAAAAGAATTAATCAGTGTGATTTCGAATGTATCAAATGATTACTTCGATTGTTTTGCGATTGCAAAAGAATTAGAAAAGCCTATGCTTGCGTACATTAGATTGCCAAAGTCCGACCTGGTTCCGGAACTGATATAACTTAATTTTGAATGTGCATCATGAGTTGTTAGAAAATTATTCTTCTTAGGCGAATCAAAGAATATTAAGCTCAGCGGTTCCAAGGCTACTTTAATCTTGGTGGTCCGTGCTTGATGAGCCTGAGGAATATCTTTTTCTTCAGAAGAAAAATTCAAAACTTTCGCAGCAATTTAGGTGGGTGAATACCTATGCCTATAAATCGATTACTTCGAAATAACTGACATTTGTAATTACTGTTGATCCCTTGCAATAAATATTATTTCCGGATTTTCCTTTGTCTGTTTTGAACGTGACTATGATTTGCTGCAATCCCCCTTGAACAGGTTTTGCAGTTTCTTTGACGCCAACGTTCCTTTATTATAGTATTTTCTCATCTTAATGGACACTTGATATCGTCCAGGATTAAACTGTTTTTGTAAGTTAAGAATGCAATGACCATAATTGAGACGGATGAATTTTAAATTGTCGTGTTTGGGTCTCGCATTATATTAAACTGATTGGATTGTGCAAAAATAAAGGATCATGCAGAATGATCAATTTAAACTTACTTCCCCTCAGTGCATTCACGATTTTGATCAAACAGTAGCAGTATTGACAGAAACAGCAGTTTTGTGTTTCGTCTTACAAATGTTGTCTGAACACAAGCAAAACAATTTCACCGTTCATAATTCAGAACTACCTTTCATGTTCGCATATTTTTGTCGACACACTTTAGAATATTCCCAAGGGAATAATTTACTTTCCTTCTGTAACTTGGTTTACAGCTGACCGGTCTCAGAATACGATTCACAGAATCCAATGTGAAGAACAAAATGGAGGATTTTTATGAACAAGTGAGTTTCGTATCCCGATTCGTAGGAACGCACACAACGTATTGCTATGGTTATGAGCAGAAAACAACAAAAGTGAATTCCTTTTTGGTAAAGTAGGATTTGTTCTCAATGGCGAATCAAATTTAGTGCCTTAAAGGATCCAGTTATATCTGATCGCTGGAGACACGTCGGAAAATCTACAAGGAATGAAAACATGTTAGTCAAAATGTCTTAGCAAGCATTTGTATTCACATAAGAGAAACTTGCTAACCATTTCTTTACAGTTTATTTGTTTCAAAACGGTTGAACACAATTTGGGTTTTCCTTACCGTGGTGACTTCGTTGGAGGCATATAAACTGCCTACACCACAGTTTACTCCCCGGAAGGCAGATACTGGATTAGACTGACAGATCTTTTGAAAGTTTACAAGGTCTCACAGAGGTACTGTCGTTCGATTTGCCGAATAAATTTTGAAACGGAAACCCTGAGCAATATTCCTATATTTTCCGAATAACGGACTATTCTGTTTGCACCCATGAAGTGAAAAACAAGGAATTAGACATCGCCAACTCAGTGTCATAAAACCACTTCACGTAAATTGACCAATGCTTACAGATCGTTTATCATTAACCAAGAAATGAATCGATCAAATAGCAATAAAGCGATTTAGTGTGGAAATAACTCTCAACAGTTGTTCATGCCCTTAGAAATAACTCTAGTGCTCGCATTAAATTTGTCATTCTTCTCCGGTAAAACGATTTCAGTTATTTCCTCGTTGATTCAATAGCTGAACTAACAATTAGATTGCACTGCTTTTTATGTTTAACACATCAATGATTAGGAATGCCGCGTATCAACAAGCCACAAAAACATTTTTCTTCTCTGACCAAATTTCTGTTCCCTCTACAAAAATGCCATAATCAAATTGGATATTTCCAACCACTGGTGAACGATGTGGGTCTGTTGAAATTTCGGAAGAATAAATTGATCAACTGCAGTTTTTTGATAGTGATTAATTGGCCTTTGTTCCTTTTTTCACTCGTAAAATCTAGCAAAACAAACATTTTGACACCACCTCAACTAAATGATTGTGTTCGTTATTGTCTGCGGAGAGTGTTTTGTTTGCCAATAAAAACACTCAGTGTATATCAAATGTCTATTCCAGTCTATTTACTTCACTCAGTGGTAACGGCGCAACTCTACAGCCAATGTAAACGTGTACAGCTTCAAGGAGCTCAAATGCAACTGAAACGTTTTGTGATGTAACAGTCTGATCAGTGGGGTAGTGGATGCCAGATTCCTTGGGAAAAATCATTTTATGAAGCACCGCTTTTTGACTCCAAACCGAATCCCGAATTTTGGTCAGGAACCAAACCTGAGAGGTTAATGCTGGCCACAAAGTGAAATGAAATATACCAGTCTAGGTTGCTGGACGATACAGTCCCTGAACCTTATGCTCCCAGTTCGAAACCTCTAGCTTCTCATACGCACTAACCGGTACAAAATAATATCTTCGATTACTTTGTTGTCTCAGCCAATGGTGTGTTAGTTAGCAAAGAACGAATAGGATACGATCACTGAAAAATAAAGATTCTATTCATTGAAGAATCCTGTTTTAAAACCTAAAGAAACTAAAAGTGGTTTCACTCTGTTCATCTAAGCAAGATTTTTCTATCCCCACGTGGATAAAGACGTCAACACTGAATTATCCCAAGTAGTGTGGTGTTGCATAAACAATGGCGCGGTGCGCATCTGAGTTACAAATACTGAACCAGCAAATAATTATGCCTTCTAGTATGATGATCAAGGCAAACATAGCAGGGGTTGTGCCTTACCAGCTGAATAATTCTCGGATAGCAAGGGAAGAGCAGAGTGTTTGGGGAGGGGACAAATATTATGCATAGACCTCTTTCATTTCATTGCTTTCACTAGTAGTGTTCGATTCCGGACGAGCAAATTGTGACGCCTAGATCCTGGGGGGCTGTAAAAGTTCTCCAGTATGCATTTATCTCACCATGAAAACCTCACTAATATACTGCCTTGTCGGAAGTCTTGTTCCTAACTGTCTTTTAATCCAAAACAGTTTGCTTAAAACAAACCACCAGAATTGCATCAGACTACTGAATCACGCGTATTGTCAAAGTGCACGTGCATTGACCCTCCATTTTCGGCTCTTTCACTAAAATGCAGTTTGGCTTGTTGGCCAACCTGTCGACATAAAGGTAGTGTTACCAAATGTGTAAACAAACTATGGTACACCTTTTCAGTGCCTCGAACAAACTCTCCAACTTGTTTTGATTTTTCACTGTAAAACAATACAATCTCGATGTACATGTCCTGGTGAACCTACCAAATTTCTCTTCTGTGCCGTGGTGGTGTAAGACAAGAAATCCACGTGCGGATGTATAAAATACACTTTTAGGAGATGGCTAAAATCAAAGACCCAAACAAGAGGCACTCGCAGTATCTCGATGATTCATTCATGATGATTCTTGCTCTCTGATGGACCTCTCAAACCAGAACAAAAAGATCATTTTCCGTACAGCTGATGCAGTGACCATGAAAGTACACCATCCTGACCCTTAAAAAATAAGTCTTCTAGAAACCCTGCTTTACTCTTACTCCTGAAGTACGATGAGCTCACTGGAAAACCCTGACTGGATTCTAGTCCTTTGCGATAAAGACACACTTTCCCCTACTTTCTTGTAAAACGGACTGTCAAATTTAGAATCCTTTTCAATGAGTAAGGTTGTGGATGACTTGTTCAAAACTGCTTCGTTTGTAGGAACTCCTCAGGAAAACGGTAGAAAAAATTGGTTCTGAGCAGAGCAGGTGATACAATAACAACCAATTTCATTGTGCACTGAACAACTGGAAATATTATTGCCTGAAATGAATTGTTCTCCGTTCAGTTACCTCCTGATGAACAGATACGTTCGGTGGATTGTACTCCATACGGTTTCTTACTTTCAGGCCATTTAGGTCAAAATAAATAGTTTCTGAAAGTTGTGTTGCAATTGGCGGCAATCGATAACACAGCGTCAGCAAGTAGTTAGCTTCCCGAAGTATAAAGTTCGCATCCCTGTCCAAGGCTGATTTATCAAGACCACCGGATGGTTTTCTTTTAATTTTTTGCTCGCATTTTTATGCACTTGTATCCAGGAATATCTTAACAAGGATCAGTATTATTTTTATAATAAGAAGAAATGCAGCTTAACTTATTCGCTCCTCAATAAAATTAGGTAACTAGTCGTGCGTTTTCAGAGCTGTGGTCACGGATCCACCCACACATCATAAGTTGGTTCGACGCCATGGGAAGGCCTATTCATGTGCCAAAATTCCGGAAGACGAACCAAATTAGCCTATATAGATTTGCCACCCACGAGAAATTCAATCGATTCTCCCACATGTGCTCTGTCAACATGCTTGCGGACTTGAAAGGAGGGTCCCTGCCCAAACCAGTGCGAGGCAAAATCAATAGCTTTGTTATTAATCTTCTTGTGCAATAGGCCCTTGCAAGTTCATAAAAATTTATAGGACAGTCGATAAGAACTCAAAGTTAAGTACAACAGCCTGAAAATAAAAAAAATGAAAATAACTTTCATCCACTTCTACAACTGGCGATTGTTTTGCAACTGTACACGCTAAACAATAAAGATGGCAACAGAAGTATCATCGCTGGCTAGCAAAGCTCTTGTTTAAGGTTATTCGGAAAGGAAGTGGACTGGAATTTTGCACCATAATTTTTGGCTTGAAACTGAAATACCCACAACGTCCACTAGCAAATGTCACGCTTAAAAAACTGTCATTCAGGCCTGTAGTGACCGGAACTTCACTGTGGAGAATTGAGTTTACTGTTTAGCTGCCCAAGATATACACATTCACATGGGTAAATCACAGAAATAATGCAAAACCAATAAGAGTAAAGACAATCAGGGCTGTCTCTCTGTGATCAAAAGGTTAACTCTACGGCCTTTCGGTCTGAAACAAAGGGTTTGGATCTTCCTTCCTCCGGTAAACTTCTCTACCTTTCAGTCTTCTTCTGGCCCTATTATCCTTCTTGAAAATGACATACAATGTCGTCTTATTATTAAGGACAGTACGGGGCAAAAATCAAATGACAAAATGTTAGGTCACCAAGCAATCCACAGTATAACTCAGGGCTTCGTCGGAAGGCTTTTGGAAGTAGACTAACAAGCAAGGTTGGGGTAGTAAATAAAATCTATCTGATTAGCGTCCACCTGCTTCTACCTTAGTTAAATCTCTCAGTCCACAGTTATCAAGAGTACATAGTTTTGTCGTACCACAATGTTAGCTGATCCCACGTATATACATCGGGTATGTCTTACTGGATCCTTTCATCACAGTGGCTGTTACGCCGAGGACTTCAAGTGTGGATAGGTGCAGGTTCCAAAGGTGAGTACTGGAGTCCCTGTGGACAAACCCGTTGTATATTACAACAATTGGCCAATGAGCGATATGTATAACACGGTGGCCGCTGGTTTGTAGGAAATCCTTGATCGCTTCGGATATGATGGGCGTGGAATATTTGGAAACTTTGTTGTTTTATGACAGCTGGATTAGGGAGGGATCACACAATGCACAAAAGCAGTCTCCCCGATAACAACAATGATGTCAAGCTTACAGAATGCTGTTGGCAGAGGGATCCTGGATTGGTTGTAGCATATCGTGCCGCGATTCAAGAGATGCTTCACAACGAAGTTGACAGCGTTGTCGTGTCGCTTGCATATTGAGTCGTGTGTGACGGCGCAGGATTGTAGGATGTATGATAGGGCCTCCGGTTTTGCATAGCCTCCCCAGCATAGCAGATCATCCGGGTTTTGGTTTCCCCGGGATCGCCGGACTTTGGTGAGCAGTAGACCGCAGCGCAGCTTGATGTTGTGGATAAAGTCTCGGGGAAACATCCTCGTTGGCGCCGTAATCTGTCAATTCGGGGCAAAACGCTGTTGCATATGGTGATAATTTTCAGATTCTTTGTAACCTTTAGAAATAAATTCGAAACAAAGTATAACAGCGGAAAAAAACGAAACCATCATATAGGGTGGCTTTGTTTTACCTACACACCACATATCTAAATGTTTTATCTTTCCTAATCTTCCAGAGACATTTTCCGCCATCAGAAAGTACATATCCAAATTTTCGACAAGAAAGCAGATTGACAGTAGTAATATGGCTTAATTCGGAGCGAAGATATAATGATTGATTTTTATGGATACCGAATTAAAAAGTATTCGTTGTACCAGTGAACCACACAGTTATCATCCATGTGAAAGAGATAGCTGTACTAATGGGGCTGACTGACTGATTAACTTAATCACTTATGGCTGCAGTCAGGGACTAATTAATATAAAATCCAAAGTGCAACTTTATTCCAAACAAGTATTTTTCTTGTGTATAAAAGGCAAAATAAGACTTAAGAGCATTGCAAAAATATCAGATGTTAATTAGCGTTGAGTTGTGCCATTTCAAGATCACATGACGTTAGAACAATGGATGCATGACTTCGGGCAGAATACTGGACCTGCTAAAAAGAAAATGCATAAAGATAAGTGTAGGATTACATTGGGTGATAAAACCGATCAGCAGCACCAAGGTCCGTCATTAAATATGCCAAACAAAAATACGTAGAATATTTTTACTTAAATGTCTTCATCCGGAAGTCATGAATCTGGCGAATCATTTTTCCGCCATACAACTCATTGAGTATGTTCTGTTAACATAAAAACTGGAAAAGTTACCAAAAGCATCTGATGTGTAATCTGTGTGAAACCTGGCAGGTATGCAAAATCAGTCTGCTTTATTCAGTTCTTCCTTTACATCAGACTTTTGGGAGTCTTGAAATTTGAAGGAGTGGTTTTTTCATCTCCTTCAGGGAGATACCATTATTCAGCTAAATAACTGACGTTATCAATGAAACCCCTGGCTTTTTTCTGAAGTGGCACGTCAGTTTAAGATCGGATTCATTTAAAGGTAAACCTGTTATAATATTTTATAGGAACTAATATGGTCCCTTAATATGTATACTTATATATAAATACACAACAAATACGAAGCAGAATAATGGGGACATTCTCCCGTCATGTGATGCAAAACTGATTGATTGTCACTGAGAATGGCATCCAAACAAACTTACGCATGTAATTCTGATTACTATGAACTGGTGTTAGTGACTCCATGTTGGCACAGGCCTTCAAACTGGAAGGCTCAGGTCCGAACGTTAGATGGAACGGGGTATGTGCACTCCTAATGAGTTTGAATATGGGAGGAACTATACTCTGGTTCATATCGAAAGTGAGACTGGCTAAATCATTTTATGTTTTGTGGATAAAAAGTATGATCCGAAGGACAACCAGTTAAGTGCGATCAATAATTAGTTTTGAGAAATCATCCTGCTTAACCTCTGTTATCTCGACCGAGGACTACTGAAGCAACAACAAACAATTTGATCGCGATTAGCGTTTCGGTGAGCACATTTATTTATTCCATATTGCGAGGATTGGTTCTTCCTAGGGCAGATCTTTATTACAGAAAATGTGCATTGTAACTCATTTGTCATATTAGTCAGATGCATCTATTAGAGTTAACAGAACCGTAAATTGTTCTAACCAATACATATTCCAGTCGTCATCCAACGTTATCCAATGCACTTGATCTGAAAACTAAGACGGATCATATTTGAACTAATTGCTTTTAAAAATGGTTTTAAGTCGTTCTTTTATTTTTGAATTTGATTTCGCATTTAGTGGCAAATCAAGCAGCAACGTAACCTACTTAGTCAGGTCGTCGAATTTCATCAGTTCATGTCGACGAAAGCACTCAAACCCGATTATTCAGTTCTCCTTGGTGATTGTGGGTGAGTTGAGGTTGCCCTGGAAGCCGTGAACAACCGTTTTTTGCCATTGAGGTTCATTTGAATTCGTACCTTCTAATTTGTTGATGCATCTTTTATTGACTATCAAAAACAATGCCGAAGAAAGAAGAAAATTCTTCTAAATGACGGTTTCATCTGTGTCATTTGGCACCAACAAAAATATTTGCAAATTGCATTACTATTCTGCTAGTGTTTTCAATCTTTGCATAAGTTGAGGGGATAAAAATCAAAAGATCTACAAACTATTGACTGTAATTTCCACATTTGACTCCAAACAATTCTAAATTTTCAGAAATTATCGCGAACACAACTTCCTGGTCAAATGAATGCATCACATTTTCTCGCTCTCTGTCCCTAATCACCATCACTTCTTATACTCTGATTGCTAACACGAACCGGCATAAAGCATTCGTTAATTGGCCGATAAACACGGGTTAGTTTATTTGTCGGTGTCAGTTGCTTTACATTCTGTATGGGTTACCGAAATAATAAGCATTATCAGTGTGAGCAAATGCCTCATCCAAGGGTGTATGGATTGGCGAAATTACCAGAAAGTTGGCTCTGAAATCGCATGATATGCCGTTTTAATTTTTCTTTGTTTTCTAATACCAACTTTTACCAGTCCAAATAGCTTTTAGCTGAATTACAAGTTGGTGATGGACAAGATTTGGGGTTGTGGCCGGAAAACAGTTGAGCTGTCTCGTTAAGCCCACTTGTTTAGGAAAATACGAGAGGGGGAGCAAAAGTACCTGAATGCTTTGGTGTTACTGATTTCAGGCTGATGCACAAAGAGGACAATAATTACGTTCGTGTTCCCATGTGTATGTGTGTGTGATGCACGTCAGCAAACCATTAGTGAATCGTGTTGAATCACAAAATGGTTTATGTCACAAATGATTTCCGATCAGGCAGCAAAAGCAAATAATAATTGTTTTTTTTTTCTCGCTCTCTGGTTGGGGCAATTAGATCCGCATTTACCCTGCGAACGTTTTGATTTTTTCCGTGAAAACTGTCGGATCACGTCTCATCTTTCGTCTGACTTTCAGGCTTAGTTCTGAGGGACAGCAAGTCAGTGCATATCTAAGGAATGAAAATATCATCGGTGAGTTAATATAAAGCATGCAGAAGACAGTATTAATAGACAGCCACGCCATCAGTGCTATCATCGTGTTTCTTTCTTTCTCCTTATAGAGCTTTCAATATTGCTATTACAATGGCCTTATTTTGCTACAGATTTTAGCGTTCCAAAGTAAGTTATCCCACCAAGTTTGTGATTGTTTTGATCCATTCCTCCAAATCTTTGACCGTAGCTACCGATGGTCGGTATTCTTATCTGAACGACACATACTGGGCTTTATGGTGCCATCAAGATATATTGTGATTCTGAGTTGACCAACTAAATGTCTTATCCTAGATATTTCCAACTAGTTTCGATACAATGTAATTCACTCAAAAAAATGATGTAAAGCCAAACAAAAGTCCAACTTACTGAGCAGCGCTTCCTTTCTAAAACTGCTTACCAGAGGATTGCTGGATGAAATTTCGTAATATTCCCCAAAGCATATTCGACTTGCTGATTATTATTCACTAAATGTACCGCCTATATGAGTCCCTTCATGCCCGTCTTCCGATAATTCCGGATAACGGGGTATAGCTTACAAATTCACATCCGAAGCTCCAAAATTCATGTTAACCAATGGCCTCTTTTGTTGGCCGAGTGCTGCAATGGCGTGTATTACTGTTACCCCGAATTATCTTTCTTAAACTAGATTTCAATATGTCTCAACCACAAAAAATGGGGACCGAAGAACTGGTACCGTTTCTAGGCACAAATTAGTGGGAGGTCTTGCAGGAGGACATTCATTCTCTCTCAAAATGTCACTAAGCAGCAGCAAGAGTAACGTTTACAGGGGTATCTTGTATCGAAACTGGGTTAAACACATATCTGTAGTTGATAAATTTCAGGCGTCAGCTTATCTAATAGCAAAATGTTGCATATCGACTCAGTGTATTTTGTCCTTACGCAAGTTTCAATAAAATTAATCGAAAAAACAATCCCGATCACAGCTAGACTGCTGTATGAAAGTTAATTCAAATACTGCGTATTTTTCTGACATACTGGACTGTCAGCAGCCAGTCGTATCCACATCATCATGTTCAGCTTAATCTATTTATGTAAATGACAATGGTGTATATTCAGTTTCAGTCTCAGTTTTTGTAACCAACATCCCTGCATCAATTTGTCGTGTTGGTTTACAGCATCAACTACTCAGAGCGGAAAAATAAAGCAAGAAATAGTGAAAAATTAGTTGTAAATGATATAATGTTGATAACACGGCGTTGTTGGTAGATGTAATGTGCCACCTTTTCGACTACCGTGGGTAGTCTTTCTCAAGGCAAGTTATTAATGAAAGATTAACTCCAAAGAAACGATTTGAAAAACTACATAGAAAAATGAAGATTTCGAATGTAAGAACGTCACTGATTGGGAAGAAGGTCTGCATCACACAGCATCTCCAAACGCCGCTTGGAACAATCTCGTGGACCCCAACCAGGAAGCCGGACGAGAAGGCAAGCCTACCACTGGTAAACATTTTCATACTTTTTCTTCTGTCATCGACTGGCCACCCCGAACAAACCCACAACCATCACCTGCCTCGAAGAACAGCGTACAACGAGGCAGCCGGTCTGCCAGCATGGGTAAAACATCCCAGTGATCTTAACCTACTCCGACTGAATTCCTCATCTACAACTTGAAAACTAGCAATCAATAACTTGCAAAAAATCTCTGGGTTATTGGTACCATTTTCCCACCATATTCTGTCAATATTGCGAGCATAACTTTTCACAAATCTGCTATCAGCGACCTTGTTTCGGAGCCGTTGAGCAATACCGACTTCACTGCTGCTGCGTACACTCATCGTTTGATCTAGAAATGGATGTCAGGCCAGGGCCACAAGTGCCACAGGTTGATGGATACAAATTGTGCCTTCTATATGCACGAATGCGCCTTACCCGATTTATGTCTAGCAGATTTGATGCAACTGCCCATGTAACTTCATCCAGCACTTCACCCAGTTCTTTCCATTATTGATAAAATTCGGCTCCGAGCCAACTTAGTCCCGTAACTTTGCACTTTGGAGCTACGAAACCCATGCCAAACATGCATGCACTATTATTTAGATGGTCTTGGAAAGCCTAAATATACTCGTGTCCTCATGCAGTAGCACACTATTACCTGCAATGTCTAATTCAGGCCGTCACTATTCGCAAATGAGGGTAAGATGCTTTGCATTGAAAAATGAAATGGAGAACCTTGATAAAAATGGCGTCTATTGATGAACATAGCTGAGAGAATGTTATTATCACGAACGCCGCTGCGGCTGTTTGTATGCAGGTTTTTAAATGAAATGACTTTCTGACGTACGTCACTCAAATGTGAGGAGAACGCTTAATTGCCCGGATGAGTAGGTTGTTAGCAGTCAGCTTCTGCTAAAACCCAAGAAACTTATTGTAGCTCGTTGGAAAATGTTGTGTGCTTCTTGTGTGCACATAAGCTGGACTCAGTTATGGAGGATAACAGATAATTTTCAACCAAGATTCCAAGCGCAATATATGGAATGAGTTTGTTCTAAATTACTTATATAATTAGCTAACGGCATACCAAGATCAAGGAAGCAAAGTGGTTGGTTAAATTACTTTTACATTTGCTGTCATAACCAAGCGCCCGCCAAATTTTTGGGGATCCAAATGAGCACACTGATTAAACTCTGGTAACTGTTTAACAAATCTACGAGTGGAACGTATCTGCCTATTCAGCTTTTGTCCGTCCGAATAAACAATTTGTTGCTGAGGTTCAAACGAATATTTTAATCCCGTAGAAAATGTTGAATTTTCATAACGCCGATATGACCGGTCTGTAGTTGTCACGTTTTTCAGATTTTTGTCATCAATCAGCTGCTTACGGCAAAATTCCACCGGAACTACTAATGCGATGGTTTACCGGACAATCACAGCTTCTACATACAAACTAGTTTAGAGGGAGAGAGGCGCTGAACAATATTGTGATCAGCGCGATCAATGAACAGCCTGGATCGATGCTAATGAGTTTACACTTCAGTGGTGAATGGATCAGATACAGATCAACCCAATCAAATAACCACTGGTTATCGCATTTTCTTTTTCACATCACAGTTATATTAACTTTGGTCCCGTGTGGTATTCCCTCGCTCGATCGATAGTAACAATTTTTCGGGACACACGTAAGTTTCAGATCTTTAAGCGTTCATGCTCACACAATGTTTTTAGCAAACTCTTTTTCGTTTTTATGGTGACATTTGTAATACAACCAAGTGCTTCGAAACTAATTCCCTTGGGAAGTTGGTCAACTAACGGCGGGCTAGTTAGTTGTTCTCATGTCGCTATGCTTGTGAACGAAACAAAGGAATAAAGAAGTATTCAGTGGCGAGCAACTAACTGCTGCGTGCCCAAAAAGCGGCTTCAACCAATTGGGGAGCAGTTTCAACCGAACATCCTAATTAGGCGCTCCGTGTTAAAAGTCTGACGAATCAGATCGGGAGTGTCAGTTTTTGAATCACCCCTTAGGCTCTATAATCAGCTGGAGGAGTGATGGGTCACAGTCACTAATATTAAGCAGCAATACAAAATGCAGTGTACTAGGAGTTTTCCTTTTGCCAAAAACTGTGGCTTTAACTTTGTCCCACTTTTCTGTGGACATTCAATTAAAGTTCTCCGGTTCACGTAAAAAGCGACATAGACAATCGCATTTTTTTCAAATCCACATTCTTCGAACCCGGTTGAAAGCAAAAGTGCATGAATCCAGGTCATTACCAAACCATGGAATGTAAACTGGACTCTAGACACTTAATGCTGTTGTACACCCCAGAGTGCAAGGAAACCATCCATATGATCGTAAAGATAATTGCCTTGACAACGGAAATCAGAACTAGTTTAAATAATTATGTAGGCAACATCACATCCGCGTTGCAACAGTCGTTTCCCTTTGTTTTTAGAGCCAACTAATTTCTTTTCCATTTTAGGCCTTCTAAACGGTTTGGCAGAACTGCAAGCAATAAGAAAAGCGTTAGGCACCAATTACCCAGCTGAAGATGATACTCAAGAGATTCTCATGCTTTATCACATTAAGGTGAGTTTTTGCCGCATGAAGAGTCTACGAACATCCTTGCCATGCAACAAGAGCAGAAGAAAGAGGAAAAAAGCGATTGGAAAATTTGAACAGTTTTCTTCCCCCTTTTCATTCTACTATATACAAGTGGGACGAGCTCTCCTCGGAAGAGATGAGCTTGATCACCAGTATGTTCGTTGCCATGGAAGCGGTTGGAAGATTATGTCGCAAACTGGATGGAGCTAATCAATTGGCCAACGAACCGCGTCTGTCTGGGGTAGATCTGCCCAGGAGTGTAACATTTTACTTGTGGCTGTTCCAAGTGAGTGAGTGGGTTGCACATTGAACGCAGTCAACTGATAAAGGTTTACTACTGATAGGATTGTCTGCGAAGCATTTTATCATAGGATTCGCACAGTTTTTTCAACCAGTTCAGTAGTCACTATGTGAATTCAGTATTTTCAGCATGCGGTAAAATAAGTCTAGATTCACCATGTGAATGAAACTTCGTCTTTTGTATAAGTGAACTGTTCTCAGGTCCCAACGTCAGCAGTGGGTGATGGTCTCATTTGTATTTTGTATTTTTAGTTTTCATCATTTAAAACTTGTTTCCTGTTTAGGCTATTTTATATCACTACTCTGCAAATTCATTTTCATTTCCATTGAGCATCTCATTTGCAATATTTCTTAACTGTTCATATTCAGTCAATTTGTGAGGCAGCTCCCAACAGGCAAGGGGGTCCAAAAATGCTAGACGATTGCACCGCGGCACGTATTGCTGCGCACATGTCACCCACCTTTCACGATCTGATATCCTGTCCAGATGCGCCGAAATCTCCGAACAACGCAGCATCTAGCAGTCGCGCGGTATTTGGACAAAAATCGTTCTATCCATCTCGAATGAACAGGTAATAGTGTCTAAATTTGAACCATCTTACTGTCTTTCTTGTTCTGTCTATTCTCCCTAAAATTTCTTATTTGCTTAGGCATTACATTCAAATAAAAGTAACAGTCGAGATAATTAGTGTTTTGCCTGCGGAGATTCCAGTAGGTTGACTGAATCAACACCATCTGAACTGAAACTAAATGAATTAATCGAAACTGACAAAATCCGATTGAAGTGCAAACGACTGACCACGGTTTTGTTGTTTCCAAGAACTTTTGTTGCGTGTTACATACACATCACTTATTTCTTTGCATATCTCCCTAATTTAGCTAGTCAAATTTGTTGTGTTCTACTGGTATGAATGTGAACCATTAACAAAACGTTTCTCTCAGCCTACCTTCTCCAAATGGTGAAAGTTTCCAAGTAGATCGTGAAATTCTAGCTGCTGTGTTCATTACTGGAATGCAGTAAGTGTCTTCTTTTTCCTCATTCTGTCTCAGATTCTTGCCAAAGTGCAATTAGAGTGATAAAGAAAAATATCATTGTACACTATTATCGCCGAAATAATTCTGTCAAGCCCAGTCAGCCACATAATGTAAATCAGTTGCTTTACTCGTACACAGCAGACTTTCACACCAGCCGGCTTTGTAGTACTGTAATGTTACTGGAGGATGGCCACGGAAACAAAAGCTCTTTTACTGCTGGTGACTCTTCTGTCCAAGAATGTGAAACTTTTCTCAAATCTGCATATTGTGTTAGCGGGTGGCAAAAAGATCACCGAGAGGGCAAAAGCTAGACCTTACTGAGTTTTTTCTTATCATTGACTAGCGAGTGAATAGGCTGAGGCTGGCTACAATGAGATCACTAGTACATTATCCTTAGAAAACTACAGATGTCCACCCACCGTGGGACGAATTTAACCAGTTTCAGAGGAATTAACTATTTATGCTTGCCTAGGTTGTCATCTGATGTCCTAGAGACAATCATATGCAAACATGACACGACTTAAATTGGCAACGAATGTTTTACCTGATTCAGCAGGCTACAAAACTGGCTATGCTCTTCTGAATGAGAAAACAAAACTATCGAAAGTAGACAGTTATGCTTTCCCATTTCTCAGAAAATCCATTTCGATTGATTTTTCATTGATTTGCACTCGGCTGAGTATTATATGGAAAAACACTCCATTCAACTGAGCAATAGTGTGACTTACTTTGCAACGACTCCAATGAGAACATTCTTCTGCATCAGTGTAAAATATCAGCGAATATCCAAAACGTTTGATTGCAGAAAGAAATGTCCCGACAAATCTTTGTGATGACAAAGGACGAATTTCAGCAGGTTCAAATTCAGTTGGATATTCAATGAATTAATAAACTCGCGAATCTTTGGTTCGTCATATTTATAAACTCGGCCTGTGTCCGAAATTTTTGACTCTTCCAAATGACCTGCAATAAAGACACTAACGGGACAACGGGTACCGTTTTTTAAAGACTGCGTTATTAACAAAAATAGCATTGTGAAAATTTTAGTTTTTTTGTGATTGGTCTTTTCCAGTGTGGCTGTTCAGCTGACAATTTACATCGGACGATCTGTAAAACAAGGGTTAGCAGGGCCATTGTATGATTTAATTGATTTCTTTTAGAACCCAACATTATTAAGAGGAGTATGTGACACATTTTTCACCAATGGTAGCATATTCTGCAATTCGACCTACGGCAGTAATGGGAAATTCCCCACTCATTCGTCTCACAATGGTTTTCTTTTTTAGATTCCATAATCAAACTGCGCTGTAAAAGATCCGTTGATATGGAAATAATGAACTTCATCTTCCGGGACGGGGGGCAAGTCGTCCATATCACTTCGTGGGAATGGGCATTCACTCAGTTTTTCTCAGTGCCTTCAGCGGGAAAATCATTTGGGACACAAAAAGAAAGGCAAATTCGTTGCATGTGTAATTCTACCATAGAGAGGCAAACTTGGGGCCGGAATATACTGATCATGTTTTCCTTCATCATATATGAATGCATATATATACCAAATGTAAATTTCTATTTGTGGATACGTGTATAATAAAATCTTTATGAAAAATCGTACCCAAAGCTCCCAAATGCCATCTGAGTCCGTCAACCACTGGCAGCTTTGCGGCATGTTTTTTGAAAATGCTGTATTTGCTTGGCAAACCCTTTTTTTCATACAAAGTCAGACTTGAAAAACCGGAATTTAAGAATTTGATAATTGAACGAACAAGTAACTTTGCTTAAATTCATTATGAAAATCATGCTAAAGTGAGTGCTCTTTTCTTGCCAAGAAAGTGATTTCCTGTAATCCCTCTTTTCTATAAGAAACTCAACTAAAACGGAAAAACTCGTTTTTTACACCGACGTTGGACCATCAACTCAAATGTGAGAAACATAGTAGTGTAAGCAAAGCTCTAGAGAAAAATTTCTCACATGTTGCGCTGAAATGACTGTGCGTTTCGTTAATAAGAAACTCCCCCGAACTAGAAATGTAGTCGATAGGAGCCAGTCCATGGTAAATTGTGATAGCATTCTTCGAAATTATACCCCAAGAGATTAAAGACGATTGGCTAACTCAGAACACTAAATTGAAGAACTGTTGTTGAATGCTTAACTTTCTCAGCATAGGGATACGAAAAGGCGAGCGGTGTTATCTTACACCGCGGTGAATAAGAAAACCCTGCAAACGGCATCGATGACTCACAGTTCATTAAGTTAACATGGAACCCAAAGTGCATTCTCAGGGCTTAAGTGCCTTGATGTAAAGACTGATATGATGAGAAAAACCGAATTCCACATAGGTAACCCGAAAGGGGTAAAATGTCCAAGTGATTGAGGACGAAATAGCAAACTATGGCATCATCAGTATAGTGAAAATATAGTGCAGCTGGTGATATGAATAAAATACTGAACTGTTTTCGTGAAATTGCTACTTTGTCACTGACATTTTTTCAGTGTGCTTTTGTCCGTAAACTGCAATACATGGCACACACCATTTTTTTCTATATCTATCAAACAGATTTTACTCTTGATCTTTTTTTAGGCCGAAACAGAACCTTTATCCTTCAACTTTCTTCGTGCGGTTACAATCAGTTGCCAACACACCGTTGATTTCACAAATGCACTTCATAAAACAAAAAGCATTAATTGTTCTTATGGCTGAGCTTGTGAATTATGTCAGAAAGAATCTATTTAGAACAATTTTAACAACTGTTCCATTTTCCTGGCAGGCGTATACCGACAGTCTTCAAACCATTTCAAATCAGAAGAGGTAACAACGAATGGGGAAGGTGGATGGGAAGAAACTGTTAGACCACAATAGCTGCATAACAGATATCTTTTAGGCAACTATTTTGGGCTTTCATCGACGGCTGACCACTAATTTCGTGAACTTTACCGGTCACTTTTCGCGTGACCGTGTCACTAATCGAAGAGTGATACCTGGATCTAATGAACCCAATTAGTGACAGGTCACTGAGTTTGCGTACAATAAGACTAAGATTGTTTGGATTAACTTGAACATTTTAAATGTCAACATATTAGAATAAGAAAAATGCTATCATCATTTCTAATAAGTTACCCTCTGCATCTTTACTGCAAATCCCTTTCATACAATTCCGTCTTCACCAGTTTAGCTTCAGTATACGTGGAAGACTACGGTCCCAAATGAATCGTAAAACTTATAACTCTACCTGTCCTCATTTGCGTTTCTAAAGCAAGCTAGTTTGCTGGATAGTGTTTGCTATTTAGAATGTTATAAAATGCCATTACTTCAGAATCCTTCGCCGATGTCAAGATAGGTGCGGTGATCAGGAGCATATATCATTTAGTTTCTTAATTCCTGAATTGTGCTTTCCAAAGGACCGAAAACTTTCCAGTCTGTAGCAAAGATATTGAATAGATTTTAGTTACATTTTGTAAACTAACTAAACTACTGAGCGTATTATTTCACGAGCAATTTTCATCAAGGCGTTCCATACTACGACTTTCAGTCCACTCTCATCCACAGAACTAGCGGGAAATTTCTTTCCGAATCTAACATCAACGTTGACATCCTGCATCATTGGTTATACCAAAAGCATATCACCATTTTGGGGTAGTTGTTGACAACCCAGTGGGATACATTTCATATCAGGATGCATCCGCTAATGCAATTTACGCCTCACTGGTTCCAATAGCCCCATTTCCGACTGCATCAGCGGTAGTAATTGAACAACACTCATTCACCTGATCAACCGTGAACCCCTGGCGACTTACTCACCCGGTGTTAAACCGGCAGCGTTAAATAACTGGCTTAACAAAACCACCGCAGGCACGCTCCATACAACTGCTTTTGAACACGAAGTTCCTACCTTTTAGGTGGATAGTGTGATGGATTTGTGCCACAGCACAAATTGCATGATTGTTTTTATAAACACTATCCAATTTCTGTCCTAAATGACATGATGGATAATCTCCGATTACTGAAAAGTCTTTCATCGGAAAAATGATGTTCCTTGAATGGGAGAGGGATCTTTTATTAGTCTCATCACAACTATTTATACTGGAATTTAAGAGTATACAGCTTAGGTTTTAGAAAAAACGATGAAAAACTGGCCACAATCTCGCGATTCATGACTGATAACGCCCCTGTCGTCATTCATCCTGTGAGCTCAAATCCTAACGGGACACCAGGCAAAATCGTTTATTTTCCGGTGTTTACCTTTTGCGGCTAGTTGGTGTAGACAAATAAGGGGTAATGTGCTATACCGTCTGTCACAGTATATGATCCTTCGAATCAGTTTCTCGGTAAACGGATTAGTGGTTATAATAAAAGGTTCAGCAGGCCGACTGGAACTTTTCTGGACAATGGTGGCCATCATAATGTGTATTTATACTAACATTTCTATGCGCATCAGTAATGAGACGAAGACACAATTTTTCGACAACCGCAATGTTCCTCTGACGCCGTCTTTCACACAACACCGTTCATCTCATTTTACAAGAGACTTGGTCATAATGTACGCGTTTATTCAGTGGGAATATTTTGCTAGTCTCTGTGAAAAGATTTATTGACTTACCATCGCGCGGCATCATTTGGACATCGATAGATCAAATGGTTTTAAAGAAAGAGCAAGGACAGAGGAGAGAAGGATAGAACAATTGAGAGTATAGTACCCCTTGTGGGGCTGCAACGTCACAACCTTATATGACAATAAAGGTAACAGTGGATCGGGCATCCGTTCTCCAGGCTTCGTCAGAATTGCACCCCGAATCCGACGCCAACACTAAACAGGAGAAATTAATGGAACATGAACAACAAACCAACTCCGGTCGTGATCCGCAGTTCATTGTACCCTAACACCACATGATCGAGCGCCCGTTTTCTGCTGGCTTACAGGTGTGTAAGTCCTTTATCCAACAAGCTAGAGAACCCTGTGTGATGACTGAAGAGGATGAAGATAATTAACAGTGCTAACGTAGTTGCAGCGAGAAGCTAGGCCTCGCTAGGCATAACGAATACTTTTAATGCAGAGCTCATAATTACTTGTGAGTAGTGTGTGGGGTTGATGTTTTCCCTGCCTGGCTGACTGCCGTTCCGACTCCACCGTTCACATAAAAACCTCAAGCTGAATAACTTCCGTAGTCGAATCGTGTCTGCACTTATTTAGGTCTGCCGAAACCGAACAGAAAATAATAATCCCTTTTTTTATTATTCTTTGCTTCGCTGATTACATTTCGGATTTTGCCTTTCACACACTAACCATAAGTCATCCGGCCAACCACAAACTCGGAAAGCACCAGACTCCAATTTTACTCTAATTATAGCTGATTAGTGGTGTATACCTTCCATGTCACGGAGGGTTTGAACAAGGGCATTTTAGCTGTAGGGTGTGCTTTCCCACTGTCTTACTACCTCCCGTGCACTCACAAGTAACTGTGAACTCCATATAGAAATATCGAACTCGAAGCAGGCTAGTGGGTGCATGAACTCTTTCAATGGAGATGACTGACCTGGTGGGACGGATTCGGCTGGAGTTAACCAGCTATGTACCGTGTCTCCCACCGAGGCCGTCAGACACTTCTGGCCGTCACTGACGATATCTAAACAAACAATTCGGTAATCCCGATTGGCTTGGATGGGAGCATGTAAGCTAAAGCATCCTCCGTTGAGGCTCCTTCGCAATTTGACCACCAGAGAATCGTCAGTGAGAAAGCCTTTTGATTATTCTCCACTATGTCCGTAATACTAGCCAGCAGTCGTATCTCCCGTGGCTTTCATAAGAAGGCATGGGTGCTTTTGAAACTTTTCATTGATCATTTCGATGGTAGAACAAAAAGTAAATGGCTCAGTTAGAGTGCACCGCATCGATAACTATCTTCCAGTGTTGAGACGACATGAAAAACAGAAAAGAGTAAGCCAGCCACTGATCAAAAATAAACCATTGGGTGATAAGTGGCTGGTTTAAAAATACTATGGCACAACTACTTTCACCTGCGGAATTCACCTGCTTTTGTCGAATAGGGCAAACAAATCAGTTGACTTTAAGTCAAAAGTTCGGGCGCTGGAACCTCCCCGGGATCGTTTTCGAGGTCTGAATGAAATTAATTTGTCTAGTTTTATTTGTTTTGTATTTTCCTCACAACAAAATTATTGTTCACCAGGACGTATTTATCAGTAGTACGCTGTCGAAGACGGTAGGAGAACTCGGGGCAGTCATCTTCACAGGTCAAAATTTTCGTGGATCAACCACTTTGACTCCTCGTTCAAATCACGTGAAGCAGCCAGGTGCAGCTTCACTACACAATGTATTCACAACCAGCCAGTCAAAACCGTAACGTCCCCTGAACGAGAATTTCAAACACGCCATGAAGTATCATTGGCCCAAAGAGATTTCACCAATCAGGATTCATCGTATCTTGCGCATAAATACATGATTTATATATTAGCTCCTAAAACTATTCATTCCAAAGGTCTTGGTCTTCTGGTGCTCCATCTTTGAAGTTTGTGTTGAAGCCACTGAGAAGCGTATTAAAAGTCTGCATCCGAACCTTATTAAAATGTGTCGAAATCCATATCAGCATTTCAAGTCTAAGTGCTACAATGTTGTAGAGGGTAACCTATAATCACCGCGGTTAAAGAACCTGAGGACTAATATGATCATTTAACCAGGAAACTTTTATCTCAACCGCCTGGGATTGTGGTTATAAGTGACAGCCTAGCTAAACTTCGCTCACTAGCATGGCCTTAGTCGAACAATCATCAAAAATATGACCTCATTAAGACAAGATCATCCAGTCGGTTCGATTTCGATCACTTCATTTTCGTTCATGATTCTGCGCAGTTTCAACGATCCGCTTCAAATTTTGCGCTGCAACATATATGCTGTGCATTTTAGATTTTTATTCACTCTCAGTCTATTTAGTGACCTGATCCTTCTTTACTTGCCACAAAATCATTTACTACGGTCGATTCCATCAACCGTCTGCAAATAACAAAAGAAAAAAATGTGCATCGACCATCTTTTACCTTCAAGCTTACAAAGAAACTTTGAATGATATCGTTTCTAGCTACGAGGTTTAAGTGTTAACGGGTGCTCAGTGTGTCGTTTCATTATTAAATGTAATTTTTTTGCATTTCTGTTCTGCTTCTTTGGCCACTTTTGCCAGTAGGCTGAAGAAAAATCATATAACTCTTCATCCGTACTAAGAACTACTATTTATAAACCTCCAGATTCTTGAGTCAGTCAAGCTACACACACACAAGATATTTTTGGTTCTAACTCATTAAGTGCACGGTGACTTATCAAATTATAGCTGTCGTTTTTAGATGCATTTCACTATTTATTTTAAAATGTTATCCCTAGGAGCTCGACAGTTTCTTATCAAGCGTGACTTCATAAATAGATAAAAATTTTCAACACAATTTGCCAGAAGACTTCAATGACCAATTCCATCGTTTCTCCGCACTTTTCAAATTGTTTTGCACTGTTAGGTATTGATTGTAAATAGTTTTCACTAGAATGGTAGTATCTAACATTAGGAAAGTTTGCACAAATATAAATAATACGGGTTGATTATATGAAATTAGATTAAATAAACGTTCATTCATATACACGGAAATAGCCATTGACTGAGATTCATATTCAGACTGCACTTCCGGTCATTCAGGGAAGTGTGCAGAATTACAAGCGATTAAATATGGTTCGTAAAGTTTATCACATTATTTAAGGCTGAAGTAATGCCTATCCTTAAGTATGTCCGGCACCTGCGAACATTAAAGTTGATTCAGATATCTGAAATTTCGTTAGCGAGTATTATTGTGGTTACCCTGATTGGTGACGCTGACCCAGACTTCTCCATTTTCTTCAGCCCTTTCAAGATCCCATTTCTTGGTCAAAACTTCATGGCCATTCTACTGTCAATTGGGTTGGCTCATTGTCTAATTGACTGACGTAGCGACTGACTGATAATGCCGCAAATATCCCCTTGCTTTATCCTTTGAAAATACGTATTATAATTTGTGAATGAAACCACCGAAACTGTTTGCCATTATCCACCTTATATTAATCATATAAGACCTCATTACGCTGTTTGCACAGAGTACTGAAGTTATTCGGTAAATTTTCACACGTGCTTCAAACTCTTGAACTGTTTACTTCAGTCACGTTCACTCAAACAATAAAAATCTCCAGTCGCACTTTCCGATACCCTGCAGTCAAAAAGGACCACTCTTCTGTCACTATTGATTTAATCGCGCAATCGCCGTCAATCAACCTTGTCAGTTCTTGAAAGAATCAGACTGATTTGCAATCTGGCTTGCCAGATGTCTGGGTGCCCTTAATTTTCTCTAAATATTTGTCAATGAAATAGTGAGTTATTGAAAGACAGAGACGCAATAAGGCCCACAATAATGATTATTGCTTTATTTAACCAAACAACAACCGAAGCAAGCAGAACACGAGTTGCAGGCACTAGCAAGTTATAGTGTCTGGAAAAAAGGGCGTGCAATTTTCCAGGAAGTAATTTATATTTTTAGTTAATATTCTTAATATCTCACGTAAGTTGTTCAATATCTCCATTTAAAGAAGGCTCTTTTTTGTTTTGAGGTAATTTATATCTGCGACGGAATAATGAAACTCATTCCAAAGCTGGATAATGAAAAACTATTCTTGGCACCATAACAAGGCTTTCAAATAAGTCACTTTTTCTCTTGTATGAAAAATGCTTAATAATCAAGGTTCGCATCGAAACAGAACGGGAACAGGTTCACTTGGTGGAAATTTCTTATTATCTTGCCTGAATATTTTGTTGATCAGTTTACATTTCCAGTGAATTTACCCTCCTTTAAATGTATTTTCGAAATGAAGCTGCACCTAGACAGTGGTATATGAAATCAACTTGCAACCATTTTTCTGCTGATTAGTTCGCACCTGGCCACATCACCAACCACGCGATTATGTTTGCACACAAAATTGCTGTTCGCGATGACTACCGACTTTAATCAAAAGCAGACCTATCAATCGTAGGGGCTTTTAGGGAAGCTGAAAAGCCAGATGAACGTTCGCGCAGACCTGGTACCTACACTACTTGGACAACGATCACGTCAATAAAAGTAAATGCTACCAAGTTGTGCGTTGTAGGAGCCACTAGTATACCATCAATGAACTATCTGATGACTTCACGAGTGAATGTTCTCAAAGGGTTCCCTATCTGTGGTCAGCATGGAGCTCCTGAAAAAGTTCGAGTTACCATATAGTTATAGATTTCACTCAGAAGGATAATGGATATCTGCATAACAACATGATCTATTTTAATACCGAAAACATATTCGTCCTTAATTGTGAGTGATATAATGTTAATAACACAGCATTGTAATGTGCCAACGTTTCAACTAGTGTGGGTAGTCCTTCTCAAAGAAAGTTTTACAAATTTGATTTTAAAACTTGCCTCGAGAAAGACTACCCACGGTAGTCGAAACGCAGGCACATTATATCTACCGACAAAGCTGTTATTAAAATTGTATCACTCGCAGTTAAAACCAGTACATGGTGTATTGATTTTTCGATACACGCCTCACCTCACTTGGTCCTGATATTCGTCCTTATTTGTGCTGAGTCAACGGTGACTATGAAAATTATTGTTTCAAAGGACGATTTTCATGCCACTCTGGCTTTGACACAGTGTGATCTTCTGGCTACGATTCCAGTAAATGTTTACTAAGGCAGACGTTAGCCACCATCATATACACTTTTGATTTTGCGACTTATCATCTAAATAGGCATGACTGTTTTCGTAACAAAAAACGTAGTTTTTAGCCCCTCGAGCGAACATCTGAGTGACGCTTAACAACGAAATTTCCGCAAAGCAAAACAAAGCTGGATTCAAACTACTACGGTACTATTTGGAACAAATTAATTACGTACAATAATCAGCGGTGCCCCTTTCGGGCTCTCTTCCTCCGATGAAAACAACAATACGAGATGTGTACCAGAGAAGGTACCAGAGAAGGTAGTTGGTAATGGTTGAATGGTACTTGAGGGAGGAAATACCGATGGTTGGTTCAAATTCCTCTTCGGATCTGCTTAAAAGAGTTATTAGTCACAAAGCAGAGCTTAATAAATCTAAGTAATGCACGAGAGATCTAGACATTCAATTCGTTTCTTCAAACAATATTCGCGAGCGCACAGGAAATCCACGCATTTGCGATAGCAAGCATCGCACCAAATAATCACTGAAACGAAGTTTTAGCATTTTACAAGTGGATCAAGTTAATCATGCATCCAAATCACATTCATCTATCGGAAAATCTTGCGATGAGTATCGAAATCATGAAAGTTGACTTTGATGGATATCCCACTCCTGTACAACTTCAAATTATTGCCGCTCTCATTAAATATTTGGTTTCACGGGAACTCTTGCGCATATGCCCTCATGTACTTACCCAGTGCCATTTCACGTGATTTGGTTAAGCTGCCCCCAGTGTCACGTGCAACCGAATTAGCTAATCAGTATGGATCGAATTTGTCCCGTTTTCAGACAGTTGGCGTCTATCGCGATTTTGCGTTAGCGTCGAGACGACGGGTAAAATGTGCGCCAGATCACTGGCATTTAGTTTAGTATACGTTCGTTGCTGGTGAAGAGCCATCTAAGTCCGTAGCAATAGAACTATCGCCGTTGTTTATAAATGGTCAGCCTAGAAGGGAAATATATTTAGCAGTCTGTTTCACTGTTGGAAATAGGAATGCCCAAATTCCCTTGGTGGAAATACCGGAGGTGGTCAGAAAATGTTCAGAAAGATGTGCGCACACAATAGGCACAACGAGCTTACGCATCTTCTTCGAGAATTGGATCAGAAGGGGAGAAATTCCGGAAGGAAATGGATGTTATTCATCGAAAATCTCCCAAGATGACAGTGCACTTGGGCTTGATGAGAAAAATTTCAAAATCTCTAGCGAGTTAAGCCCTAGTCAATAAGCGTTGTCCCTATGTCCTACTTGAAACCATGCGGTGCTATTTGAAAAGATGCTGGTAGGGAAATTTCCCAGTTTTTAGTAAAAATGTTTCAACAAAAACTATGAAATAAATACCAACAACACTGACTGATCTACAGATTGGCAGCATACCACACAGTCGGAGTAATCATCTTTACTAGCATCGGAAATGTGAGGCATTAGTTTTGTACATTATTTTGCTTTTGACAGCGCATTCTTACTGATATCCCTATTTGTAAAGGTTTATATGACTGCAGGATCAGTTTTTGAGGCATATGATCTGATAGATCATTTAGCGAGGCACGTATTCGAATGAATCCTGATGTTTCCGGCGTGTAAGTTAAAATTCCGCCAGAATTAATGGTTATTAGTCAATCAGGTTTGTTCTCCTTCAGTTTGTTGTGTCGTTTAGAAGATGCATTGCATCATTTTGACTTGATCCATTGAAACTGAAGGTAGCATAAAAAGAATGAGAATTCCAGTTCACCTAGATCGACTTAAATAAATTGAATACTAGCCCACGGTGAAAAATTTACCTTTATTTGAATGAATATTAGGTATTACGTCAAACGTGGCGAATGATTTTAGGCCAGTCAAAATCAATTGGGTTCATTTTCAGACAATATCTGTGGTGGACTCTGCTAAATATCACTAAGCCAGACGATAAAACTAGTATCACTTCCGTGGCAGCGCAACTGAAACAATGTCGCAATTTGTGCGATTATTCTTTAGAGAGAATTAGCAAACTGTGAAAACGACAATCTTCGTATCTTGTGGTTACCTGGTTACCAGATGCGCTGGAAATTCAGTTTGGCCAGTATCAGTAAGTCCCCATAATGTCAAATTACGTGAATGTTGACAAATGCGCATGTAACCATAAAATGACACCAACCATAAACACTGTTATTCGACGAACTTGCTACGTTTCTGCAGTATCGTGAGTATTTTCACCTAAATTTCCTACCTCGACCATGTGGTTATTTTTGTATCCTAAACCTTCCACGATATCTTTAAATTCTAACACCCGTGTTTGTGAATTTGCTGCTTTAAAATATCGGAAGCATTCAATGATGTTGCAAGGGTTCAGATGGTGGTGATCTTGAATCAATCGGAACCTAAAGCAAAATGCGCTGTCATGCAAACATGATAAAACTCCGAAAAATGTCCCATTCAAGATAAAGTATCAATTAAATTCTGCTGGAATGCAATGCGAAACTTCCTCGTTTGAGTTATCACGTTCTTGTATTTTTTGTCTTCTTGGAAATCAGAAAATGTTTCTCTCCCAGCGAAGCATTTTTCCCTGTGCACTGGTTCGCGTATTTTGATCCATAAAACGGCTCACCCTTCTTTTTCCGTTCCGCTTAAATCACCAGGGGAAACCTAAGGCAGTGGTATACGCTTGCTTATAAATATCTTTCAAGTGAATTTTTGTTATACCTTTAGAAGTTAGCGTTTGCTACACATCCGGCAGCAAGCTAAGCACATTCAATGGTGGTGCACGAGCAATACATTCCGTGCTTTGTGACTTGACAACTTCATGTCGTGTATTTGCTGATATTCAAAGCATTTTTATTCATTCCTCAGACGGAAATGAAATATTGGTAGTGCTCCACCGTGAGATTTAGGAAATGAGATTTTGCCGCAGGTTTTACCGGCACTAAGGAAAAACAACTTTCTTGTTTTCCAAGGGACAGTTTTTCTACTCCCAGAATATTTGCTCGCTTTTCATATTACACCGAACAAGAGCTTACTCGAAAATTCATTCTCAGATTTAGGCAATCTGATTATATTTTTCTGGATTGTGACGTCAGAAACTTAACTATTGCGAGGGTTTTGCCTTACTCTCACATGAGTAAAATGAGCGAGTGCCTTGGAGCACCATTTTGGCTTCCACGATCGTCCCGACCTCGACGCCAATCGCAATTTCCTCTGGTTGCAAAATCTGCGAATCATTGTCAAAACTAAGTATTAAACCGTAGTTAGCACGCAATTATTCAGTTACTGAAAATTCCCCTTTTTCTTGTTTCCAGCTGCATGAACGTGGACAGGATATTTGATAAAAGAACGAATTTTGTAGAAAAAATGACGTACTTCTTGTCATGTAATATGGCCTATGATAAACCCTAACATTATTTTTACGACAGTGTGAGATTCTTCCATCTCGCCTGGGTTTACCCCTTCACAGTGATTTGCGCAGCTAAGATCGTTCATGCTTACATCGGCATTATACGGTCCACAGTCTTGTATTAGCCATATTAGAAAAGCAATTCTGAAGAGCATGACAGTAGTCCATTATCTTATAAGCATTTATCCTAATTCTAACAGCTTCTTGTTGAATGCACTTTCCCGATCAAAGTGCAAGTGGGCAACGTAATCTAACAATCCGACAGATCACGAAACGATTACAGTCCAAAATAATCACATTTCACGGTTCGGGGCTCTAGAGATTGTCATCTGTTCAACCCAATAAACCACTAAAGTGAACCTTCGCTAACCCAACGGCACAACATTAGCGCAGTCCACTCTGCGATAAATGTTCAAAGAGTAAACGAACCAAAACAATTACCCGATCACAATTTGATAATGATGATGCTGATGGAACTGGCACCCCAAACCATTTCATTCTCGTTTACACAGGCAATACAGTATTTCAACAGTCGTTCCTCACATCTCCCCGTCCTCTTGTCTGCATGTCTTTCGTATGCAATAGCGTGTACTGAATGGTCTTCCGCAATCACCTCCATGAGCTGCTCATTCGTTCCATTGACAATTGAGCATTGAATTTGCTTCCTAAAAGTTAGGGGTTTTGATCCCTCGTGCCCTGACCAGTGTAACGAAAGCCCTAGATTTTGGAATACTAATTCTCTATTACCAAGTTGAAAATGTTGAAGACACTCGACTAAAACGATATCTTACGGGGAAGGTATGCTGGGGAGTCTTGATCATTTTTTCATGCAAATCATTAAATGAAAGAGATGAACCGGCAGCCAACAAAGATCTATTAGCATGTCAACTACTTAATCTGTGCAAGCTTATTTCCATTCTTTTCCAGAGATGCACATTAAAAATATGGTCTGTCTAACCGGGCAAGCGCCATCTGGAACAAGTATCGGGATTCCGGACAGAACTTTTGGTTCCTTTTGGGAGTTTAAAAATTGCTTAGAAGTTGAAAACTGTTCTTTTGCGACTTCGAAAATCTAAAGCTTGCTGTGGGTTAATTATGGTCACCTTGACCCAGAATCGAAGACAAGACGAAACATGACACATTATGTGACCATGTGACATTTTCAATAAAGGTCAGCTGCAACCGACTCCAGTTATTCAGTCCACGACACGCTCTCTTTAGTATTTCTGAACATTTGCGAGTTATCTTCGCAATGTTTTTTTCCTCCGCTGGCCACAGCAAACCTTTGATCGCTGGTCGAATTGACATCATCAACAGGCTGGCAATGATTTCTATACTTATCGGAACCTATGGCGACCCTAACCCTGGATTTGACCTTGACCTGTAACAGTAGTTCGGCCCTGAACAAATTTCCACTGAATTTCAATAGATATGAGAAAGGGCTGCGCCAAATCTAAAGGCAGCCTAAGGGTTATGTTCACACTAAACGGATAGCAATTTTAAGTGTCTTGTTAAAGGTTAGGGTTGTATTTAATGGTAGGATTACTACAAATGTCACCTTACACGGAGACCATTAATAAAGTAATGCATATATTGATTCCGCCTATCATCTTTAGGAGAACTACACAGATCACAAAGGCTTCAGAAAAAGAAAATTCTCATGTAACATTTTCGAAGTGACAATTTGATGCTAAGATGTCCAAAACCCAAGAAGAATAATTCACCGAGTTTTGCTCCGCAGCAGTGTTATTTTGGACGCATTGCAGAAGACTAAAAGGAAAATACGCTAGGTTTCGGTTTCCTTAGTATCTGTGGGTTTTATCACTAGACAGGTAACCGTACCGTTAAGATTTCATCTGTTGTGATTGCAAGTGATCAAGCCGTTGACACTGTGCCTGTCAGTTACCTGACAGGATTGTGGTATTATTTGGTCGTGGTCACTTCCTGGAATATGAAAATTTGAGCGGAATAAAAATGTATCTATCCTTTCATTCCTTATTTCTTTTATGGTCAAAATAATCAAACATCAGTAACAGCTGTTTCAATAATGTCTTGAAAACAGCTTTCTCTTGTACTTCACAGTGTGGCAAACTCTTATGAGTTAAGATACATCTCGACTGCAAAAACGAAAATCAGATGAATGCACATGGTAACAACTGATATCTTTGATACTCAAGCAGATAAATGGCGGACATTAGACGAAACATTTTCAATTACAACGGTTAGAAAGCTGCAACCTGGTGATTTCTTCCTTCACAGACAATGATTGCTAAATACGGAGTAGCGGAATGGCGACGAGCAATAATATTAGGAGGCAGTTAACAGTTTGAACGAATGGGTGAATGTGAATGGCAGGAAGAGAGGTTATTATGTAAACGGTGGTTCGTATCTGCAGAAATCTTCGTGGAAAATTTCTCGTAGACCTTGGCGTGCAATTCACATGTTTTAAACGTAAGCTAATTGAAAGGAGTAGCAGAAATAAGAGTAATGATAGACAGACATCGGTAAATTAGGCAAGAATCTTTCTTGGGTAGGCATGGAAAGATAACCGGAGATAAATAAATTAAAATACGAACAGACCGAAGGAAAAAGAAGTAATGAGATTCTAAATTGCGCCAAAATGTCCCAGCCTACCGATCTGTACAGAAAGTTAAAGCATTCTTTGCAGATTCAGCTGTGGGAGCGGAGTCAGGATCGTTTGCCAGGTGCAGGTTGGGAAGAGCAGCAATAATTGGTGGAAAAGCATCCAAAACATTTAGATGATAAAACAGAAGTAAGAAGAAAATGCCGGAATATTACGCACACCGTCAGCGAGAGATACAAACTACGACTGGCTGGAAAGTAGTTGGCTCAATATGACATTATTCACATACTTATCAAGTTCGGGGTTGGACAAGTTTACGAATCACTATGGTAAGAGGTGAAAATATTAAGTGAAAGAATAGCTTATTGAACAACTCGGGAGTTGAAAAGTACAGGACCGTATGAATGACAACCAAGTTTATTTTAAACAGTTATATTGAAAAAGTAGTTTTTCGATCACAGCAGAGAGGAAACAAGACATCCAATTAGCCAGTAGTACAAAGAAGGGGAGAACGGGAAACTATGTAGAAAACAGAAGGCCGGACTAGTAGTTTACAACGGACTGACATCAGGGAAGCGCTTGGGATTTTTTATGACTAATAAGCAGGCAGTAAATGAATTACAAGTTAACTTGAAGTGAAGATTGGTTTCTGAAGGAGACACGAGCGTACAACTGTAAAAGAATAAAACCAGGACGACGGAAGGTTATTCTGTCTGAAATGGAATTTCCCCGGGTAGGGAAATCACACACATCAGTTGAACCGAAAGCAGTTAAGGAGTAATTAGAGGAGTGGCTAAAATCTCTGGCAATGAGGCATAAAAGGTTAGATAATAGCGGTACAGGAACCGGTATGGAAGCATCATAGCACGAAAAATACCATTCATAGAACAAAATGGATCAACATGAATGTTGGCGTTTATGGTGATACGATAAGCGGAACATTTAACGTGATATTTAACCAACATGCAGTCAACCCCACCAGTGGAAAAAACGGTGACAATACTGGATCTGCCGGGCCATTTGCTACTGATGTAAACTGTGGCGCTGCCGCTTGTTTGCTTGCTTTGAACACTATTCTGGCCAAAGCACAAAACGTTTTCCAAACCAATGAGGTCGTCCTAAATACTTTTGTTGAACCAGGACTCTTGGATAACAACTCCACGAGTGTTTGAGTGAATTCGAGACTTTAGAACATTGCTTGCGTTCTACTAATGACCCCACCCAAGCTGAGACGATCTCCTCTTCTACGCGGAGATTACAACACAGCAAATGTGGACTGTTGACTGCGCACATGACAAAGAAAGCAAGGATCACGTTCACCGCCTGATGAGTCTGCGATCGATATGGGCGGTGGAAAAAGGTTGCACTATTGAGTGCATTCATCACTTCTGTGGTGGCGCTCATGCAAGCGTTTGCCAGGACACCCGATGCAAGTTGTACCACAGAAACATGTTAATGAATATAGACTAAATTAGCCTGTCTTTCAATTGTAGCGTAGTCGCCGATTGAAAGTTAAATAGGATTAGGTTCTCGGTTGTTGAAAATGGTATGAGGATAATGTAATAATACCAGTTCTGTTTCTTCTTGCCCCATTTAAATGGCAAGTGTATTTCTACTGACTTCCCTTCCAACATCTTCGAGCTACTTTTTAATTCTGTTTGCATTACCTTACTAATCAAATACCTCGGAATACTGTTTTTGATGAAAATCTTCCTTGTGGTTGGGTTCCCTTTTTATGGCATCCTCCAGTGGTATTCCTTTTGCTCTGTTTCCGACTCATTCAAATAAATCCATTTTCAAATAAGATGTACGAAGCTGTGAAAATGAACGCATTGTTCATTCTCTATAGCTTCTCAGCCTTCTCATCTCCAAGGATTACCATGAAGCTCAAGCGTCACTTTGTTATTTGATTGCATTTCCCTATTGAATTTTGTGTTCTCATGGGCTGAACTGAAAGTACGTGGAGTTCAGAGTGGTTGCATACATGAACTGTCGTCTTGTAGCCTTAACTATTCAATCGGATTATTTCCAACAGTGTCATGAATACTATTAGACTGCATTGGCCCCTTCACTCTCACAATGAAGAGCCACTCTGGTGTCGATTTTGTTGCAATTTAGAAAAAATGAACTGGTATTCATGCTGATCGTTTCGTCGCATACTGTCAGCAATTTAACAAAGGGCGGCGCTAGATCCAAATATTCGAGAATTCTGAGTTTGCCGAAAAATGTCCCCTTACCAGCTTTCTTGAAGAAAGTCTTTCCACTTGAGTCCATTAACTGACTCGCGATGAGCAAACCGTTAACTTTAATGCACCCATTTCCATTATTCTAAAAACTATTTTGCGAACAATATCATCAGAACATCAAACTTTTTCCACAGGTAATTCGTTATCACATACTGAAAAACACCTGATTTCCGAAGCTCCTTTCTACAGTTCTGATTTGTTTCTCTACGAAGTTTATTATGGCTGTGAGATGCTAAACTGATTTTGTTCAAACTGAACATTCTGCGCTGCGGAAAATGATTCACCATCCGACTGTAGATCATTACTGACTATCCGATGCAGATGAGCAGCCGTTTCCTATTAAAAGGGACAAATTTACTTGGAGATGCAAACTACAGGTTACGAGTTGTGATTCGTTTTTTGTTCACCAGTCTATAAGTTAAAAGACGATTGTTTCCGATAAAATCAGTGGGTCGGAATTATGGTGTGCACACCAAAGAAACGATAGACAAAAAACCAATTTCTGAAACCACACACTCGGAGAGCTCAAACGACAATTTCAGCTGGCAAAACAGTGACTCGTTGAATAGTAAAATGATGTTTCTTGAACATTTCGCTTGCGGCTTGGACTGTACATTCTTGCCAACAGGGGTGTGTTCTAATGTAGTCAGGTTTGCGATGAAAGCAGCACTTTTTCCGCCGATTCTTCCATACAACCCGAACTCACCTTGGTCCTCAAGCACTGCATCACATCTTGATTATTCAACTGTCGGAACTCTTCACATGGAGTCATATGACTTCGCTGCATCTAGATGGTTGGTGATGCCAAAAAACGAAAGGGAACTCACGAATATTTTTGGAAAATTACTTTTATCCTAGTGTTTGCTCAACGGATGGCTGACGTTTCAGAAGATGGTGCGGCTACTTTGCATGTGTTTTCTTAGCTGACATCACTGAAGCATGAGTGTGGTGGACTAGATATGTCCCACTGGAGCCCACTACACCACAGCGGGGAGGAGACCAACAACCGTAACCGTGGTTCTTAATGTGGCCTAGAACCATATAAAGTTCCATTCGGTCGGGTATGTTAACCTCCCGGCTGAGAACAAGTTGGTGCCTACTACCAACGGTCGGCTGTTCCGAGATTTGGAACCTTGGCCATTTCGGTGACATGTTTTATCCACTTGAACACCGCCGGTTGAACGCAAATAATGAATTAGACGCGTTTTATGCAGTCGAGTTTTAAGCTCATACTGTTCTTCCTGTATCATGCATAGCGTTCTACTTTCACCCACTTCCAGGAGAAACTGAATGTTAACTAAGATATTTAATTTTGAGAAATCTGCTGCTAGTCAAGTATTTGGCAACACTAGCATTGTTGTTGCGATCGCATGCGTCGAGCAGTTGCGCCAAGTTCTCGTTAACCAATAGTCAAGGGTAAATAAAAAGCTTTCCTTTCACAATTTGTCTTCTACTGTTTTTCTTCGACCATTTTTTATTGGCTTATGCATTCCAAAATCTGTGGCATCTAGTAAGCTATTTTGAAGGCGCCAACATTACTTCGATTCGTAGTACATTACTGTGTCACCAGTACGCCTAAATTGCTCTGCCTCAGGTTGCGTATTTCGATTCTTTTCACGATCTCTTTGTATTCGAACCAATCCAACAAACGAATCTGACTGAACAAACAGCAGAACCGTTGATGAGGTTACCGGTTTCATGCTTAATCTGATCGGTTTGGAAATTGTTGACTGGAGTCACAGATGGCAGAAGGCAGATTCACGGCCAGATTTCCATTCGTAGAAAATGACGTCGTGAATCTTTTCCAAAACAGGTCGGTGTGGACGACGCCTGGTTCTCTTGACTATTCACTGCTTTTATTACCTGCCGCGACGTTTTTTTCACGCGACCACTTAGCACATCCATTATCGAGAACCCCGTGCCTTGATTGTCTCCAATCCTGCCTCTAATGGACTATGCAGATAATAGCATTTGGCACTAGGTTATATAGGCAATGGCATGATTCATACAGAAGAAGTTGCTTAACGCCCATCCGCGCTACAGAAGTATTGACTCAAAAGAGCACTTTTAGTTCACATTTATTTTTATTACACGTTTCTTCAAGCATTCATTACTGTATAACAAGTTTACGATCAAAATTTCCAAACCTATTCATGTCTAAGTATTTCCTTGTTTACCCGTCTACCAACACATCTAACTACCTTCCCATGCACTCGTTATTATCTACTTACCTATCTAGCCACTAACTTATATCTACCTGTCTAACCGCTAGCTTTCCTCCGCCTATCTATCTATCTATCTGTCTCTCCACTGTTTCATTTCGCCTCCTCGTTTTCATTTATCCACCCATCTCTGTATCTACTTGTCTATCTGTCTATACATCTCTCTATCTGTCTGTTTATCCATAGATTTGGGCACGTGTATTTACCACCGTCAGCGCGAATCCCCAAAACAAGCACGTTCATCAACATGTACTTTGGAACCTCCCACCGCCGGTCAACTTCCCCAACTTACAGCCTTCTGCAGGCCAAGGCTCCTTTCCTGAAAAATGATGTACTTTGTTATTTCATTAATAAAGGAAGTAAAAAAGAGTATCCTCTTTAGATATTTTCACATATGCTTGAGAAATATGTCTTAATCAAAAAAAAACTGTTATCTCATAAACGATGGTAGAGTTACACTGACAGGTTTCCATCAGGCTACTTGTGAATGCACAATGCATTTCTCGGAAAGAATAATATGAAGCCTGCCTCAGGGGACATTATTGAGGAAAAACACGTTTTTATATTTGATCCTTGGACAATAATTTACGTTATGTCTCATGTGGTCTCTCTTTAATCCTATCCCTTACCAAATACCTATCCATCGATTTCGCATAGCCTTCTCCCTCGACTTTCGCAGTAACCACTAATCCTCCTATGACTGAATAACACCCGCGTTTTCACGACAATTCTGTCATAGCTGAAACTGCTAATTTAGCAAACAGAACCTCAGTCTCTGCAAGACACATTTGAGGTGTGATTCAAGAATTAAACTCCATCTCAAATTATCAGTCTGATAATTCTCTCCATCATAATCATCATTTAAAATATGCAAGTTCACCATTTTAGTCGTAAGGTCAATCCCCTTTGTACCTATATTGTATTCCTTTTATTGATGCTCTTATTATGTTTTAGAGACCCATCGCCCATGAAAATATTTCGGGAATTCTGTCCTAGTTTGGGCAGCTCGATGCCTCTAGAGGTCAATTTGGCGATGGTAGTAAAACATTTTCCACCGGGATGTGGGACCTTTGCTCACACAGTCAAGCTGTAGCATGGCATTTATCTTGTAAACTTCAGTTATCTTTTGATAAACGTTTCTTCTTTTATTCCTGGATATATTATAATGAATTTCTTGACGCATGAGTCTAGCCCATTGGGGCCACTATTGGTCTACTTTAAAAACTTTTATCATGTCCCGGTCTTAGTTCATTTTTCGTAAACACGAAGGCATTCTAGAGATTTGTTAGCGAAGGCATTTGTCAACTTTTCTAAAAATCTTCCGGCTTCCACATACACTTTGCGCCCCTTGATATTCTACTTTCGTGGTTTAATATTTCCAAGAAATTTCTACACATATGGTTGCCACTTTCAGCTTAGCTTCAAGTCCTAAATTATCGCTCTACGTTTAAAATATCGAAAATCAGTTCCATCCATATTATTTACGGGTAATCTTCATTATCCTTTATGGAAATGCTTGGCAGTGGGTGAAGTGAGGTCAAGTCCACTCCATGTACAGGACCTTTTAATTTCCATCTTTCCCCATCCGCATTACAAACTCCAAACTGCTTAAGTCGTATTGTTGAAACATCATAAAACTTGCATTAAATTGTTTTGGCCTCGTACGCAAAATTAAATTGGTCAGTGCATACGTGTACCTCCATCCCGCTGATGAAGTGAATGCGTATCCCTTTCCCCGTAATTTATGAGCCATTTAGGGCTGACGATTGTGTGATTCATCTAGGTTATCAACAAGTCATAAGAAGGAATTAAACACAAATTAGCACCGACGGTATACTCTAATGCACTCAGTCTAGGCATCTTTCAGCAGGGCTTATATGAACAACCTGGTGATGGGACGAATTAGGAGGTCAGTGCTCTAAGGGAACCCAGCGATTCCGTCAATGTAACCGGTTTGGATGTGCAGTTTTCATAGGATCATGACCCATTCATCATCAGAAAGTCTACCCGCTTTCCAAATAAACGAACACAATTTAATCAGACACATTGGATATAAATTTCCGCACAAAGCAATCATGGTTTCTACCTGTTTTCCTCATTGTTTTCTGGTGGCTAGTGACAACCGTCGGAGCAGTCGGTTTACATTACATCTTAAAAAGGATTCAAAGGTCAATTAGATAAGCCCACAGCTCCATTCTATATCACATTCCTTTTCCCTTTTAAGCTCAGGTATCCAGTTCGATGCAACATTAGACTTAGGATTTTACATGTCCTCTGGTTGCGCAGTATTTTAAGCGAACTAATGATGGCTAGACTTTCTGAGATACGTATTCTTTAAACGTGGCATGGATCTCAGAGCCGTGTTTGAGCAACACTGGATTCCATCAGTAGGCTTGCAAGGTTGTGCAACAACATACCATCCAAGTCACACGTTCAATGTGAGGCGGTTGTGTTCTACGGCATGTATGACATTGTGCTACTCAATAAGGTCTATGTTTTAGAACGGGTTTGCTGGAGAATCTAGTAAACGTTTTTCCGCGCTCAAAGTCAAATACTGGCAAAACTCTAACAACGTTATAAAATGTACAAAAACATTGTTTTACGTGTTGGAGTAGCTGAGTTATAAAATCAGTAAGCTTATGGCACGTCCATAACAACAACTTGTACAATTTTTACGTTAGGCCTAATCTGTTGAATAAGAATCACGTAGACGGTTAGAAAGTTAAAAAATCTAAAACAGCTGTTAATTGTTCATGCTTTGAGGAAGATCAATTCATCAAGACAAATACCGCAGCTGATTATTGCCATGGAACCGGACATAATGAAGCCTAATATTTACTGAATTAGAGTGTGTTCGAAAGATGAATTATTTTCGAATGAGTTAACTATTACCATAGTTCCTTTATTTTCTGCTCCTTTACATACTATTTGCATCGTGTAAGGAAGGCTTTTTTAGTTTTTAATACTATTTCTCAATGTAAAAGGTTAGGATAAACGAAATAATTTCCGTTTTTCACGTTTGTGAGGCATACTTATCAAGACTTGTTATTGGCTCATTCAAACACCACTTCACTAGACCGTACAAGTGACCGCCTAATCAGTCGTGGAATCCAACTGAAAATCCCCCAAGAAAACCATGGAGGTTTTTCGAAATAAGCAGCCATTTTTGAGGTGATACAGTTTTCGTCGTTCACAATCCTCCTTCAATTATTCGACTTTCTTAAGGCAACTTTCGGGTTCATTGGAACCCTTTGCATCTACTTAACACAAGAAACAATTAAAAGAGGAAAACGTCAGACAAAGTTAGTGAAGCTTTTGCCAATCTTCCCTAGGCTTCTTGTACACGTTTTTAAGTGCATTATCTTCAGTATCCTACTACAACATAACTTCGCACAAATCTCCGAGATTTTGGTCAAATCGTTCTGACATATCTACCTTCTTGCAACCAACCACATCTAGGTTCCTTAAATGGTGAACAATGCGACTTTTATCTCAGGACAAACGGAAGTCAGAAGAAAAGTAAAACATCGTCGAGCGCGGTAGCACGTCTAAATGAACAACATTTGTACGCGCCATTTGGCCGTCGAGACCAGAAGTTTCTCAAAGGAGAACAGACCGCTTCCAAAGCGTTCTAAGTTCACTAGATTCAAACGGAAAATTTTAGACAAATTCAGCGCATTCCCAAGTTTTAAAAGTAGCAGTGTTTGAATTTTCCCAGTTCCCAGATTCACTTTGTATCCACACTATTAATTCCGATTTTACAGTCCTCACAAGTGGCAAAATCAATAATTTTTCTCAGGTTATTAAATGTGCAGGTCTTTCAAAACAAAATTATTGGCAAAATTGAGTAGCGGAATTCGAATTAAATTTGGTAGTTTTTATAAACTTGTGCCCTCGTTGGGAAACGCAAACTTACTTCTAAGAAGACATAATTATCTTTTATCTTTATTTCCTTTATTAATGAAATAACGGTGTACATCGTTCTTCAGTAAAGGAGTGTAGCCAATAGAAGACTGCTAGTCGGGGAAGTCGACCGATTGTGGGAAGATTAGAACATGCGGTCTTCACGTCCAGACGTGACGACATTTTCCGCTTGGCGAAAAGCGTTTTCTTTAGCTTCTCGATAACGTAAGTAGGTTCTTAGCGCTGTCTCATTACGGTACTGTTGTGTCGCGCTATCTGGCCTATGGTAAAACAGTGGAAACACTTATCAGTAACATGTTTTCCAGATGGATTGATGGCTAAACAAGACAAACTACTGAGAAGAAAATCAATGTTTTTCGGTCTTGTGCTCTCTTTCCGAAGGTTGGCCTTCCCTGGCCGATGAAAATCTTCCGACGAATCACCACGTGACTCTTAGACAGACTTATCGTCCTAAGGATTCAAATGGGAATCTGATGAGACAGTAGAAACACATTTAAGTTTCCATTTGGCTGGCTGTCTTTCAGTATGAATCAGCACAATAGTATTACTGACTCTTTTTGTCAACTTTTATGTTTAAATTGTAACCTCTTTAAGTAACGCAAATGTGGAGTTAAGTTCTCTTTGATCGTACGAAAAACATTTCCAAGACAAAGACATTTTGTCGACAGCACACGGCAACCCCAATATCGAATTTGATTTTATTTCCTCCAGGTGAATGACAGCTTTATGCATTCGTTCAACATAAAAGCAAAATTAGATCGGTCAGAATGAAAACGCACCAAGCTCGCCTTGTAAAACGTTAGTGAGAATGAACATTGTACAAAGTAGGTAGGTGCTTTTAATTAACCATTAAATCCTCATGAAAACCACTTCATCATACCTCGTCACCGATGTAGCTGTCAACATTTTCACTCACGTTGGTTGTACCGAAGTTGAGTGACTTACTTTCTTTCTTCGATAAAGGAATCAAACGAGACAACAGTCTCCTAGTGCCTTCAAACTAATGGGAGTCAGCGAAATCATTTGCGATTATCACTAAATTGTGGCATAATTTTTCGCCTGTACTTAACACTCAGGTCACCATGGTGGCATTGTGGGACTGCATTGCTCGTGTGCCGCTTTATAAATTTAAGCTAAACTCCGAACATGCTAAATAAAAATTCTCTTTAACTAATTTGCATGATGAATCATTTCACGTTTAAATACATTTTAAAACGCAGTTGAAATTATGTCGATAAACATAATGTGCGTCGATAAATATTATACACGCTTCACTGGGTCATTGGTTACATAGTCGCATTTTGCGCTCATGCGCAAGGTACACTGAGAGGATTCAGGGGTTGTTCCTGGACACAGAGAGAGAGATTATTCAGGTGAACTGCCATCGCGCGGGTTCACTGTTAGTCTTTCTCTAACTGCGTAGACAAGAAAATTTTATTTTTTTTTGTTGAAGAAACGATCTGATTCCGCCAGAGGCATGGTGATTAACTTTTGTCTACTTTTTGCCACTAAAGAATTAAGACATTTGTTTTGGGGTTCGGCTTATGTAACAACCCTCCTAAGTGCAAGTGAATCGGTAGGAGACAGAATCCACAGGCAATCTGCCTTCAATCTTCAAAAGATGACTAACCTATGTAGTTCAGCAGCAAAATGTGTATTCCCGATTGCTATCAGAAGCCGCTTGCCTATCATATCTAGTAAGATATCTTCTTAACTGGGTTTAATTCCGTCTATTTTCTTACCTTTGCAGATGGAACCCGCTTTGCAGAAATGCTTGCTCCACAGCTATCAGTTCATCTTCACTCTCATCTGTTAGTCCAACACTGGATAAGTTTCCTTTTTTGATCAGTCAGAGTAAAACCTTGGTAGTTTGTGTATTCCTCGGTCTATTTTTTCATGTTGTCTTATCACTGAAGCGAGCAATCTTCATGTGTTGAATTAAGTTTAAAAATGGCATGCTGTCCAGGAATTCCCTTCTCCAAGTCGTGATCTATGACCTTGTGTAAGTCTACCCAAGGTAGCCGAAACGTCAGCCATTTACACATTCAACCGACGATGCTGTGTTAATGACTTCTGAGCAGTTGCCGGTTTCATTTCACTACTGCCATTGATAGTTAGAAAAAGAATTTCACTTTTGATAGGAAAGATCATTTGCAAAATGGAAATCAACAAATGGAAATCCATGAAGAAAACAAATTTGGCTCGAAATAGCACTTTAGTTAGGCCGAAAAATGTTCATTTAGAAAAACCATCTGATGTAAATTGACAACATTTTCAAGGTTTCGTGTTCTGAAGAATATACGGGAAATCTTCACTGGGAAAGGTATCAAATTAGAGTTACAATCGAATTCAGGACCAACCGGGGATTGATAAAAGCTTGGTGGTCTGCTTTTTCCGATACATTTATGTATACTTTTAAAACACTATATTGTTCGGAAGCCTATTTGAAAACCTCGTCCCCAAGGACGTCCGGTATGGAACGGATACAAAAACGAAATACATGGTTAGAGACGCATAGTCACTATCGGATTTGAGGAGCTGAAGAAAGTGTTCTGAAAGCAACGATGAGTGAATTTGCTTCTTTAAAAAACCTGTTGTAATGCGGCGCATTTGAACAATCTCTGAAAATATTAAAAGAAGATTCAAGTCACCTCTGATTAAAACCATTCCCGAGAAGTTAACTTTCCTAGGATCTTTCTGTCTGGTCATTTTGGTTTGCGTTGGATAGAGGGAACACTTAGTTGTTGTTTACCTACATAACCATTCTCTTAACTGTTTCCTTGCTGCCACTCAACGGTCCGAGTGCAGAGATTGCGTGCGCGCATTGATCAGTGCCATTTTCCGTGTAACACGATCGACTCAAAGTAATGTTAAACAATTCACAAAGCTGGAATTTCCAGAATGCCCACGAAACAGGCAAGCAGTCAGCTGGGCAAATTAATTTGACCAACATCGTCGAGCGTTTTTCGAAAATTTCGTATAATTTTTGATTAAACTCATTTTAAATTAGCGTTCTGCATCTGATTTTGTAATTTTGAAGTGAAACAATTAAGAAACTCAGAGACACTTCACCCAATCCCATGTATGCAGACGTCTCCTGATTCGAGCAACACGGACAATCGTGTTCGATTATCCCAAATTTTCTCCCGGAATCAGCTGACGGGAGAATTTTTCATTAGCCTGACAGATTCGGATTGATGTGTAAACTGATATATAGGTCGCGATTCGTGCAAACTTTGGAGACTTCATGGTTCAGGCGTGGAGGTGAACAAATTCTCCCGTGCTGTAGCTGACGATTTCGAGAGTTATGTATAGAATTTCTCAAGATTTAGCATCGTAGCAAGCACAGACGGTAAATAATTTCATTTGGACAACTACATTGAGATTGTAACTGAAAGAGCAGTTTGCCACAAGTCACTTCTAATCCCATCTCACGAAAACGCGATTTTGTTATAACCATTTGCTATTTGAGGGGTTTGGCTTACAGTTAATCACGCGGAATCATTTGCGTACACTAGAAGCAAAGTTATCAAATTTCGATAGTGACAGTGCTGCCTAGAAAAGGCTGCATTTTCTCTGTTGTCTAAACAAGACAGCATTACGAGAGATTTTTTGCCGTATGAATTTGAAAGGACGTCATTTTATTTTGCGGCTGAAGAAAGCAGGCCAACAAGTTCCCAAAACAAATGATGGAAGCATTCTGATTCAGTTTTTTGCATCAGTTTACATTGTTGCCGAAACTGATGGGTCAGCAAAAATTCGTCGTAAACCTAAAGTTATCAAGCAGGCACTTCACATTTGCAATCAACGGGAAGTTATTCCCTACTTTTTGAATTAATTGCATGCGAAACCTATGTGAAAAAACAGTTAACTAGTGACTGGCAAATTTAGTTTTCTGTATCATTCTCTTATGTCAATATAAAACGCGAACTCTTGCTCCAAGTGCCGGTCCCACCATAGAAAATTGTCAAGTAAACCAAGGCTTAATTCAGGCCAAATGCGCTCGTTTACATCACTCAGTTAAAAGCATTTTAGTGATATCTTGTTGTTTTAACCCAATTTGTTTAACATCTTTCTCAATGTGTAATGCTATTTGCTTGCTTTACTTTCACATCACCATCACCCTTAAGAAAAGAATCCACTAGATCTAAAGCTCCTATGCCATCTTTGGAGGCTGCACTAGGATGTTGTGGGTAGCCATCTATTAGATGAACATTTTTTCCACCTGCGGGTTCTCTCGTAATCCTTCAACCTCATTCACACCGGTCTAAGTATCAGTTATATCCTCAGTATTATTGTGTCTTCTATCGCTCTTCTCAGTGAACATTAAAACAAACTAAAAAGATCAAAATGCTAAAATGGCACGCTCAGTGTTCAGCACACCGTCTGAAAGATCGATGGATATGCAATTTGACGGCATCACTTACTTGGGTAATATTTTCAACTCAATTAAGTCAGTCCTCAGTACTCTTCAATACGAATTCCGAGGGGCTGCGGTCATTAGTGTTTCGCTGTCAGTTCTTCTTTCAGCTTCCTACTATTACTTTCAGACCTTGCGAAAGGATGCTCTTCAGCTGAGTTATCTTCGCCATATCTCACTAAAACACCTGTTATGAGATGAATAATAGTCCTTAATGAATTTTGACCCAAAGACGACCTGCTAAGAGTGGACTGAAAATTAATTTTCACTGATTGACACCTGTTTACTTTTTTCAGGCATGCATTGGACCATGGGCATTGACCCATATAGGCATCAGAAGGCCCTACCGCGAGCCACAGAAACAATACGGTTATGTGATCCTGCCAGAAATTGATGAGAAGCAGAAGCGCAGTGCTGTCAATTGATCACGGAACTACGTGGACACCTGTGACTGCTTTCATTAACTACACTGACTCAAGCGGTCATTGGAAGGTCGCGCAGTCGCATAGGGTTGGTCGGTGGCATTCAATTTTAGATTTTCTACTCAAATCTAACGAGTCGGCTGTGGACAAGTGCTTATCCAGGAAGATTGACGAGCTTATCCTCAAATGTCTGATACAATCACATAGCCTTTCTGCATTCTTAGGCAAAAGAAAAGAGACATAGCCACAAAATAGCGTTGACCAAAGTGCACCAGGATCTTCACTGCCAATCCGAGACTCGCGGTCCGGTTACATCCAGAACAGCGGCTTTGCTTTTGTCTAAGTTTAGGTATGAAGAGTCTATCAGAATCTTTCCTCCTGGAGCTTAAATTCTTAACAGGTTTTGCCTCCTAAACCCAGATGTAGGATTGCAAAAGGACCCGTGTTTGGTTATAACACAATTATACCTATTCACCACTGGGCAACGGACCCAAAATATTCAGTATCTATGAAAAAACAGGAATTTTCAGGTTCCATTTAGAAAGATACGATCAACTTGTGCCTCTTCATCGTACTTTATTCACCCCCAATGACTTTTAACAGAGTCATATCGAATTGTAAACCTTTCCTTTCCATATTATCATTAAATTGGCAATTCGTCGGGTGATAGAGGCCAACGAGTGCAAATGACCGGTCAGTCTCCCTTAAAATATTCACTTGTCGGATTTTTCCACAATCTCTGTTTTTATATGCATGACCGAATGCATGGACTTCATCGTTTAAGCTTACGTGACGCAGTATACGGCAGTGACCTTAGTCTTTATGTGATTGTCTGGTGTACATTATAACTTTTACAGAAATTGCTATCGTTGTTCTGAATAGTTCCAAAACAAATATTCGCACACGTCAAAGATATCTACGGATAATAGGAACTTTCTTGGTGTACGCAGAACTTTTGGGTTGTAGTAGACTATTGAAAGTTCCATTAGTTTACAGATCGGTAGACAGCATAATTATCTCTTGGATAACTGAACCGGAACAAGGTAAGGTGATTCTGAACGACACCATTTTCAACCATTTTGCAAAAGTCATCCAGGGGATGTAGTAGAAAATAATCACTATCAGGAAATTAGCAGCATTCTGCATTGAGATAACTTGAAAGTCACAAAATGCAATGATGGACAAAAGTGGGCACGCATTAGTCGTAATACGATTAGCCCATTTCATAAGCAAAAAAAGACTCCCACAGTAATAGTAAAAAATGGTTTTGATTTGAAATTACTGAATTTCGTTACTAACCATCAACTCGTTTGGGTTGATAACAGTACCTAAGTCCATGGGATTCGCTCTGATCTAATTCAATGCCACACGAACCGTTAATAAACAAGTCAGATTGCCTGATAGTATGGCTACACATCAATTAAAACCATTCACCCCAGGTTCGAAGCACATTTGAGGACTATAGGCGATATTTTTGGGAGAACAGTTTTAAATTATTCCAGAAAGCTGAATTTGTTCTGCACTGTTTGTCATATATACATATATATATATATATATATTAATATATGCGTATTTGCGTGTGTATGCAATCTTTGACCTAATTACCAAAAATTTTATCGATTACATCAGCCTTCGTTTAGCTGCCTGAAGTTAGCATAAAGATGAATCCGACGAATGCGAATGAATGCAAAATAACAACGGTCTAACAGAAAATATCAGGCTGACGTTTTTTAATAAACTTATGGTGTTTACATTTGCCACTGGATGTCTTCG